>WEIT01003917.1:266-15913 GCA_013389985.1 Dryoscopus gambensis
CCCCCTCATATTCCAAATGTCACATGGCTCCTGCAGGACACATCTGTAGGTCTTGGGCAGATCTGCTCATCAGCAAGGGCCTCTTTCAGCAGCATTTATCTATCTCCAACATATGTGTAAAGACCAGTTCTGCCTCCCTTCAGATGCTCTCAGCAGAACTGTTCTGATCCCTCAGCTGAACAGGAGAGACCTCTGATCTTTCTCAGGATGCAGAGCTGTAATTATAAAACTGTAAACTAGATGTGAGGCTTAATTATAATGTCAAATAGATTGGATTTTAATCAGCTCTCTGGATATATAGTTAGGAAGGATTTATCAGGGCACTGACCTAATTTAAGAGTACGGATTTCAGCCGAACGGGCTTAAAACAATTTGGTTCAGTTGCTATAGAGGGGAGACAAAAAATGCAGACCTCTGCTTCTTAATGAGTAATGTCTCAATCATGGCACAGGCTTTAGGAAACAAACTAATCTCTGATGTAACAGCAAAGAGAATTTCTGTGTCATGGTGATGATTCTGGTCACAGACACAGAAGAAATGGCACAAAGAGAGTTGCCATAGAACACAAAAGGACATTGTAACATGTAGAAATGTATGTTTGAGCAAAAGCTTCTGCAAGTGCTCAGTGTGAGGGGCAGAAGACTTATGGGAGTATAGTCCCAGCTCATTAGCAGCTGGACTCATTAGCCAAGGTTTTTTCAGGTTTGGTGAGAAATAGGAGCCAGAAGGAACTGCCTTTCTCTGAGAAGTAAGGCTTGGCTACCACACCGAGGTCCCACAATCCGGGCTGGGATAAGATTTCGTTCAGTAAGAGCTCTGAACTAAGACCCATCACACTTGTGAGACATTTCCAAACTGGTCAGCCAGAGGCTGTCAGGAGAGGAGGCTCCTGGAAGCAGATACATGGGTGCTAGGTGGTAGCCTTGGACTGCATCAGGGGCATCCCTCTATCCTAGAATGCAGCAGGCTGAGCAGAACCCTTCTACAGCTGCATAATTTCTTGTGTTTTGCTGTGCTCAGTACCCAAAGGGAACAGCCATCTGGGATGCCTTGTCTGCTCAAAGCTGTTCAACAATATCCCGTCTGATCCTTCTCAGCTTCCCAGCTCTTGGCAGTTACTTGAAATATCTTGAATGGACCTGGCAATCTCAAGAAAATCTGTTTGGTTTTGCCCAGGATGTTTTAAAGTGGTGGTTTGGCTTACCCACCACCATGCTTTTAGGAACCATCGCAAACAAGTGACAAGGACAGATGACAAAAATCTGGCCCCACAAGTGCTTTCAAAGAACAGCAATGCAGGAAACCCAAGCCTACAAAAGTCTGTGCAAAAAGCACATACTGATTTTAAGAATCCAAAAGGACACCAAATTAACACTGTGTTGACTGTAATTTGAAAGCATAACAAAGGCATTCCGGAGCAGTTTCATTACAGGCTAATTCTGGTCACCTGGTCTATTGATGCAACGTTGCTCTCTTCTCTCTCTGAGATATGGAGGACATTATCCCTGAGGTTTTGCAGGTGTTGTCTCCTCATTCTATCAAGTGTATACTTTCCTAGTTTCTGGGGGGCAGAGGGCATTGCATATCTACATCAGCCTGTCAGCATGACCAGGGTGGTGAATGCTGCTCCTTGTGTGACTGCTTTATGTGAACTCCTGCAGTTCTTTCTTATTTGGGTTTGTTCTTTAGAATAGTTGAGCATGTTACAGATGTGAGATTTCTAATGGGGAAAAAAATACAAGGGAAAAAAAAAGAAAAAGAAAGGAAGGTAAAAGGCTCTCACTAATAATTAGAGAACTTTTTTTGCCTGTGGTATTGACGGTGGGTTTTGAGAGAAGTAGTATCAAGGAGAAATATTTGAAACAGAGAAACTCTGTGGAGTTCAGGACACTTTTTAGGATGTTTAGTTTGTATTTAAAAAGACTTCATGCTGAAGTAATCAAGCTAAATGGGATATTTAAATAAGCTCTTCTACCAGTAAAACTAATATTGCATTGTTTTTATTTTTAAATGTGAAAACATGACTTAAAGCACACTTTTCTGATTGGTTTCCAAAGTGAAAATGATTTGTAGTTTCTTCTCTGAGATGCATGAAAAAGTGGTTCCTATGTGTAACTTTCTATGCTAAGATGCACGCAAGGCATCTGAGCCATACTCTATATATTTTCAAACATTTTATACATTAAATTTAAAATACCATTCATTTATATTAATATGAAAAAAATTCAAAAAAGCAATTTTAAAAATTCAAATAAAAAGTGACAACGGTAAGATGAACTACAATTGGTTTAGGAAGGCTAGTAGTACAGTATAATTCTTTGTGAATAAATAGATTTGTTAATAAAAGATTTGTTAGTTCAATTTTGCTCTAAGGTTACGGTGGATATCTATAGCTAATTTCAGCATTTGGATTTGAGTTGACACACTAAATTTTATGTTCCAGATGAGATTATGGAATCATGACTGAATGTGTCAAAATTAAAAAAAATAACATTTTTATTATATAAAAAGTAAGCTTGAAAAGTACTCCTACAAGTCATAGCTTCTGATATTTATTAAGCCTCTTTATTAAGGTCACTCACACCGATCAAAATACAAATATGATATTATTCTATTATATTGCATATATAAAGGTCCTCTAAATATAAATCTAATAAGTCAAAATAGGTTTGAGGAACTTCACATGCTTCAACAGAACAAAAGATTGTTTTTTTCAACAAGGAGAGGAGTGTAATCTTAATGTTTATAATGTAAAAAACACTGCATCAATATACCTGCAGTATATCATTTTTAGAAGCACAGTTGACTATAAGCTAGTTTGAAAAGATCATATGCAAAAGTTTAACAAGAAGTTTTGGTGCATATGTGCTTTGTACTGTTCTACTTATTGCTGAAAACTTGGCAACAAAACATTAGAAAGCTAAACTCATATTTTATCTCTGTGTTTCAGCAGTGTAAGTTCTGGAAACCCTAAAGATCTTAAAGTCATATCAATGACAATTACAGTAACTCACTTTACTAGTTCTGAGATACAAAAAATGTGTGATTCTGCTAAAATTCTCCTCTCACAATTGGATTCTGCTCAAATTAGACTGCAGGTAGCCCTGTATTTTAATTAAGACTCATTACTTATGCTGCTATACTGATAGTCTGGTAGAAAATGAGTTGAGCTAAACTGTTTGGAAAAAGAGAAATGGGAAATGTCTGCTAAAAATTGGAACTGCCTACCATGTGAAAAGGCTATCATCCAGCCTTTTGGAGCTGTGGTTGAATAGACTAATGTGCCAGCACAAAGGGTAAAGGAAGAGGCTGCAATCTTAAGCAGAACAGTCAGGAATCTCAATGAAAAACAGCAAAGAATGGATTTTTTTAATTGCATTTTTATTATACTCCAGAAAGATAAAAGGAAAAAAGAGTGGTAGTTATTGGATAGGGAAATTCTTTTGGATTGGTGATTGACCCTTAAAATTAGTAATGCACTGTATGTATTAGGAAAAAAATACTTAACAATTACACAAATTCCACTTATATGACTAAAATGCCAAAGAATTTTGAAATTGCTATCTCTGGGTTGTTGACCTAGCCTGTTGCTGCCAGGTGGGACCCACCCAGTTGCTTGCTCACCGCCTCATCCCCACACAACCAGTGGGAAAGGAGAGAAAAGGGGAGGTGTAGGAGTGAGGAAACTCATGGGTCAAAATCAAGATAAGGAAAACACTCACTAGTTACTGTAAAAAGAGTCTTGACTTGGGGCCACCATTGCAAGATGTTGCCCCCTCCCCTGCTATCAACACCTTTCCAACGGCAAACTACACCCTATACACTATCAAATGCCTTTCCATTCCTAAATATGTTACACTGTAAATAGCTCTCATAGGGTACATTTCTGTGAATGTTTGGAATTTTAAGCTATAAAATCACTTGATTTGGATTAAAATAATGGCTTTGTATAGCTAGAGGAATTGATGCAAAACCTGGGTTTCCATTCTTTTTTAAATTTCCAAGTGCCAGTACATAGGCAATCCTGGACTGTATACATATGTATGCAATTTCTCTCCCACAGTGACCAAAAATTAAGACATTCTTTCATGCAAGCAGACATGTATTGGGGTTCCCCCCCTCCATTTCCCCTGGGGGAAGGGGGCCCTGGGGTGTATGCATGGTCTGCTCACGAGGTTTTCCCCTGCTCCCTGGTCACATGTACCCAAGTTCTACGTTCCTATTGGTCCCAAAATATTCCCCTGCCTGGAGAACTCTGGGTTCTCAGATGATTCCTCAGTCTGTGTGCAGACTCCCAGCCATGTGGGCTGGTAATAAAGAGCTCTGAAACATCCACCCAAAAGGGGACTCCCTTACTCTTTCCATGGGCCCTGCTCTTTCTGGAATGTTGCAGAGACCCTGTGGCAACAGACATGGAAAACAAAGCCTGCTATATGTAGTTATAACAGATTTAATATTTCCATGGAAATAACATGGGGAATCTGACACTGCTCCTGAAGCCTGTGATATCTTTGCAACTCAAACACTTCCATGTGATTTGATCACAGAAACTTCTTAGTTATTAAATTATGAACATTCACTTTCTTGGATACCTTTTTTGTGTTAAGGACCTATTGTAGAAAGTTAAATTTCTGTTTTAAGATCAGGTGTTATTACAGTGCATGTAGCTCTGGCTACAGCCCCCACACCTGGCAATTGCTGGTGGACGAGTGGCACTCAGGGCTCTGTACTCTGACATCTCCTGCTCACTGTAAATCCCCGTGCCCCCGTGGGATCTGCCTTTTGCATACTATTGTAAGTTCAAGGCTTCCCCCACCCAGTTTTATGTAGATCCTGATATTTATGCATATCCCCTATGGAATATGTATGACCTCTGGAAAGTTCTGTTAAGTTCGATGTTCCATTTGTTCATTCAAACAGAATTTTCCCTTTGGATGTACTCCCTGTCATTTCACAATGTGCAGAACTCCACTGGTTGTAATCTCTCTGTCCTGCCCTTTCTGGCACTCAGACAAAAGTGTCTGGAAAAGCGCGGGCTGTGTCGTTTGTCTGTGCTCTTGACACAGTAAACATCGGAACCTGCATCTGACCCCTTTCGTCTCTTGCCTTTGTCTACACAATCTTCACATCGGGTCTGCAGTCCTGCTCCCTGCAAAGGGGATACCAGGGCTGGTTTGTTACTTTTGTAATGAATTTCTGCCGTTTATTGCTGTAAAATCCCACTCTAGGACATCTGAAACAGCAAGGCACAGCAGCTTGGTGCCAGGCTCTTGCAGACTGCATCAAGGTGTTCCGGCTGTAGTGTTGACATGTAGAGGAAAACAAGATACAAACCTAAAGCACAGTGGACCCAGTTCTTCCCATGAAGCAGGAGAGCACCACAGTAACCATAGAGCCCAAAATTCCCTGGGCAGAGGTTAGTGCCCTGCAGATGGGTTGACATGTTTCCTCAGAAGCTTGTGGCTGAAACGTTCTTCTCCATCCGACTTGCAAAATGCTGAAAGCTTCTCATCATTCCCACTTTGCTGCCATATAACTAAGCTGATGGTGATTCCAGAAGAAGGGAAAGCTGGTTTCAACATCAGTATTGTGAATTGTGAGCCATGATCTCTTGTTCCAATGATGTTTCCTCTGTAGCGCAGAGCATGATGGATCAAACATAACAAAACCGTGAAGGCTGAAGCTCCAAAAGTTCATAGTCAAGCTCTGGAATGCTCCAAAAGCAGATTTTCAAGGGCAAACACTGTTGGCCTAGTTAAAGACCCTCTGGGGACTGCTGAACACATTAACATCCGGTGGAGAAGAGATGGCTTTGGAGACTGAAGTGAGAAATGATCTACGATAAAAATACATTTGGGGCAATGCAAGCCAAATGCAAAAGCAGCTCTAACTTCTCCCATGGCAATTCAGTGTGTTCCACTCCTTCTTGTTTTCTGTTCTGTGCTGTGAAGAAAATCAGCTGATGCCAGTTTTATTTATCCTTAGGGGCTGTTTTTCTCTCATTAGCTATAATCCAGATAAGGATGCTATACACACATCTCTTGCTCTTCTAAAAAGTAATAGGTTTAACATGAAAAAATACTTTGAAAGCCATTTGGTGGATCTAATTGGAATGTCAGGGCTCCATCATCTTCAGAAATATAAAGAATGCTGTCTTCAAGCAATCTTTCATAAATAAGCTGTATTCATTGGAATCTGCTACTTATGGCTTTGAATGATTCATCCAACCAAGACTCTTTGGCCTAACTAATATGTGTTCTGTAACTGGTCCTCATCAATCACCATGGTATTGCAGTTCCACAGTATACCTCTACCAAAGAAAAAGATTAAAGAGAATTCTTTCAGCTCTGCATTTATACTCAGTCTGAGAGGTGTTGACTTCTTTTTTAATCAGTGGAGACAATAATTTTCAGAGGTAGGCGAGTCACCAACATCTCATTTAAGCAAATTCTACCATCACACAATTCTGTATGTTTTAGGAAAAACATAAATTGTCTTAGAGAAAGAGGTCTGCCTCCATTAAACTTCCTGGACTAATATAGTTGCAATATTTTGTTAATCTGTCATTAATACACTGATGTGTTTTCAAAAATCTGTATGTCACATTTGCATTTAACAGGCAAGATAAATGGTAAAAGATTTTGGGCTTTTTTTTCAAGTTGAGTAAATGAGTCCTGAGCTTCCTTCTTATAAATACTGCAGAAAAGGAAACTTAGTTTCATCCCATGCTTGATTTAAAGTGTTTTTTGTTTTGATTTAAAGTGTTTTGTAATAGTGTATCAGACAATTAATTGATTCAAAGCAATGTTTCTGATCAAATAATGAAGAGCATGAGAAAAACACTGACTAAAATCCATACAGCGTTTTACTCCAGAGTAAAACCATGGAGGGCAGTAAAAGGATTAGTACTTTTGTAATATAGATTACAGTTGATTGCAAATTATTCACATGTTATTGATTCATCAGGAAAGACTACCAGGTCATCAAAGATGGTGGGTTTTTTTCAAATTTTGAAGTGCTATTAAGCAGGGTGTTAGAATTCCCAAATTGCTGAGTAAACTATTGAAAAGTCTGGTCAAACCTCACAGCTTTGGAAAATATATTCAAAGGCTTATAAATAACAATGACTTTCAGAAAGAAATATATTCACATCTAATGATGTGCAGCATCTGACTGCGCAGGACAGAGTGTAGGTAGTTTAGAAACCCTATCAAACCCAGGGCTTTTATTAATCAAAAATAGTATAGTAAATGTGTTAATGTCAGTGCTGTGCCTACCTTAAAGTGACTTCTGCATCATGATAAGTCCTAGATTCAGAAATGCCTATTGACATATGCAATGTTATAGCAGGAATAAATTTCTCTTTTGCGTAGGCAGAAAATGGAGTACATATGTCAAATTGTCCATCTCCTGTAGGGTTTTCTTTTGTATAGCTCACAGAGCTATTGAGTACAGCGCTATCCTCCCACAGCCCAGAGCTGTGACAAATGACCTGAAAAAGTTTAGCTCTTATTTCTCACTAATATTTAACTAAGTTGAACAATACAACTTTTCCTCCTCCTTATGAGTGTTCAAACTACGCTATTCAGTGCAAACAACTGGTTCTTAAGCAAATATGCTATTCCAGCTCTTATTTTACTATGTTCAACTTCTAATACCCTAGTAACTTCACATGCATCTCACAACCTACGTGAAACCTAATATAATAACTATAATGCTCCTGTCTTGATATTTTTCAGAATTGCATGGAATTTTGGTAAGTATTCCAAACTTCAGGGTTTTTTTCTAAAAAAAAGGCTTACTAAATTCCTACTCCTAATTAAAAGGCGATTTACTTTATGTGATTCATGCAAATATTGGTGAATTTCAAACAGAGTGAAATTCTTGACTACCAAATATTTTTAAAAGTTCATGGAGTTTTATCATAACACTCATGTCCAAAACCAGCAAGGTCATCAGATTTAAAAAAAAGGACAAATTATCTTCTCAATAAGGCTGTGCTTAAGTCACATAGTACATGTAATAATTCTTCTAAGAGAACTAAATAGAAGTAATGAATAGAAATTAATGTTGTTTATTTGCAATGTACAAGATTTCCCTTCACACAATTTGTGTTGTGAGATCAATGCATGTGTACTCATCCTATTTGTGAAAACAAGAACACTCATTTTCTGCAGTGTTAAAAGTCCAACTATTTATGCTTTTTAAACCCTATTTTAAACATTAATGTAAAGTCTAAAACATATCTCTAGACCCAATCGGCCTACCTAAGGAACAAAGTAATCAGAAACTAATCTACAGTTCTTTTTTTGCAACTGGACTTGAATCAACATATTGACTCATTAAACAAGGGTCTGACTGCATTTGAAAAATTGTAGTTAAAACAAACTACACTGAAAAAATAAAATCAATCTATTTTTACAACATCTATAAACTACAAACAAAGATAAGAAACTGAGAGGTGCTTTATACAATATATATTATCCATGTACATAGAAATACTGTAGCTGGCTATCTTGTGATTTCTTAGGTTTAAAATGCACTTATCCACTGCTGAATGGAAAAACATGAACATAGGACTTCATTCTTTTTAATCCTTACTTGAATTTCCAATTAATTCACCAAAAGATCAGAATTTAGTATCCCATCTTTATCTTCAGATTAAGTTTAATCAAAGCACTATGTGTGGACCCTTCAGAGATCTCTGTGAAAGATTTATTGTGAAAACATAATAAAATTGTTGAAATTAAATTAATAGTCTGAAAGATTTCAAAGTGGGCATAGTGACTTATTAGATTTTGATTAATTGAATGTAAAGTCTTGAATAACAACAGATTGAATGGAAATAGACTTTATTACACTAAATGAAATAACTGACAATTTGGCCAATGACACAGTTATTAACTGCCTAAATTAGAAAAAAACATAGAAACCAAATTTGTTTGAAACAGTGTCGCATGTCAAAACATTGGGGATGAAGAAATAAAAAGAAAAAATACAGTTTCCTGCTTTTGAAATTGCATGGAGCTTCTGGCAACCATGCAGTAATCTAGTAGTGCTGAGAGGCTGGGAGGGAGAGAAAAGGAAAAGAGGACAGACTGAGCTGAAAAGTCCAATTTTTTTCCTTTTCAATTTAAACAGCAGTGGAAAGGAGAATTTCTTACCCCACTCCACACTCAGCAACCCAGGGTTATTCCAGAAAGTGCTAAAAAATGACTTGTATATTTCTTCACTTTGAAAAATCAAACTAGACTTTTTAATGTCTAAATTACCGCTTGAAACTGGATTAATTAATGTTAGATACCTAAAGGAAAGATTTCATGCTTGGGACAACATAATGTTATACTCCAGGTATGGAATTCTGTCATGAAATATTGCTATTTTAGTAGATTCTTACAAGGTTATTAAAAAAAGCTTGAGAACATTTATAGATTGTATCCAACTAATATTGTATATTTACTATATTATAATTTAATATAGAGAGAGATCAAATAAAAAAACCTTATAATCATTATATTAAAACCATTTCCTTCTTACTGCATTTGTGCATTTGTAATATTTATTAATATTGTACTACAGCTAATCATACCAACAAATAATGCAGCTGATGTCAAAGAGTGTTCCACATTTAATTTTTCTACAGGAAAATGAGATTTTTTTTTTGTTATATCTCCCATTGCCTCCTTTTAGAAAGAGAACGTAACTGGCTTTGCATCCTGTTATTTCACTTCAACTCAAGTAACAAAGATGCTATTTCTAGGGATGATGAATACCAAATGTTGCTACAGCAAAGTAATATACATTAGTTGTTCTCTAAAATGGATGATAATATTTGAAATTCCGTCTTAGATTCACCCAGAGATGACAATGTTACATAGCATAGCAAAAAGGATAGTCTCATTTCAGTGTATGAAAGGAGCTGGCTGCCTTTCCTGCATATTCAGATTTGCATGTCTATGGAATCTCATGTTTTGCCTTTTTAAAAATCTTTCGAAGTACTTTTTGTATTGTGTTTTTAGTGACACGTGTGTAGTTCAAATGCTACAAACCTAAGGATTGTGTTGACATGAAATGTCTCAGATTGGGAGGTTGACTTTTGATGAGGTAGGATGTTGCCGTATAAAGACCAAACAGGATGGGGAGCTTGGGCAGAGCTTGTTCCAGGAGCCTTTTTATTATTTTATTCTGGCATCAGTCTTACATACAGAGATGAGACACAAGAGATGTTACAGGGCTCACACTGTGCAGGCAACCAAGGATTTCTTTATTACAGAGCATTTTAAAAAGGTTTTTAGCCAATAGCATGCTTCTAAAGTTTACAGACAATTGTTTTAACCAATCCTTAAAAGTGCACGTACATCTGTTGCACACAATGCTTGCTTGTTATGCCTTATATAATAATGCACAATATTCCATTATTAAGCTTAAAACTTATCTGTCTTGCTAAGCATGTTTTCTGCATCTTCAAGACCTATCTCAGCCAAACCTAGAAACTCTAACCATTGTTTTAATGTCCTTGCTTGCTTTATAATTGTATCTTCTTCTATCTTCAGGCTTTTGCGGTCACAGCTAAACCTAAATTCTTTTGCTTTATTTCTGAAACCTGTTTTTTCTCACACCTAAGAGCCTTTTCACCTTTTTGTGTTTCCCACAGTAGNCCTTTTCTACTGGTACTCTGACCCAACCACCTTCCAGAATGTATTTTTATTTATAATTCTATACCAATTAATTCTAAACATGTCATTCCTACCTCTACCAATCTTTTCGTGCCACCATCACAGCAGAAGATGGAGGAGAGAGAAGAAAGAAGAAGAAACAAAAGACAAAGGGACACTGCTCTAATTCTTCCATCTTGACCTACTCAGACTCCATTCTAAAAACCCAAATTCTATGTTTTCACCCTGTGATAAACTAAACTACTATCTATTTCACACTCTTGTGGCCTGTAGTTCTTCTCGTAATGTTGGTAATTTTTCCCATGGGCTGAGGTCAAAGACAGTATTGTTTTGGGCTCTCCGCCAGGGTCTTAGACCCTCCTGTTGGGGTCCCAGACCCCCCAGGGCAGCCAGAGGGATGCCCTAGACTCCAACAAATGATTGTGGATTCAATCATTCTTCGTCTTCCTAACTCTTGTCTCTGCCAGAAAATGACCATAATGGCCAGGTTACAGCATTCTGCAATACATGCTGCCTGAACAGCAAAAGATTACATAGCTTCCATGTACAGTACACAGCCTAACTTTTAGTCAACATGGTAATACAAACATACTGGAATAAGAAGACAGAATCCTTCACACTTGAACACAATGCACAGTTTATCCTTTATTACACTGTTGCTCAAGCACATTTGCATGTGCATATATTACTGAAATCGGTATTTAATCTGTGTGCAGGATTAGTTTATGGACTCACAACTGCTTCAACCCATTTGTCATACTAGAGCCAGCACCCTTTTTCAGATTTTGTCATTATACTTTTTCAGTGTGCAGATGTTAAAGGGAATTTCAATAATTCACAACAATCATTTACATTTCTCATCTGTAAACACTCAACTCAGACCAACTGGCAATGCAGTATGACATATAATTACTACAGTTGATAGTGTTTGTTTCTTTCGAGAACTGGTTAAAAATGATGCACTTTGCATATTTGAACAGTTTAATTTGTCACCTATTAAAGTTGTGTTGACCAGAGCAATCTGCACAAATATCAAGAAAAAATTCTTCACTGAAAGAGTGATTGGGGACTGGAATAATTTGCCCAGGGAAGTGGTGGAATCACCATCCCTGGAGGTGTTTAAAAAGACTGGACATGGCACTCAGTGCCATGGTTTAGTTGACAAGGTGGTGTTAGGTCACAGGCTGGACTTGATGATCTCAAAGGTCTTTTCCAACCTAGTTAATTCTGTGATTCAGTGTTCAAAAAAGTGAAAGCAAAAGGATCTGTCATACTAACACATTTACTGTTTAAAGTGTATAAGCCAGTCTGGAATTTGTTTAATTAGGTATATGAGAGTTTATTCTAAAGAGCATAATTGTGTTCCTTCTGCTTATATGGCCACTATAATGTGATGTAGCCATATAAGAAGAGCAGGATAGTTATTTCTAGCTCCCTCTCTGTGACAGAAAGACAAATTACTTCTTTTTTTTCTAGTCTGGTATAGATGAATATACATGTACTTTTCTGCCCTGTCTCTATTCTGCTTCCATTAGCTTACAAGCAACAAATGCAGCATTTCCTTCCCTAGTTTTCCCATTCTAGCAAATTGATGCTTGAGAATTATTCCACTGTTTGAAAGAGCTTATACTTAAAAATTCATCAGCTGGAAAAAAAAATAGACAGTGATTTCTTCCTAAACATTGTAGTGAGAGCAGTGTGGGTGTGTGGTAGCAGCTACACTCATGAGGTAAGCAAACCACACATGGAAGATGTTGAGAGACAGGTGCCAGATGGGGTGGCCCAGAAGGGCAAAGCAGGGCTCAGCTGTCTCTCAGACTGGCAAGAGATGTCAAGAATAACAAGGATTTCACAGGTATGGTAGTAACAAGCAGAAATACAGGTTGGTTTCCCCAGTTCAAGAGTCATTGCAAACCTTGAGATGGTCCTATGAAGCCCACAAGAATGAATGCAGTCTTGGAGACCATGAGAACCAGGGAAAGGTTGTGGGAGCAGTGTTTCTTTAGCCTAGGGGAAAAAAGGAGACTCAGAGAATCTGATTTCCCAGTACCTAAAAGGTAGTTATAGAGAAGGTAAAGATGCTCTCTTCACAAGTATCCACAGTGACAACAGGCAATGGGCACAAGTTGCTTCAAGGGAAATTCCACCTGGACTAAGAAAAAGTTTATTCACCATGAGGACAATTATATGTCAGAATAGTTTTCCCAGAAAAGTGATGGAATATCTCTTGCTGGAAATATACAGGACTGTGCCTTACAGAGCCCTGGGTGATTTAGTCTAGAGTTCAATCAGATAATCTCCAGAGATCCCTTCCACTGTAGACTTTTCTATTGTTCCACATTTCAGTGATTCTATAGTTTTGCTCCTTGGACTTATACAACATGACAACATGATAGGGTAAGACATAAACCACAGAAATAAAGGCACACAACTATTGCCAGTGGCAAGATGAATAATGCATGGAAATATATAAAATACTATGCAAAATTTCTATTAGTTATGTTTTTTCAGGGGTTTTTGATAATTGATTACTTGGCCCAGTTTTTACTGGGAAGATCAGGTTATTTACCTAGGAGCTAGAATAAGCAAGTTAAATATGAGGATAAGATTTGTGCTTGATGTGTAAAGGATCCTACAGAAATTTGAATCTCTAAGCAAGTGAAGAGCAGTTCAAGAACTGTTCCAATTACAAAACAGCCTTCAGAATTGTACATCATCTGGAGGCCCTGAAGGAATTTACACCTGATTTTTATTCAACAGGAATTCCAGTAGTTTTATTCTTTACAATAATATGCTGCATAGACCCAGTATTAATGGAATGACATTCAGCTGAGACATAATAACCAGCCACTACATCAATAATTTCAGATGTTTCTAATCTTTCTGTCAAAGAGTCATCTGTGTTTTAGGAAAATTATATGCTAGGAATGACAGATGCTTAAACTGGAAGTGGCCTCCTTTATATTGGATGTTTCCTTGTTTCAGACTGAGGTTCCCGTTTCTCGTCCTGTATTATCACTTACATTAAGATCTGTGTATGTGATTATGTTTCATATGGTTAGTGCCCCTGTTTATAACTATGATGGGACTTTTAAAAAAAGTTTTGCCTGGACTCCAGTTCTAAGCCAGTGTAACTTACTGCCCTAGGTACTCTGAAATTTATGTAAATAAATAATTTCACCCATTTTACTTAGGTGTTTCCACATTCCAAGTCTTAAACATGATGCAGACTTTAACTTTTTTTTTCCAGATGTTTCCATTTTTGATCTATCCCTAATTGCTGACAGCTGTATTCTCCTCATCAACTTGCTGAAGAAGGAGCAAAAAAAAAGTGTATCAGCTTACAACTACACCTTTCAAATGGACAGGCTTCCAAGATCTTTGACGAAGGACAGCAGTTTGTGTTTCATCCTCATCATACTCTTATTTCAAAACACAGAAAATGGCCTGAGGAATGATGAGCTTGCTCATTTCATATATTCCTAGTGTGCATGCTGGAATTACAGTGTTCTGGACCATACCTGTACAAACTGTGTGGTGTTCAGTAGCACAACATGAAAAGACTTAAAATTCATAACAGTATAAGAGTGAGCTGCACTGTCAGTAAACTCAGACAGAAAGTCCTCAGAGCTAGTTATGGAGAAAATTGATGAAATACTATGTCATAGAGAAAAATTTCTCGGTTTATTTAGTTTAAACTGAATCAGAATAGAAACAAGGTATAGATTTATAAATGACATAAACAAAACCTGCAATCATTTTTATTTTCAGAGTCAATATCAGTAATATAACATATAAATCACAATACAAGACACTTTCAAAATCTATCAAGCACCTAAAAATTTCTAAATATTTTTTAATAAGCAGTCCCCAAAATTTATAATTGTAAACACACAGAGAAATAGATATTCACAGAGCTACCATCGCATCCGTGGCATCCTCAAAGGATGTCTGGTTTACAAGCACTATCACTCCTCCAAAAGCACAGGTTAGCCTACTTGCATTGTTTCCCGTAAGACATGGATACCACAGCTTTGTAGGTGTCTGTGTTGCTCTTAACCTATTCATTCACAAGCTGGTGAGAAAGCACCTCATCAATTCTTGTGCACAGACAAACCCGAGGTGTGCGTCCCTGTTTTTTGCTGACTGAACTGTTGCCCCATAAGCCGCAGAACAGGCAGCTCATAGTGTCTCATGGGGAGTCTGTGCTTGCTGGCCAAAGCAAAGAGGTGATGCTGGTGGGACAACCTTCAGCAGTGTCAAACCAAGGTCTCTGATTCCTGCTATGAACTTTCAGGATTCTTTTATACTGCTTTTAAGATGAATTTATTCTTTGTTTCTGAAGTTCCCCCATTACTGTTTTATCCTGCTGATGGTGGTCTTTCTCTTACACATGATTAGGTTTCGGCAAACACACCTTTTTTTGTGTGTTTGATATACACACACACAGTTTGACATCACATTCTTACTAACAAGGGGTGTTAGCATTTAATACCAAAAGATTAAGATTATAAATCTTAATAGTAAAGATTTGGCAAGAACAGACAGAGTGAACATTGTCACAATGGAATAGCTACAAAATACTCCTGCTAGAAGTAGGTAGAAAGATTTCTACACAAAAAAGGCATTCTTCTTTGTCTGGAATTGAGAATGTGCCTAATAGCAAATAAGCATAACGCTATTATTAGTACTTAAAAATCCCCTCGCTTAACTGTGGCCTGCATGTATGAGAAGCTTCTGTGTTGTGATTGCAAATACAGCATGCCTGAAACATGACAACAATCTCAGAATGTATGTGTGGTGTGTCGATACATGTTCATAATCAAAAGTCCCCAAAGAGGTGGCTTAAATGTAATTACACTACAGATATCACGGCAGATATAACTTCATTTCTTAACTGCATTGCTTCTTTTTGTCTACCTGCTTTGATACCCCATCTTTGCTTTCTGATCCAGCCAAATACAGATTTTA
>WEIT01003917.1:17131-40633 GCA_013389985.1 Dryoscopus gambensis
AATGCCAATGAAAGAAATCCAAACAGACTTAATAAATGTATACAGCTATTGGATATCTTTTGAAAATAAGAGAAAACTTTCGAAGGCCTGAATAAAACACAAGATTGCACATTATCAAGGTGTTTGAAATGACAATACTATTTTTTTCTTCTGAGTTTGTACATTCATATCAAAATCAAGATAAAGATGGTGATGAAAATAAAGGTGTATTTTCACATATGAGCACACTGTGTTCCTAAGGAACTGGGCATCCCATCAGACAGTGATCTATGATCATGTTCATATGATGGATTCTGGAAACAGCAACCAGCCATTCAGAGATCAGTGTGAAAACACACAGTTGTCAAAGATGTCACCTCTTTGGTGGGTCACCCTCTCTTCAGTGGGCAGAAGCTTCCTGTTGGAAAATACTTCTTGGTAGATGTGTCCTGCCAGCCAGTCACAGGGATGGCTCTGAACACGCCGGGCATAATAGCTTCCAAAATGGTGATGATGCCCAGGTATAGAAAGGTGAAGTCATGTGGCAGCTGTCAGGGGCACAGCTTCCAATGGAAGTCAGGGCTGTGGCTTCTGTCGCTTCACATCTGAGACAAAGTTGTTTCCAGCACATCCCAATTATATGATATATATGTCTTGTTTTGTTACTCTCTCTCAAAAAATAGATGACTATACACCCCATGGGGTGTAAACATCCAAAGAATTCAAATCTACTTCAGTTGCTGCTGAAACAAAACCAGACTGAAGAAGTAGATGTTCAGGCCCTCTGGCCCTGTCTTTTTTTTTTTTTCTTTCATTTTTAAAAGAATCACTGAACAAGTAAGAATGCTTACTCATTAGCAACAAATATGTTCTCCATGATCCAAAAAGCAAACAAAACCCTAAATTTAAAGAGAAGTAATTTATATTCTTTCTGGTTGTATTTCATGATAATATGGAGTTGATCACTGAATATTTTGATGCAGCTTTCTATGCCAACTGAAAGGCTTTTGTCAGTTCTCTTATACTGCCTTTTACAAAGCACTTCTTCCTTGAAAACATACAAATTCTTTTTCGCTCCCCAAAAATAATTTTAACTCTCAAAAAATTAATTTCATTTTTGTATTTGAAATAAAAAAGATGAAATGAAGAGAAGTCTTAGGTAACAGCAGATAATGGTATTCTGCTGTGAGTCCTGCTGTCACAGGAGCTCTTTGTATTAAAATTTTCTCTACCTGTCCCTGCAGGAAACTGAGAGAGCAGCTTGATTTTTTTTACAGTGTATGTACAAAAAACCCCAAACAAACAAACAAACAAAAAAACAAACAAAAAAACCCCATGAAAACCCAAGTGCACATATTAACTAGTTTTCATAGAAGTTGCTACTAATTTCAGGGTGTACAGCTCTGGAGATCTACAGAGTAGTTTGGAAAGAAACAAGCTAGATTTTGGGAAGAGCATACCTGCACTGACCTGATTAGAGAGAAGGGCTATAAGAGGTAGAGTTCTGAGAGCAAGGGTGTTTCAGAGAAAAGTATTTTGTGCTTTTGGATTTTATCCAAGCAGAAGAAAGTGCCATGATTTGGAGGGAAAGGTTGTGAATTATAAAAGAACATTATAAATTTTTAGTACTGAGTATTATTTATCAGTACAGAGGTATTTAAAAAGCAATCTGCAATCTTAATCCATAGAAGAAAATTTATTTAGCAGCCAAAAAAATAATGCTTGTTGAATCCCAGAAGAAAACCTAATTACTGAGACTGGTTACCCTCTTCCCATACAATTATTTTTCAGTGAAATTCTTGCCTGTCAAAAGTGCTTGCCAATTTGAGCCCTCAGCGTGCTGCCAGGTCAGCTCTGATTCTTTCCCTCTATTCATAATGAGAAATGTCTTCTAAAAAAGTATTCTTCAATTTCTGTGCTTCCAGTTTGTAAGCCTAAATTTTGTTGCCAGTACTGGTGGTATCTGTCCCCATTCTGTGGCTGAATGTCTACTTCTCATGAGGCACTGAGGGACCACATGCAAATTGCTGCTTTGCTTTTCAATTAAGTTCAAAGACCTTGGCAAGGCTGCCAAGCTGACATCCAATTGATGTTATATCATGAAACTAGTCTTTCTAGTCACTGAAGTGTAATACAAACTTGTTCTCAGAGCAAAATTAACAGGGAAAATTTTCCATGCAGCTGGAGAAACTCATGGAAGTGGAGCACTTTTACTTGATAAGCCAGTCAAAAGAAACCGAAATGGTGGTGGTGGTGGTGGCTAAATTTCAGCTAGTTTGAAGGCAGANTTTTGGAATCCTTGCAGATTCAGAATGCTCCTGAGAACTCTTCCAAACTGCCTCACCTAATAATCTTATTCTTTATTGAAATAAACTTTCTCATGACAGGAAAAGTAGCTGTTAAATATGTCTGCACGAGACAACAGTACTCCTGAAAATGAGTGTAGAACATATACGCCACTGAAAGGGCAGGGATAGGCTGTGTGGGCTGGCCTGGAGATTTGCCAGCAGAAGATGAGCATTTCAGCTGTTGTGAGGAGTGCTACCAGGACGTTGTGTTAATTAGTAAAAATCACCTCTTAAATATTTCAGTCGTGAGTGTATTTCTTCATTTAAGGGCAAATTCAAGTCCATATAGTTCAAAACCTAAGTAGTGGTGTTTTATTTCACAGGAAAAATCCTGGACAGGACCCAAATATGAAGCCTCTATGCATGTTAGTCTTCCCCAAGCCTAGGGAAATTGATGTTATTTTAAAGCGTACGAGTTCACGCATTTTTATTAGCATGTGCTTAGAATACTATTTCACAGTTAGCAGCTACCAGAGACACATTAAAAGTGCTTTAGAAATATGATGTCTAGTCATGATCAATGCTAAGGATGATGCCTACGCTGTTTGCAGCTTGACACTTGCAAATAAGCTATTAATTCAGATGTGCTTACTGGCTTGTTGTGCAATGTCTGAGTTCATCCACGCAATATCACCAAAATTGATTTCTCTGTGGAAAACAACAGAATGAAAGAGATTCATCACATGAATAAGTATTACACAAGATGGCCTTGACATAACCTGGCAGTGGTGCTTCCAAAGTTAACTTGGGAAGCACTACTTGGGGCTTCTTTTAATTCCCCATTCTCACTTGCCCTATATGGACCACTGAAAGGAAAAAAATCATCTGGTTATTACCCATCTTCTCTACTGAATAGGACACCTTCAACAGGACACCTCAGACTGCATATCTTTCAGACATGGATCTCACTCTTTCTCAGACTTTCTCATTTTCCACTAAATTTTGCATACATTGGACTGTAAGAAGGATAATGCTAAAAGTACATTGAAATAAATTATTCTTTTCCCTTAGTCTGTAAACAATCTGAGTAGGGTTCTGTTCTCTATGAATGACAGTAGGAAAAAAAATCAACAAAGAAGTCATTATTCTTCACTTGCACTGAAATAATTGCTTGCCATATCAGTAATACAGCAACATCTGTACTCCTGTGGATGCAGATGCCCGAGCTTTCTGACTGTAATATGATGAAAATAAAATTTAGTCAAGAAAAAGAAAATGAAAACTTATTTCAAAACACTTGTTGCTTCTATAGACCTGCAATTGTATGTCTTCCTTAGACATAGCATGGCAAATCTCCTTTTCCTTTCATTTTAGATGACAGTGACAGCCTTAGAAATGCACTTTTTGGACAATTCATAACTGGCAGCATAAGCTGCTTCTGGAAGTCATCTCTCTGGGTCTTCTGACCCTGAAACTTGCTGCGATAAGTCTAATCTCCTCTCACCATTTCACAAGGAGTGTGATACAACTCTGGAACTGGTGATGGCTCAGAAAAGTAGCTCATCTCTGTGTTTGGAGGTTTTTAAGATTTATCCAGACACAGCCATGGCTAACCTGATTGAGTTGGTGATTGTCTGCCTTCCAGTGGGATATTGGACTGGATGACCCCAGAGGAAGAAATAAATTACCTTCTTTCTACATCTATTTTTGTATTTAAACTTGGAATTGAAATCTGTCCATAGGGCGTAGTCAGAAAGAGAGTAACACTGTGAAATGAAGACACATTCTTAAATGAAGAGCAAAAAGGAATAATGAATACTTTCTAAATACAAAAAATTCTTAATACTTTGTATTTTTCAATTTGTGACTCTGAGTAATGCCCAGGAAGAATGCTGAGATAGGAAATGCTGGGCTCTGTACTGACTGTAATCTGATGTCTGAGCAGCAAAATGGTGCCAAAACACTTCTCTGGAGCTAGTGATTGTGTATGACTAGGAATTGAAGTGTCACAAAAATAATAACTTAAAAACTTTTCTTCTGGAAGTTCACGGGCTGAAGTTACCATTTATTCATGAGTCTGCAAGCCTGTCATCATGAAAATCTGAGTCATAATGTCAAAGACATTAAAATAAGTGAGTCACAGGCTAGTGTTCACGATGCTGAAAATATGGCTTTACTTTCAGAAGGAAAATAAGAATGGAGATGAATGGGATATTTATACTGAATTTCTAGACAAGCTAGAACGTTTCAAGACTGTTTCAAGACTGGCATCTGAGAAAAGTTCTGTCCAAAATTTTTACTCTCTTGAGAGGTTATCTTACACTACAGGAGTCATAAGCCACCACACATTCAATGATATTTTAAATGGAGGCCTATGTGAGATTTTATTTTTTTTTAGAAAACATACTGAAGTCACAGTCATCGAGAGGAGAAGAGAGAAACCTTTCACTCTGAATTTATCATGAAAGCTTTCACACTACACAGGACTAGCAATCTTGCCACACTAGAAACATGGGGTTTACTTCCAGCAGCAAGTTGAAACGATGACTCCAGTGACGGTTTATTTTCTCTCCAAGCTCTCAGTGTGTTTGTTGCACACTGAAGAACCAAGAAACTTTCAGTTCAATTTGAAAAGGCATCTCCTTACTGGAATTCAAAACAACTATTAGCAGTTTAGGTTTGCGTATAGAAGAAGTAGTATTATTTGAACATAACATTGCACATGATAAAGTTGTTACTGCGTAAATCCTCATTCCAAATGTGGCATTAATATAGATTTTTGCATTTAAATAGGGAGTGAAAATATGGTTTCACAAAAGCATCAAGCTCAACTGTACTGTAAAATTTCATGATCTGCTTTAGACAGCAAAAATTGGAAAATAGCAGAAAGTGCCTGTATGCTGCAAATCTAATTAATTTCTATTTTTTCTCTTTCGTTCCACACAATTATATATTTATTACTGTGACAGTAGAAAATTAGGTGAAATATTCAAAACTACTGGAGTGACCATTACAACATTTTTTACTGTGCTATTAGCAGAAATATCTTTTTTCCATTTGTAGGCATCTTCTGTAGAGTATAATTTTCTTTGACATGAAGAAAACCAGTTCTAATTTAATACCTATACCAATAGATTTTGAATGGATTTTTACATTAATTTTCATGGTAAGTTACTTATGCTTTTTCATGCTTAACTGAATGGACATTTGAGCAGTTATTGCAATTCACTTGTTATTTGAACTGATATTTTTATTGTCAAGACAATTAGCAATTAATGAAGTGGGAATTGGATCCACTAAAGATCAGAACTGATTTGCTTTGAACTAATTTATGAGGTTTTAGATATTTAACTCAATGGCCTTTCTATTGATAAAACTTCTTGTTGTTCCCTAATAAGACTGAACAAATGACAAATCACAAATTGCTCATTACTAAATGCTCCTGAGCACTTCAACTGATAAAGTACTGAAATGTGCCCACACTGGCATAAATATTCCTTCTGGCTGCAAATAGTAATAATGATAATAATAATAATGTTATTTTACAGAGTGGCTTGTATTTGTATACGAATATCTCAGGTATATTAATCTACATTATTCTATTGATCTACATTATATCTTGTTAATGTAGAAATGTAGTATAAGAGAAACTCCTATACAAAGTAACCTATGATAGTAAAGAGCAGTTATAGCTGACAAATGAAAACACAAGTCAAGACGGGTGAAGAGAAGCAAGAGGTATCCTGTGGAAACAAATAAGAAAGATTATATATTAATTTTTCCAGGGAGTTGAAGTGATGGTGCTATATTTCTGCTTTTGGTTTCCAAGCAGAAAAGTTTGTAATTGCTCCTGAAGATGGTGGGTAATAGCATGTTTTAGATCCATTTCTGCTGTGTGTGTCCTGTGCAAACAATCTATTCACCTGCTGTCAATGCAATGTATCCATAGCACTGCAGAGTTGGAAACTAAATACCCATCATAGTAGCAGGTCTGGTGGATTCTGGATTCTGGATTCTGGTGGGGGTATGTCAGTTCTGCACAGTTCATCTTTGCATGTGCAGGAACTGTGAATTCCAGACAGAATAGAATTTTGTTTAAATGGCTACAATGCAAGAACCTCTTAAAAATAAAACGTTGAGTTGGAAACGAGTGTGCACATGAAAATTTGAGTAAGAAATTGGTCTGAAGATGAAGGACAGAACCTGTCCTCAGATTTTCAGTTTGTTGTCTACTGTATTGCAGAGCTACCTAAGATCTCTAAACTGTTTGTGTCTCCATTCTGCTGTGTGTAAATACAAGCAGATCACTCTTCCAAGAAGAGTAACTTTTTTATCTCCTATTTTTTAATGTAATTTCATTTGTTCTCATGACCTTTCATAGAAAGTGTTTATATTTAAGATAAATTTCAGTGGCATTTTCCCCCCTACAGGACTCTACACCTGGAACAGGTCAACACTGGTTGTGTGTATAGACATGAACAAGAGGCTGGAGAAAGGGACAAGTGCTGTGGAAAGGGACCTGGGGGTCCTGGTCAACAGAAAGTTGAATCTGAGTCAGCAGTGCCCTGGCAGCCAGGAGGGCCAACCCTGTCCTGGGGGGCATCAGGCACAGCATCGCCAGCTGGGCAAGGGAGGGGATTGTCCCACTGTGCTCTGCACTGGGGCGGCCTAACCTTGAGTCCTGTGTGAAGTTTTGGGTGCCACTATATTAAAAAAACCCATTAAACTACTAGAGAGTGTTCAAAGGAGGACCACAAGTATGGTGAAAGGCCTTAAGGAGAAGCTGTATGAGGAGTGGCTGAGGTCACTTGGTCTGTTCAGCCCGGAAGAGACTGAGAGGAGACCTCGTAGTTTGCAGCTTCCTCCTGTGGGGAGGAGGAGGGGCAGACACTGATCTCTTCTCTGTGGTGACCAATGACAGGATCCAAGGGAATGGCCTGAAGTTGTGTCAGGGGAGGTTTAGGCTGGATATCAGGAAAAAGTTTTTCACCCAGAGGTTAAGCACTGGAACAGGCTCCCCAGGGAAGTGGTCACAGCACCAGCCTGACAGAGTTCAAGAATTGTTTGGACAACACCCTCAGGGACGTGATGTGACTCTTGGGGCGTCCTGTGCAGGGCCAGGATTTGGACTCAACGGTCTTGGCAGATCTCTTCCAATTCAACATATTCTATGATTGTGTGATTCTGTGAAGAATTTTCATTACTAGTAGAAAATATTTTCCTATAGGATTCTTAGAATTCAAATTTGGTAGAGGATGACACAGAAAGAACTTGCAACATAAATTTCAAGACAAATTACAGGATCAGCTAGATTATTTTTTGGTATATCAATAGACATTTATAGGTGCTTGTAAGACAAGGAGAACTAGTTATTTAAAAGTAATCAATTACCCCCAGCAGTAGAAATCAGTATTGTTTAGCAGAGTGACACCTTTCAGTAACTACATTGCTCTGTTTGCTTAGACACTATAAGACAGCAAAAGAGAAATCCTGTATTTTAATACTCTCACTCCTACTCCAACCTTTTCTGAGGAGGCAAAATGCTGCCATAAGGGTGCTCTTGTGGGAATTCTTCTAGCACTGTCTCTGGGGGTGATTTTATGATAATACTGTATTTCCCTATCATGTGCTTATTCCCCAGAAATGGGTCCCGCAGCTTTAAGCTGGGTCCTAGGGAAGAGCCGGGGGGAGCCGGGAAAATTCCTCAGTGTGGTTTGTGTTCAAGGACTCACACATACTCCCCTGTTTTGCTCAGCTCTGCTTGCAGTGGGAGAGAGTGGATTCCTGCTTCTAGCCAGCTTGTGAGCTGAGGCAAGAGCGTTTCTCCCAGGACTGCACACCGGTACACCGAAATCCTCCGGTAACTTCTTCTTCTTCTTCTAGAACTGTTCAGCCTACTATGATCTGAGAACCAGATCATTGGACCCCTTGGACCAGCAGGGACACTGCAAGGAAGCTGCATCCCAGCCTCGGTTCTTGGGAGGGGCTGAGCTAGCTACAGAGGGAACTCCAACTCCACCAGCTTTCTCCGCATTGAGGAGGTTTAGTATTTTAACAGTTATTCATTTTTCCTGTGCCCTGCAGGCACTTTGTTTGTTAAATAAACAGTTTTTTCACTTTCATCCAAGAAATTCCTTTCACATCGGTGAGGGAAAGAGTGCCAAAAACCTGTGTTCGGATGCGACGTTCATTTCAAAGCATTTTCCTCCCAAACTTGTCTCAAACCAAGACACACTGGCAGTCCAAGAGATGAGTGCAAGACTGTGCTTTACCAAGAAGTTAGGACACAGCACGGCCTCTTCATTTCAGAGCTGACAGGGCAACAAAGCAAAGATTTTGGGCAGAGACTTTCCTAGAAAATGTACCTCCTAGAGCCAAGCAAGATTGTAAACTCAGAAAAGTGGCATAAAGCTGTGTACATTTTCTTACATATGTTGCATAGAATTTTCTTTTTCACAGCTTCTATGTAAAGTGTTTATAGTTTTAGTGTATCTTTTGTTTCCTCTCTACCTTAGACAAATAGCCAATATGTTTTGCCTCTATCTTTTTCTAAGAGATTGTTAACTTTCTGTTTTGTTTATCTGAATATTTGCTTTACAAATCAATGCAGGGCATATTTCCTGTATTTGATTATGGCTTTGGATGAGCAAAACCAAGAGTATTTTGGGGGCCAGGTGAAGGATTTCTGCTGCAAACAAATGTTCTGAGCAGGCATGACATCAAATACAAAGAAACCACCAAGTTTAGCACAACTTGCATATGTGTTCCAGCTTGGATTAACAGGTTTGTCACCCTGAATTTACCATTTTCACAGCCATGGGTGTTTTCAACCATTACTTTCAAAAGCACAGGTATCCTGAAAAGCTGTTGAATCTAGAATTTATTTTTCTGTATCCAGAAAAGAAAAGATAAGAAGGTATTTTCTGGCTTTTATGCAATGGAGAGAAAAAAGCAGAGAAGACTTTAACCAGCAGGTATGTGAGCTGTTGACCATGTCAGTGATCAGAAAAAGAAACTTGCTGTTGGGAGGAAAGGCTTAAAACCAGAAGATTTGGCAAGGACAAGAGAATAGCTTCAAAGTGACCTTGTATTTGGGAACGCTAAAAATGCCAGTGTGGGAAAACGCCATTTCTTATGCCTAGTGTTGTGCATCCTCTGCCTGTTTTGAGAAGAAGAATTCCTGTGGAGAGATAAGAGACTCTCAGATGTGCCCATAGCTTTTTATTCCAGTGAGGCAGGCAGCAAGCCCCCCATAGGATGAACTAGGCTGAACAGAGCCCCGTGTCCCTGCGTGTCTCTGCTGCCCAGAGTTGTTAGCGAGGTAATGACATAAATCTACTCTTTGCATTTTGGCTGAGGTTTGGTGGTTGCCCTGGTAACCTGTATGTGTCCATTCACAAACCTGCAAATGATTGTATCACCAAGTAGAGATCATGAAAGCTAGTGCCTCCTTCACCTAAAGTTGCATGCTTTAATTCAATGTCAGAGAAGAGTCTGCTGTACTAGTCATTCAATTATACTATTCTTCACACACAATTGCATTATTCTCCACACATAAAAATAAAACATTTGTTCCTCTAAAATTTACTACCTCTTATAATGCATGGAGTGTAAATTTATTATGTAACATAAACTACCTCAGAGTATTATTCATAAAAGGAATCAAAAATATTCAAAATCTAATGCATTTGTATATATTGAATACCGAGGTTAATACAAGGCTGTCTCTATTCCATCATCTAGTACTTGCTTCTTGTTACCATGACAATTCAGCATCTTTATATCCTCAGCAAAATCTACTGCAGGAAATAAATCTGTTCCATGGGCTAGTTAAAAAACCGGACAACTCATCATCCTACATATAAAATGAGAAAGTCACAATTCAAGATCAAAAGCAGCCTGATGAATCAACGAAGTGCCAAGGTGTATTTATATCTCAGGCATATTTTAATTGTCACAGAGAAGCTCTTCATGGAGGTTCAATCTTTAGACAATTGCCTTCAGATGCAAAAGTTGACAACATCATTTATTTTCTCTTTTTTAGTAGCAGATCATCCACAAATTCCTCTATTTGTCTAATAATAATTTATTCAGCATTATTTCATATAGCTATAATTTTCTAGCAATTAGAGCTAATCAAAGTTTCAGATAAATTATTTCTTTTTTCTTATTGTGCAGAAAAGCTTTTGTATCAGGGGACAGTAAGAGATAACTTACCAAACGAAATAAAATAAAATGGCTAAGTTGTCTTTGGAAATTCACATATGTCATGGTTTAACCCCAGTGAGCAACTAAGAACCACACAGCCATTTGCTCACTTCTGGCAATCAAAAGTAAAACTTTGTGTTTCATCTTTCCATTAAGATGAAAACAGTTTAATAATTGGAATAAAATAGGATAATAATAATAATTTAAAAAATAGATAAAACCAAAGGGAAAAAAAAAAGGGATGAACAAAACAGTTGTTAACCACCCTGCCAGTGATGCCACGATCCCATCTTTGAATTACAATCAACTCTCTCTTCCAGCTAACTCCCACAGTTTATATACTGGGCATGACATTCTCTTGTATTGAACATCCCTCTTGCCAGTTTGGATCAGGTGTCCTGTTCATGCTCCCTTCCAGCTTCTTGTGCACTGGCAGAGCATGGAAAACTGAAAAGTCCTTGACTTAGGGTAAGCGCTGCTCAGCAACAGCTGAAACATCAGTGTGCTATCAACATTATTCTCATATTGAATCCAAAATTCAGCACTGCACCAGCTGCAGAGAAAAAAAAATGCACTCAATTCCTGACAAAATCAGGACAACAGAGTTCAGCCACTGTGGTGAAGATGAATCATAAAGACAGATTTTGGGCGTTTTTTGCCAGCCCATTGCCAGATTTTATTTCTCCACTGCTTTCTGATTTTCATTATGCCTCTCCATTGCTCACTGCCATGTGGCAATATGAAAGAAGTGGCAAATCAAAAAAAGAGTTACTTAAACTTGCGTTAGTTTATTCTCAGTGCACTACCAACCAAACCTGCCAAACAGCTGTTACAGTTTTAACATCTTTACACTGAGCTCTCTTAAGTCCTACCTTACTCTAAAACAATTATCTGCAATCGCTGTTAGCAGAATATACGATTTGAAATAGATTAGCTCAATTTAAAGTCCTTTCCATCTTTTTGTGAATATACTTTTGTATAACTGAACTTCCAGATCTTTTGAAATACTATTAGCACTGTGTCTTTGCGGTCTAGGACACGACTATTAAACTGTTCCAGCACAATCTAGATCACATAAATATTTGAAATAAGAAATGGATGAGATTTAAATTACAGTCTTAGACTGAAAGCAGTAACTAAGATTTCTTTTAAAAAATTCTTATTTATAAGATACACATTGCTTAAGGAATTCTAGAGCCACAGGTTTGTTTCCAAAAGTGTTGGAAGAAATCTTGCTGTGTGTCATAATGAAGTTGAATATGCATACCAAGGTTCTGCTCACACAGGGAATTGAATAGTTTGAAGAGCCCAAAAGCATATGGAAAAAACTTTAATTCATTCCAAAAGTTGGCAGTAAGGATAAGAAATAGAAAACACAAAATACATCTATGCAGTTTACAGTACAATCAGTTTCCCTGCAGTTATCATTTAATTCCAAATGCAATACAGATAACCATGCTAAAATTTTGTATTCTGAAAATTCTCCTGCCTGTAGCAAACCTTCTAGTAGGTGACTTGTATTTAGAGGTATTCAACCACATGTCCATTTGGAAATACCAGAAAATGTCAATGGAAGTTTAAATGTCTGTCTGCAAGATAAGTGAATCCCTTAATCTGATAAAGATTAAGGTTAGGTTGGATGGGGCTTTGAGCAACCTGGTCTAATGGATAATGTCCCTGCCCACAGCAGAGGTTTGGAACTAGAGGATCTAATTTAAGGCCCCTTCCTACCCAAATCAATCTGTGATTTTATGATTCACTACCAGTCATAAGGAAGGAATCTGTGAGTTAGAATAACATCTTCAGAGAAAGATATGAAGAGATGTGTCCTGCTGAGTATGCATGATACAAAGCCCAGTATGGATTGAAGACTAGGAGACATGACTGGATATGGGACTCTTTTTCATAGCACTTCAAAGGCTTTAGTTTGACTGTAAAGAAAACCACCAATTTAATTTACTGGCCAAGCTTGAAAAGGCAATGTACGAACTTGGAGACACTTGCAAATGTTCTGGAAACAGGTGGTGCTGCTGCTGGTGCTGCTGGAGGGTGATACTAGATTTTATTCTAAAGAAAGGTGAATAAAACTTCTAAAACATGATTCTCAGTCAGATTCATAGAATTTGTTTTTCTCCTGGCCCTGCTACCTGTGAAAAGGGGATCACATCTTGTTATGAATGGATGATGTGGGTTTAAATCAGCTCCTCTCTGTTGCCCAGGCCTCTGGCAGCAGGCAGTCACATTATTGAGGCAGCCAGCACCCCAAAGATCCACTTCCATTCGCAAGTTCTTTAATAATGGCTGATTTGATCTATTATAAAATGAATTATTTATTTATAGACACAAAACTAACAGACATAAGACTTAAGACAGATTAGTGCTACACAGGGAAAAGATTAAAAAAAAAGAGGCATACTAGTATTACACGCAGAGTTAAAGGTACCATTAAACTTACAGCTAGCTAAGAAATAGTATAACTTAGGATTCAATGTTTCTTACCATCCAATTCTTTGATGGAGTACACATCGAAGTCCTTTCCCTCAATTTCCGGAAAAGTAACCTCAAGAACTGCATCTAGTTTTGGGGAGAAATCTTCTCACATGTTCCAGAGGAGTGTGTAAGGGACTTCTGCCTCTGTGATAATTGTGTGGGCTCTTATAGACATAAGAACCGTGTCTTTTGGTCACGAATATTTCTTTCATCTCTTCCCACATTTGCTTTCCAGACTAAGATGTTGATTCTTGGCTGGGTGTCTGAGCCCTTTTGGCACCAGAGATACCCCATGCTGGGCCTGTGACCTGCCCGAGTTATCTCCTGCATGTGCACTGACTACCTGTGGTAGAGGGAGGGAGTAGACCTGTCCTGCCACACATCTGTGGGACAGAGGAGGTGAAATATTTCTTGTGTGACTGCAGGAATACAAAAATGAACTTTGCTAAATCAGTGCACTGATGACAAACCTGACTGAAGGAGCAGCTTAAAGGAGTCAGCGCTAAAGAGGAAAAGGCTGTTCAGGTGAAACACAGGCCTGTGACAGGTATTTTATTTCAGCCCATGAAATATACTCATGTTGGCAATATGCAAAATAGAATTTTTGCCTTGGAAAGTCTCTCACGATTGACCACAAACCCCTACAGTATATTTGGACAGTATGATTTGATGCCAGCAGTGAAAAAAGTTATCTTAACTTTAAAGTTGACACTGATAGAAGGAGTGTAATCCAATATCCCCTAAGAGAGTCTCTAAAAAGACAGAATAGCATTGAGATTCATGCTTATTTTATACTCATCTTTTCCATCCCACTTATTCTGTTGCTCAAAAATATTGTCTTATTCTTTACTCTGTCGTGTTTCTTTCTTAACATCTAAATTGTTTTTCTTTCCAAGAACGTAAATGATCTGGGGCGCACAGTGAGTGCAACACAGTGTAATAGTTTCTTTCCAATCCTGTGACATTTCATAAAGGCTGAAGTCCTTGGAAAATACATAGATCTGCGAGCTAAAAATTGCTCTCTCTTCCAGAATTTGAATTTCACCTGTTCTGTTAAAAAGCATGCTTAATGGAAAACACTATTGTCATTCAGTCTTTTTCTTTTCCAGTGACATAGTTTCCATTTCAAACTATACCTGTTAGTTGGTCACCTCTCAATCAGCTTAGCCAGTTTTATTGCAATCTTGCCAGTTGAGATCAGAGCCATGATGCTGGTTCAGTTTAATTGTGTGCCTGCAAATAACATCTGTCTTAGATTCTGCTGATGTATTTTAAAGATGTGATTCTTAACAATCCCCTGCAATTGCTGTTAGCAGAATATATGAGTTGAAAATGTGCTTTTGAATAACTGTGAACTTCCAGCCGTTCTGAAACAACCATTAGCACTGTCTCTTCACAGTCTAGGACACGAGCATCTGACCATTAAGCTGTTCCACCACAATCCAGATTACATAAATCTTCAGAATAAGAAATAGATGAGATTTAAATCACACTGTTAGACTGAAAGGAGTAGCTAATATTTCTTTTTAAAGATTCATATTTTCAAGAAAAGTAGGCGTTGTTTAAGGAATTTCTAGAGCTATAGTTTTATTTCCAAAAGTGTTGGAAGAAACCTCATGTTCCGTGGCATGGAGTTGCATGCACATATTAAGGTGCTGCTCACACAGGGAATTGAATAGGTTGAAGAGCATGAAAGCATATGGAAAAACCATAATGCATTCCAAAAGTGGTCAATAAGAACAACACATAGAAAACACAAAAAGTGCCAGTGCACTTTACAGGTCATTAAGTTTCCCTGCAGTCACCATTTCATTCCAAATACAGTACAGACAACTGTACTAAAATTGTACATACAGCTGATGTTTTTAAAGATTTGAGTACTAACTGAAAAAAAAAAATAACATCGGGGCTATATTTAAAGTCTGATTATGACTTTTATATAGATTCTAGTGGAGCTTTTGGTTTTCTCTACTAGGTACAGTGTGCTTATTCCCCTTTCTGGATTTCAGACATTCTAGGAGTGCATTGAAGAACATGACTAGTAATTGGAATACATTTGCTTCTTGAAGTTTGTCACTGAAACTGATCAGCAAGGGCAATTATTCATCAGTTCCTTATTTCTTCAGGCAGCAAATGAAAAAAAAGTTATTGCCTTGGAGCCGTGAATTTGCTGGAGCCCATGAATCTTCCTAGAATAATCTGGTTCAGAAGTCTTTCTAGTGAGTCTGGAGATTTCTTATCATTACAGCAAAAAGGACTCACCTAACAGCTTATCTTTCTGCTAGCTAAACTGTGAGTTGTCCTCTGAAATGTTAGTGCTGTAGGAGACAGTGCTGAGTAGCGCTGAGCTGAGCTTCATGGGAATACTGACTCAGTGACCAAAGGAAGAGACTTGCACTCAAGTACATGGATTTTCTTGATATTTCCAGTCACCTAATGGCAAATTTTGACATGCTAGAGACAGAGAAAAAAAAGCCAGATCCTGTAAGACTTAAATCTAGAATAAGCACTGAAACACAATAATTCAAATTTATTTTCCCTTGGGATGTGAAATGTATGCAAAGCTCTAGGCAGTGCTAGGCCATGACCTTTTCAGTTCTCATCATGAAATACATCAAGGTGTTTTACAGTGTTACGGAGATGGCTATATTGATACTTTCACTTTGGTCATATTTGATACAATTAAATCTTAGTTTTAGTTTAGGAAGCATGGAGAAACAAAATATACAATATATTGAGTAAAGAGTAGTTGGGGTGTTAAAGGGAATTAGTGACTACATATTTCTATTTTACAATCTAGTACTAGGTAACAGGACCCTGAGGCTTCTCTAGTTTTCTGCATGATAGCAGGAGTACAGAACAGTGGGAGAAACACAGGTTCTGGCTCCACTCCTCCATATAACATATTAAACCTGAAATGAGTGTGACATTCCTATATAGCCTGCCTGGAAAAGGACTCTACAGTTTCCATAATGGAGAAGAGAGCTGGACAAGGAGGAAATGGAAAACAAACATCATGCTTTGCTTGAATTATTGGTGCTTAAGTCAAATTTAGAACAAAAGAGCTCAGTAAAGAAAATGTCTGGCAAAAGAAAAAGCTTACGATAAAACTTCCCAAGATAAAAGACAGTAGAATGCACTTTCCATTATGCCAGTACACTTTGATTAGTTGTATCCTTATGAGCTTTTTTTTAAAAACAGACAAAAAAATGGATTTAGCTAATCTTCTTAGTGGATAATGGACTTTCACTGGGAAAAGAGCAGTTAGAGAGACAGGCCAGCTGAAAGAAAGATGATGAAAATATCTTTGACGCTCAGAATGTCTTGATTAAACTATCAAGTTATGTAAATTGGTTTATTAAGCAGATATTACAACTTGGAGCATCTCAGCATGTTTTACATAATGATACTCAATTATTGCAGAGTAACTCCACTCTCCTGTAGAGAATAATATCTCATTTCAAGAATTCAGACTAGTAAACTCCTGCATTCTGCCAGAAATGGGTTTCCCAAGATTTTGATATAATTACCTGATGCAAGAATTATGTTTTTGTCATTTAGTTTCATTTGGTTTTTTTAAAAGAAATTATGAGAATTGGTTTTCTCCATCTAAACTGTGTTAGATTTTGATAGAATATGTAATAGAAATACTTATTATGTCAGATATCTAAAAAAAAAGCCATCTAATAAAAGAAGATATCCTTGTGCTGTGTTTATCTGCAATCACTGTTACTGCTATTTTCTTATGCAAATACTACTTTGACCTAAGGCATTCTTAAATATCCAAGTTACTCATGGGAATTAATATTCCAATTAGTAAAATCAGAGATGAGCAACACTGTTACATTCATCTTACTTACAGTTCTTGATTCCAAGAATAAAAACCAGTAGTAACTGTTAGAGCTCTTGAGTATTTTCCGGCACTCAGCCAGATAACCATGCTACACAATGGATGAGCAACTGGCTCACAGGTCGGGCACAAAGAGTTACAGAGGATGGGGTGACATCAAACCGGTGACCAGTCAGTAGTGGGGTTCTGCAGGGCTCCATCCTTGGCCTTGTGCTCTTCAATGTCTTCTTTAACGACTTGGACCCAGGACTTGAACAGATACTAAATATGTTTGCCAAGGACACTAATTTGGGAGGAGCTGTTGACTCCCTTGAGGGCAGAGAGGCCCTGAAGAGAGACCTTGACAAATCAGAGAGATGGTCAATTACAAGACATATGAGGTTCAACAAGGAAAAGTGTCAGGTTCTGTGCCTGGGATAGGGCAAACCTGAGTGTATGGACAGACTGGGGAATGTGAAGCTGGAAAGCAGCACTGTGGAAAACAACCTGGAGGTCCTGGTCAGTGGCAAGATGAACATGAGTCAACAGTGCCCTGGCAGCCATGAGTGCCAACCATGTCTGAGGGGGCATCAGGCACAGCATCGCCAGCCGGGCAAGGGAGGGGATTGTCCCATGCTGCTCTGCACTGGGGTGGCCTCCCCTCAAGTCTTGTATGCAGTTTTGGTGCCACAATATAAAAAAGACATTAAACTATCAGAGAGTGTCCAGAGGAGGGCTATGAAAATGGTGAAAGACCTCGAGGGGAAGCTGTATGAGGAGTGGATTAGCTCACTTGGTCTGTTCAGCCTGGAGAAGAGGAGACTGAGGGGAGACCTCGTCACAGTCTACACCTTCATTGTGAGGGGAAGAGGAGGGACAGACACTGATCTATTCACTCTTTTCTCCAGTGACAGGACTTGAAAAAACCACCATGAAGTTGTGTCATGAGGGGTTTAGGTTGGGCACTGGAACAGGCTCCCCAGGGCAGTGGTCACAGCACCAAGCCTGACAGAGTTAAAGAAGCATTTGGACAACACCCTCAGGCACAGGGTGTGACTCTTGGTGTGTCCTGTGTAGCGCCAGGGTTTGGACTGGATGATCCTCATGGGTCCCTTCCAACTTGGCATATTCTGGGATTCTATGGCTTTAATCCTCATAAACACAATTTTTGAAGACCTGAAGGGCCTGTATTTCACAATGAAAATGTTTTGAAATGTCCAGCCATTCACACCACACAGCAGTTGCTATTGAAACCACAGAAATTCCCTGTTCATGCACTTCAAGCAACTCTGAGAAAACTAGCTGTTGCTTGGTAAATCCCTTGAACTACAGACCTGTAAGTGATGGCTCGTATAGCAGACAGTATATCCTCCATCACTGACTACTGCCTCTCCTAGAGCTGTGATATGACATCTGTCCAGCAATAACTTCCAAGAACCACCAGCGTATCCAAGTGACCATGTCTCGAATACACTAGATGACTCAGGGCTGCCTTTTTCAGCTGAGGTGGGAACCTCTGTCCTTTCCCTCAGGCTACCAGCTCACCATGTGCAATATTCGGTTTAAACCTTCAGGTGCATGCACTAAGGGGACAAATGCTGAAACAAATGTTGCTGTTCAATTGTGTGCACTCGTTATGCACATCAGCTCCCTGGTGGCCCCACAAAATGTCAAGCTGGCGGAAAGAGCTGAGAACTGAGAGGCTGGAGCACCTGGCTTTGCTGTTGATCTTTTGATGAGAGATTCTGTTCCAGAGCCAAGGCTTGCATGACCTTTGCCACCATTTCTGCCATCCTAATTCTGTATCCCAGATATCTGAAAAAAACAGGCCTGTTGGTAACTGAGAGACATGGTAATCGAGAGACATGGCTGCTCCACAACCAGCCCTGTGGATCCTGTGGCTGAGAGCATGCATTCTTGTCACATAGATGGATGTCAATGTCCTGATGAAACTATGGAAAAATCTCAACTGTTATGTTAAGACCAGAGGAAAAGAACATCTTTCCTGACACTTGCAGAATTTAAATACTACAGTCCTTGAATAAGAAATTAAGAAATTCCTTAATGTTTACATAGGAACACAAAGACTGAATTGTGATAGCAAAGAAGGAATTTGGATGGGTTTTTTGGTATGAATAGTAGTGGCCCATGCAGAAAAAAAAGGGAACGTATAAGCTAGGAAATAATTATTTTCTCTATCCTCAGCCTGAACAACCCTCTACTCTGTAACCTGTACTTACATTCCCATGACATGTATTGTCTTGCAGAGAAATTACTCAACCTGTGCAGAGTTAAAAAAACATTAAAATAAATCATGGAATCTCTGTGTTTTCATAGCTCAGCTATCTATCTCTATACTTGGCTTCAGGCTACTCCTATCCCTTCATCAAGGTGAGGCCAATCTTCTTTTCCATCGGACAGTGACCTTTGACTGGTATTTATTGATATTCAACTATTCTCATTTCAGTTTGACCATAGCTACAAGGCAGCCTTGAGTTCTCCTTGTCATCTGTCTCTTATTTTCTTAAAGTTGTTCCATTTCCACAGCTGTTAAAAATCACCAGTTAGAAATTGGCCTGATTCACAATCTATTTATTTCAGAAAGCCTAAATTTAAGCCAGAATCATTAATGGAATTTCAGAGCAGCTGCACCTTCCCACCTACACAGTCATAAATCAAAACAAGAACATGATCCAGGCACATTTGAACTTCAGAGGTTTTGAAACCTAAAGGAAGATTAGCCAGATTTTGAGATTCCCCTTTCCCCTTCCTACAATTGTAGGCATGTGCAGACACATAACATGGAGAAATTTCAGAACTAGAGGATCAATAGCCACCTTGTCTTTCTAAATATATTGAAGATATTCAATCTGATTTATACTTTGTCTTGTAAAGTCATAGCAAACTGGAAAAAACCACTGTTTTTTCTATCACCCTTTCTATTACCATTTTGACATGAACAGCTGGAAATGAATCCTCACTTCACCCTCTGGAGAGGTGAGGCCATTGGGATTATGACATTACATTCATGACTCCACTCTTTCCGAGTAGCTACTGATCAATGAAAGTGGTTTGTCTCCGGTAACCTTACAATTACAGCTCCTGGCTGGTCTGATTTGCAGATGTCTGATGGTCATGATCAGGGCCATTCAGTCTTATTTCTTCTCTTGTGAAGTGACTTTGATGTTTGTCCCTAAAGTAAGGAGCTGAAGTTTTCCTGCTTTCATCCTCCCAGGCTCAATGTCTGATGATATATCAGGTTCACTTTTAATTTGCAAATCAGAAGAGAAACAAGCTAAAGGTGTTATATCTTTAGAGCAATATTTCCCTCACATGCTTTGGAAACTTTTTTGGATTAATGTGTTTCCTTCCTGCACTTTCACTGTTTATAGAATACACAAACAAACTAAGAACTGGTATTCTAGCTTTGTTGTTAAGCAGTGCCTTGTTGATCAGTAGACGTCTGAATTAAGCTACCCTTTTGCAACAGGTTTCAATGATGAAAACGTTGCATCCTAGGTGGCAAACTGCATTCCTTTTNNTAACAGACAATACTGAAAAAAATTTACCTGTGGTAAAACGGAGGCTTCAAAATTTTAACAACTCTTTGTAAATTACATTACAATGTTGGTAGTTAATTTTTCAAGTGCTACTGAAGTACAGAGGCAGAATTGCACGTTTTAGTGTGGCTTATCTCTTGACTGCTCAGATCTGTACAGACTCTTACATAGCATTTCCATGTCCTGCAAAGCAACAAATGCATAACTCATAATTAGAACAAGTTGAAGAAATAGCCTAACTCTTAAAAAACAAAAGCAAAATATGTCATGATAGTATGTCACTTTCAACATACAGAAGAACTTAAAATATAAGCCACAATATTACATAGATAACAGAAGTTATTGTTCTGGAGGAATGGAATTAGTGTTTCTGGTAACAATTCCCAAATTCTTTAACTGCTGAAGAATGTGCCCAGCCAAATGGAAGCTATTTCCAGTCGATGTGTTCTACATTACGACTAACCATGGTAAATTACAGTGGAGTTCCTCATCTGTATCGCAGAGCATGTACACCAGATGACATACATAGATCAAGGCTAACACCTAATGAGAAGCATCACTGTAAAACAAGAAAAGAGAAAAAGGAAACAAACATCCAATTGATTGGAAGCAGAACAAAAACAAGTCATATTTTGGCTCACAATCTTTGAGAGTGTCTTTATACATTAGGTTGAAGATAACTGCTGAACAAATAATTAATGAAATGTCCCAGATGCCTTCTGCTATTTCCACTGACTCTTGTTTTAGGTACAGTAGTCATTTTTAATCTCTGCATATTCGAACTCAACTAGCTGAATTTTCCAGCCATAATAAGAAGGAAAATAAATATTTCACAGGTAGTTTTTCTGTATATTGTAATCTTATTTTTTTCTTATTCACTCTTTCTCTCAGAATGAAAATGGTTGCCCTTTTGTCATGCTGGTATGTAAACCATGAGCTGTTGGAAAATGATTTTTCAATTTTTGTCAGAACTGCTTGTGTTCTGTGTTCTTCTTTTTTATTTATTTATTTGTTTATTTATGTTTGAAAAGATTTGGTAAAGTACTTTTTAATTTAGGAAGTGGGGAGGCCTGGTATTTTTTTTTTTACTTGATGTATTTGGTTAAATAAAGACCCTTTAAAAGAGTAATCCAAGATACTATCTAATGTTCTAGTCACAGTCCTAAACAAAATTTCTCCTCCTGACTTCTTCACCAGTAGGTACCAAGTTCTTGCATAATTTCTAAGTAATTATATCCTGATCTGAAAATACTCAACATTTCAGTCTAAACTGTCAAAGCAGCTTCCTGATATGCTGTTCTCAGGCACAGGCATGCAGAAGAGCAGGTCAGTTATCCATGGAAAAAAGAAGCTCTTTGCATTCAAACAGTTTACTACCTCATCTATTCATCGAGCCTGAAATAACCAAATGGAAAACATTTTCGTACTCTTCAATACTAGTGCCTAGTAAAGAATACTGGAACTCATTTTAAGGATATTTCTTGCCAGAATTTTTTATAGAATATATATTTTTTTTTCCTATTCGGTCTTTGGGAATGAAATGTCACTATTTTAGGTTTAATAATCATCAGTACTCATATCAGATTGTTTCTTTTTAAAAAGCAGCCTTTTTACACAGTACCTTTTTGAGGGAGGAAACTGCATTAATAGCATTATTCATTTTCTGGAATAAAACAAAAGTCATTAAAGGAAAATATTTGAAATTCAGTGGTAAAATATCTGGCTTGCAGCACACCCATATAACAACTATCATTGTATCATAACATTCTTGGATAAGACTTATTAGGTTCAAACTATTTGTTTGCTTTTACCAAACAAGCCCAATATAGACATTTGGGAAAGAAAAAACTTTTAACTCAAAAGTGTAGAAAGTGAGAGGTTTTAAACTATTGAGAAGAATGTTTCCTAGCTTGAGTACTTGGTCTTTGAAGACATTCTCCTCTTTACATTCATTACATTAATTGCAATAATTAATTGCAGTAATTGTTATCACAGTGATTCAAGTCACACACATATGCAAATCCAAAATTTTCAGCCTGTTAGATGGCTGTGAAAATGCATGGAATAGATGCTCAATGCTCAGTGTGACAATATACTTCTAGGTGATTCATGAGCCAGCCAGCTCCTAGGGATAAATGAATCCTAGAATGAAATCCAGGATTATGGTAGGTTACTAGGTGAATTAGATGGAGGTCTGTTAAATTCATCTGGTGTGCAGAAGTGATTATCAATTTGAAAAAACTATCACCCTTTCTGATGTCGCAGCCGCTAAGGGTACGGAGGCCTCTTCCTGGCTGACTGGACATCCGCAGACAGATCTGTCACTGATGGAAACACTTGTTGTAACTGACCCACTATATGTGTTTACTGAAAATGGCACACCAAGATCTACTTTTTGCCTTCAACAAAGGCCATTGCTAAAGAATAGGGAACTATATATGATATATTTAGCCCTAATATCTTTCTAAGTGATTTCCAGTGCCAAGAGAAACTTTTTTCTATTTAACATCACCAGATAGATTTCTGGTCTATGAATTTGTCAAACCTCTCTCTGAATCCAAGGAAAACTATAGCACCTACAACATCCTGTGTCAAAAACTTCCGCAGATCTATCTTCTTCACTTGTGGGAAGAACTTTCTCTTTGTGCCTGTTATGAAACTTTCTCATATTGTTTTTATTTCATGGCCCCTGGTTCTTGAATTGGAACCCAACTGCTATGTGACACTGCTGGTTTTGTCAACATGTATAATATTCGTCTTCCGTTACCTCCTTTCCAAATTGATCAGTTCTACTTTGCTGATCTGCTCTTCATTCGGTATCTGTGTAATTTATTGTCCTTCTCTGAAGGTTTTAATATCCTTATGGAGATGAAAGAATCAGAATTTCACATTTTTCAAGCTGCTGGTGAACTATGTCACCCATAGGCACCATTCAAAAATGTGGGGGAAGAAATACAGAAAAGACCATAGTACTACTGAATAAACATTTTAATTGCAAGATTCTTGTTGTCTTGACTGATAACAGTAATTCAAAGCTTATAATCATTTTATATATGAGATTACACTATTTTCTGTGTATCATTTCAAATTTATCTACAGTGAAATTCATATATTCATGTCATGTATTCTCTGAAGGCCTCTTTAAAAT
>WEIT01003919.1:292-13535 GCA_013389985.1 Dryoscopus gambensis
AGAAGATTTTAGAACATGGCTAAACCAGTTCATCAAAGAGAATTATTTTCAAAATTAATCTTTCAGATGTTCATTTAAGAAAACATACATATCCCAAAAAAGATGTTTGCATCTTCTGAGTCTGGATGAAACCAGCTCTGGAACATTTTGATCTACTAGGGTACATGTATCATGTGCTTCATGGCACAAAGCTTTTAAATTAAGTAGCTTCAATTCTCACTAATCTTAGAGCCCAAAGTTAATTCTTTAATAGAAGGATCAAGTCAGGATCTTGTTCTTTCTTCCTTTGAGCTTAGCAGATCTGGTCACCTCCATCACAATCTGGTCAACTTACATTCTCAATCATCAAGACTGCAAGTTTTTGAGAAACAATTTTTTCCTACTTTTGCAACTACACATAGAATTTTCATTACAATTATTTGGTTAAATATCAAAAATCAATTAATTTAATTAGATAATTAAACAACAAAGAAAATCTAAAATAATTCTTATTACCAAAAGGTTGATCATGAACAGTGGACAAGAAATAAAAGGACAAATGCTAAAGAAGTGTTATAATTTGATCTAGAGACAATTTTCACAGATTAAAACATCAGTACTTCATTCTTCACTCATGCTTTTATACTCCTCAAACAAATATGAATTAAATGTTAAAATTTGCCACTACCTCTTGCTGTTGACAGAAGAAAAAAATCACTCCCTTAGAGTAAAAAGCCTTAGTTTTTTAAAAAAAGATCAGGACCTGAATTTAATTTGCTAGAAGATACGATATTTTTTTTTAAATAATCTGCATCTTTACTCCAAAGTTTATGTAATCTCAAATAAAAGGTGATAGTCAACTGACTGATAAAAATCCAACTGAAGATGGAAAAGCTTAAAACATCTTTGCAACTTTGCCCTTCCTAAGAACTGATTTGCTAAAAAAATCCAGTGCCCTTGTGCAAATATTAAAATGCATGTCATCTATATTTCAGCATAGTTTTGTATGCTTTTCCAGGATAAAATCCCAGCTCACAGGTGAGGAAATTGTGTGCCTTTGGCCTTCAGTTCATGGGCTGTCATATACATTTTTTCCGTATAAGGCCTGGTTCAATACATGATTTTGTATTGTAGATATTTGTTAGAAAGTATAGCAACATATAACACTCATAAGTTGTGTATATAAACTTTTCAGCTTACAACAACCCAACGAAGTCAAGAAAACCACTAGTTTATAACTTATACTTTACTTTAGAAGACTCCAAAACTTCCATGAGATATCATTGCTTTTATTTTGATCAATCACTGACTTTGGAGACTTGAATCTATCATCATTTTTTTGTTGCTTTTGTATCAGCATACTATGAATTCTCCATATATATAAGACTAGTTTTATACAGAGATGCATTTGGTCTTTTTGGGAATATGGCATGAGTGGATGAGACAACAGGAAATAAAAGATAAGAAAAACCTAACAATATAAACCAGCAGCAAAACAGGTGTGGGAAAAAAAACCAGACAAAAACAGCAGTAGGAGAATTTACTGGAACTAAATGAATGGCAATTTTTTATCATATTTTGTACCATATGTAACGGTTAGAAGCAAATATAAACGGAATCACTGGCACATAAAAATTGTTGCCCTCCATTCATTTTATTTTAGGCAATTACACGAAATATTATACTCTGTCCGTGAATCTGGACTTCAGAGGACCATTCTGTATACCCCCATTTAAAATACCTACTTAATCCTAGGATTTAAAAAAAAAAAAGTTCTTTTTGCCTTCAAAGGCACTTAAATAAATAGAATATATTTTGCTGTCTGTGTAAGGAAAAGACAGAGAAAGCTGTTTTACACAAGTACTCTCTCTCTTTATACACGCACAGAGGAAGTACTACCAACAGTCTAGGAGCAGATTGGAACACTCCTGTGTGCATATGGACACAATCTGCACGTGTGTATCTTGAACAAAGTTTGTAGCACCTTCCAGCTCAAGGACAAGCCTCCTTCACAATATAGGCAACAGCATTTATAATGACATAAATGGTGTGTGTTGCACAATATTTAACTGCCAGCTTCCTGTCATATAATGCAATGAAAGAATTGTTTGGATTTTGGTTGCTTTTCTGCGTATCAGCAGAGTTCGTTCCATCTTATTTTCTTGCCTTTCCTATCGCAGATGAATTTTTTCCTTATTCGTTCCTTTCTCTACTTATCTTCTTGCTTCTGAGTCATCATCCTACATTTATTCTTGATATTTTTAATTTTTGCTTCCTTGACAAAATTCCTAATAATCTATTTTCTGGGTTTTTTTTTGTTTTTTGTTGTTGTTTTTTTTGTTGTTGTTGTTGTTTTTTTTGGTATGTCATCCATTCTGCTCTCTCTCATCTGTGCCATGAAGCACTCACATTCCTCATATATTCTACTCAAGACAGGCACACTAAGCTATGAATTACCATAGTGAATTATCTTGTACAATCCTCTTTGCAGTTCTTCCAAAAAGAGGAAAATGTCATAGGAATTATTAATTCTTTAACCTTATGCTTAGCTCATTTTTGCGTCTGAAATTTCCCCTTACAATTTGCAATCTAAAGTCTTGCAAATAGAGTTACTTTAAAGTCATACATTCAGTAAAGATATTTTGTAGAACCACACAATTAAAGAACAGCCTGTATTAATCTTCATAATTTTTCTTGCGCTCGTTAAGATACAAACCTGTACAAATCTCTCCTGTTTCATCATCAATGCATTCTCTGTCATCACATTCACAAAATTTGCCATACACCAGTCCATTTCCTTCTGAGTTTGCACATTTGCACCTGCCACATTGACATGTGCCTGTAAACATTTAAGAGACATTACACAATGACTGCAGATTATAGAAAGAATTTCAATTATCTGTCAGATATGGTGCATATTCTTTTTCTGAGAAGGCTGAAATCTAAATATCATCCACCCAAATAAAGACAGACACAGAAATTATCCATATCAACAAAAAGCCTAATCTTAGCTGTACAGAGATAGAGCACCCAAGTGCCTTGGAAGTGTAAAGCTGTTTTTTCATAATGTAAACCACAAAAGAAAATCTTCTGACATGATAAAAAGCCACAGCACTCAGGCAATGCAAAGGAGGCAAATGGATTTGTAAACCAATCTCTCTTCTATCACCTCTCATCTGGTCACACATTTGCTCCTGGTGTTTTGAGGAGGGTTGCCCCTCAGCTCTGTGGCTGCCTCCTTCCATGACCTGCCCTGCTGAATAGGAAAGAAGTGTTTTATTGCTCCTGGGAAAGAAGAATCTCTCCTTTTTCCTCAGAGGGTCTATCTGACCTGAGGCCATAAATGCGTGAATGAGTTCCACAGTCCAAAAAAATCGCAACTACATTAAAATTACGTTAGAAACAGAAGTATTACTATGCCAGTCATAGAAGAAACCCCTTTTTCCTACCTCTGTCCATACTTTTGTTAAAATTGAAAGGGTAGGAACTTTGTGCACTACCACATTACTGGGGCCTTGTGGTCAGTGGTCTCAAACAAGTTGTTTCAACAGTCAGTGGCATCACTATGCCAGCAAGTACAGATTTTTAACAAATTCACTTCCCAACATTCCTACTCCTCACATGACATCCATATGTATTTTAGAAAACATGGTTATTGGCATTAAAGAAGTTCTCCAAAATAAAAGTTTTATGTTGATATTACACAAGATTTCAGAAACCAGCTGATGTTTTACCCTCACAAGCATAGCATAACTTTTAATAAAAATCATGTTAATACAAAGAATAGAAGTATTGGCCTCTGCAATGGACATGGCCATTCTAAAAGAGTAAATTTTAAAAATGTTTGCAGGAGCTAATATAGTAAGGTATCAATAATAATACAACTGATAATACAACATAAGTAACCTACAGAACTACAATTATTTCCTACAATTGCTTGGTAAACAAATAAAAATGCAATTTTTGAGAAAACTTTCATGATTACAGATAATTCCTGAACAGGAAAGAAGATAAAACAGAAAATTTGTCCCTATATTGGGTGTCCAAACAGGTCAAAGAGACTCTGTATCATAAAAATATTCACTCCTTCTGTTGCCAAAAGCAGAAATTGCTCACATAGACAACCTCAGTTTAAGTAGATGTCCTATTGCTCTGACAAATGATTAGGAACAGAGTCAGAAAAGTGAAATTTTAAGTGGATCTTGATTGATTATTGAAAAAAATTACAATAAATGATTACTTGTGTGACAGCAGAGCACTGTTTTTGTAACAGCTCATGTCATCCCTTCCTATCTTTTACTGGCAATTACAAAACAGAGCTCAGACCTAATGACAATGCTAGTAGCAAATCAAAAGGCAATCCCACCAAGACAAAATACATATGGCTACAGCCCATCACAGTTACCCCAAACTCCCTAGTCAGTCTCATCGGAATTCCTGTCCTGTTTAATATCAGCAAAAGCAAAAGCATTTATTCTTCACGTGATGCCCACAAACACTTCCCCCTTAGCTACTTGAAATGGTTATTAAGCTATGTTCTTTTTCCTGTGAAGACTGGGGCTACTTTTAACCTAGGAAAGAAAGAGGTTCATTTTTAAGAACTTTGACTAAATACAATGAACTATACTTATTTTTGAGAGTCGGTTTCTCATTTAGCTATCTCTCATGTCTCTCTTGATTGCAACTTTCATATATCTATTGTCATAAATTAGGTGTATCATTTACTCAGTATGCTGCATACTAATAGTTTTATGTTAAGTTGGTTTCCTATCCTGTTGTGAGAACCAGCTTTTCTGTAACAAGTCCCACAAATCCTTGGGATTCTTTGCTCATGTCAGCAACTAACTTGTGAGAAATTGAGTTGTATGAAAATGTATGGACCCCAACAGAAATTACAGACCAGCAATAGTGAGCAGAAGTGCAGTTCTTGAAATATTCTTTCACTTGGAGATCAATGTAATGGAAAAACCATAAGGCAATTTCTAGTCTCAAAACTTGGTTGGTAGAAAATGCCTGTTGGCGTCACCTGGTGGCTGCGACAGGCAATTCTCCCCCAGGCTTGAGTGACAGGCTTCTCCTAAGACACAGTTTGCTCTCAGTTCTGTTCCTTTGATTGACTGGTTGTTCTCCCTGTCCCTTTATCCCTTCCCTGTTTTCCCATTTGCCTTTGTAACCTAGTCCCTCCTTATTGGTCCTTTTGCCCTGGTCCCATCCCTGTCCCGCCTTGCAGCCTGATATCCTGTGAAACCCTTACATAACCCTGCCCCATTTTGTCTTTTGGCCTATGGTTCCCTTCACGATGTGGTGATACAGGGAAATAAAACCTCTTCTTGGAATACTATGCTAAAGATCCTTCCTTGTCTCTTTTGCTGCCTGCAGTCTGTGTGTGCGTGCCAGCTGCTTCTCTGACTGAAGCAGCCTCTTCTTCTGCTTCTCAGAAGCTGAGGCTGCCTGCTTCACCCCTATGGGAGTGTGACCCCTCCTGAGCTGCTTCCTCTTGGGAGCCATCCAGAAAATGGAGGCTCGACGAGCGGGGCAGAACGGGGGCCTTGGTGCATCCGAGCTCATCAGCCAGAAGTGCAGTGGCTCTACCAGAGCAGCGCCAGCCCCTGTGGAGATGTATTTGGAGGGTCGCGGTACCCCTCATCCACCATGCTGCAACAAATGCCCTTTAAAATGTACCATTCTTCAATGAAGTCTTCTAAAAGGCCATTTATTTTTTCCTCCAATTGTTTTTTTTTTAAATGAAGTAATTGTTTTTTCTATTTAACTTAGAAGGGTTATAAAACTAAAAAATGGGAGAAGAGAGTGTTACCAAATTGGAAAAGTGAAGATGGAAATGCTTCTTTAAATGATTCAACATATCTTCTAAAACTGATTTCAAGCACCACATGTGCAATTCAAAAGTGTCTCAAAAAATCGTACCGCTTATAAATATTTGCAAATGCCATTTCTGCATTCTTTAAACACAAACACAGGATAGAAATTGCATCACTTCCTGTGTTAATGCCAATACCACAACATTTTGATGAGGAAAAGAAATGACATAGCTGCAGTTTCATCAACTCAAAACAGCTATGGATAAACTAGAGTACTAAAGCAGGTGTTCTGAATCAATGTACCTTATATGCACAGAAATAGGCCTACAGGAAAATTAAACATTTCAGAATATATACAGTTATAGCTCAGTCTCTTACACATACTCTACAAAATTACTAGTTAGAAATGACAATGATTCTCAAGATAACACTGGGAGAGCACTAAGGTATCAAAAGCAACAAAAGGCATCTTACCTGCACCAGAACAGATGATATCTTGAGAATTCTTGCACATTTCATTGCTTTTCTTCCGTGTAAGATTGCAAGTAGTTGGATACTGACAAGCTTCACCATACCAGCCTTCATCACATTTGCACTTCCCACAGTCACACCTTCCATGGCCTAGCAAAGGAGGCAGAGAGTGTGTCAAGGCCCTTTCGTTTTTCATTCATAAAGTGGTATTTTCTTATCCAGCTTTTAAAATAGATTACATCGATTACATTTTTAAATGAACATGACTAACAGATTAACTTAACATAGTTTATATGCAATAAAAAAATAGAAGGGAGACAGTCAGCACATGGCTTCACCGAGGGAAAGTCCTGCTTGACCTAACTGTTAGGTGGAAAAGGAATTGGTTGGGTTGTCACATCCAGAGGGCAGTGGTCAACTGCTCAGAGTCCTGGAGGAAACCACTGACAGCCGGAGTCCCTCAGGGGTCTCTGCTGGGACCAGTGTTATTTAATATCTTCATTAATGACATAGACGAAGGGATCAAGTGCACCCTCAGCAAATCTGGAGATGACACCAAGCAGAGTGGTGCTGTTGACCCATCTGAAGGATGTGATACCATCCAGAGGGACCTGGAAAGGCTCAAGAAGTAGGTCCCTTGGAATCTCATGAGGTTTACCAAGACGAAGTGCAACGTGCTGCACCTGGTTTGGGGCAACCCCTGGTCTCAACACGGGCTGGGGATGAACAGATCAAGAGTCGCCCTGCCCAGAAGGACTTGGGGGTGCTGGTGGATGAGAGGTTGGACAATTTTCATTATTTATGTTGCATACTAAGTATCATTTTTCACACTAACTTCCAGATGCAAATTTTTATCACTTCATTCTTTAGCATTCCTATATAATTTTAGGTAGTAAATGTGAAAACAATTGCAACTCTTTTATATTAGGGTATTCAATTTTAAAATAAATATCTTTTGAATATATATCTTGATTTACAGAAGACTCCTTCCCTATCAGTGCATCTTAAAAACAGAATCTAATTGTGGTCTATTTTTAATGCATCTGTTCCTGTGGTTAGAGTCAACTGCCTGAAAAATAAAAGCCCGGTCTGCTGCCAGTAAGAAAGAATTGAAATAACTATTGTAAATAGACAATTTTAATTAGAAAAGGTAGTCTTTTTTGTTGCTCAATAAAACTTTGCCTGCCTTCCAATGTGGTCCTGAGACAAGATACAGTTCAATAGCTGCAAAACACATAAACCAAAACCATAAGAGAACACGTTAGTTCTTGTTTTTAAACATGAGTAGCCACCTTAAAAATTGCTGAATAACTCTCCACTGGTAAAGGACAAAAAAAAAAAAAAAAAGTATACAAAATACAGAATAAAAACCTACTCTAGTGACTACTCTGCTTCACTGGCAGACAACAGCATAAGCCATTCCTGAAGGTGGTGGTAAATCCTAGGGTAGCTTACAAAAAAACTAAAGAAAAAATATAAGCATGTTCCTTCCTTTGAAGGATTACTTGTCACTAAGACTTTGCATTCTCTATGTTAGGCACTCTTGTGATTTAAGTTTGATGTCTGCTGGTGAAGAAAATATATTCTAATAAAAGTAGGAGTCATTTTCTCATTCCCAGGTCTAAATGACAGAGTAAGGCAGAAGCCCCTCCTTACCAGTTATTACCAATGGTCCAGCAGCACTAACCTCTCTCAGTTAGAGATGCACTAATCTAACACATGCTGCATGAAGGAAAAAAATAATTTCACTTAAAATGCACACAGCCTGCTTAAAGAAAATTAATAAAATACTTTCTTGAAAGTGGTTATAAAGAGCAATTTCTTGACTTTATTTAAAAAGAAAATACAAAAAACAAAAAAAAAGAAATCAATTAAACTTTGAGAAGTAATGGAAGATCACTTGCATGCACCAGAAAGAAACTGTCAGGACTCTAACTAATATGAATTTGTAAGATTGCACATGTGATTTTCACTGTGTCCATCCCTTAAAATATACTTCCTTTGCCATTTGGATTTTTTTTTTAATTGCAAAGCAATGGCAATATTCTGCCCAAAAATTTGGGTGAGAGGACTATATTGAAGCATAGAAGGCCATAAAACTGCCTGCAATAGCTTGTATACCTCTCTGCATCTTCCCTGTCACATAGAGGATGTGGCAGATCTGCAAGTCAGTTTGACATAGGAATCCTCTTCTTGCTTATTTCCCACACCCACGTGTATCCATATTATTGTCTTCCTCATGGCAAAAATAGTGATGTGATGAAGTATAAATCAAGTATGTGATAAACTGTAAGATAATTAAAGAAAGCACAAAAGTTTTCTTATTGGGTTTAGATTTGTTTCAAAAAGGATTTTGTAGTATCCCATTTGTTGTGTAAAAATTTCTGCATTATTTAGAAATCAAATAGTATTATGAAATAGTAAATAAGGAGTAACTAACACTATGAAAATTTTGAGGTGAGATTGAAGCTTCCCAGAAAATAGATTCTAGCAACAAAGGGTAGACCCAGGTATTTGAGAATGTGACCCATAACATGAGAGAACTGAAGTATAAGACCTTACTAAATAGTTGGTCAAGAAAGCTGTATCTCAAAGTGATGACACATTCATTCCATCTTTTTAAAATAGCTGTAACACAAATAAATGCTAAACATAAATAAACCAGAACCTCACTTTAAAACCCCCTAAAAACATCAACAAAAAACCCAGAAAATAAGGAAATAAGGAAGATGCAAGAAAATGCAATAAGAAAAAGGCTGTGGACTGTGAAAAACTTGCAGCTTCAAACATGGGGAGAAACCTTTCATAACAAAGGGCTCCACTTCTAACTAGATGAGCAGTCACCTCAGAGAGTATATCTGGACTATGCAGAAAGCTTGTAGGGTGGAACATAAAACTAATATGCTAGGAAAACTGTCATATGTCAGAAAATATATGAAGAAAGTGAGAACAGAAAATGTTAGGCAGGGTCAGATCTTGCAAAATTGCAAGTACTAAAATGTACTTTCATCATCCAAATTAAAAAAAAAAAAAGCCAGTTAAGATTAAAGAAAATTTACAGGCAGTCAAAACCAAAATTAATATGGGGATGTTGACTACTAGTAGCAAATGCAGTATGGCTAAGGACACACTCTGTGGAAATGAAAATTACTCATCTAAGATGAGAAGAAAACAAATATATAAAACTATTTTTAAGGAAGTGTCTAGACCTTATTTTTAAGGAAGAGGGCAAGACCCCATAATCTCCATTGGAGAGTGCTTAAAATACTTGCACATGAAAGGGCAGTTCAACAACAAAGACTTTAATGAATCTATCAGGCTGGCAATCAAATGTATGAAAAATAAAACCTAGCTTTTATTTCTTTTAAGCAAAAGGAGTGAACACAATCCAGACAACATAAAAACAAGTGCCTATGACCCCATGAGCTGTGTCAGGATTTGAAATAAACTATGAAGCATTGCATAGCTAGAGACACTGAAGTAATGAAAATGGAATATAACGAATAACAGCTTTATCCCAACATAAACTATCATTATGCCAAAATAGCCTGGCAGATCTTTTGATAAGATAATGAATCCTGTAAGAAAAGGTACAGAGGAAATCTATGTGATAGGATCATATATGTTGGATACAATGGCACTCAAGAAAAAAAGAGATAAAATGCTCTAGAAATGCAAAAGAATCACAACATAGTTTAAAGGAAGGAAACAACATTAGGACAAAAGGGAATAGAAGAAGATGAGTGACTATGTTTCAAATGATGCTTTTGGAGCTGTGTGTGTTTTACTGATACTGATACAAAAATTCAGATAACACCAACAACATTTGGCAATAACTAACCTGTAAAACCTCACTAAAAAGGTGAAGATGAAAGATCATATAAAAATAAATGGACTGACAATCTGAAGGACTGAAGTAGTAAAACTTCCAGTTTCCAGATTGAAACTGGAAGTACAAGCACAGGATCACACACTAGGGGCAAGGAAATGATGTGGCTAAGATCTCCCCAGCTGGAAACAACAAGAAGACTATGACTGCTTATTGGCGTCAGCTCTGGAAAGATGGCGTGACTAAGCCTTTAGCTGACAAGTGTCTGAGATGTACCCATTGAAGAGATATCATTAGGGACAGGAAGCAGTAACAAATCTGCATTTGAAATTATACACACAATGTATGGGATATGGTCCTGAGCCCAGTTTATCCTTTAAAACTGCCAGTAGGTCTCTAAACCTTGGAAGACTGAGTCAAGTTTTCCAGGGAAAACATTTGCAGAATTTTAGCCACTTGCAAAGTTACAGTTGGTTGGGAATTAAAACATCTGAGCAGAAAGATGGTAATTGAAACCACAAGCATTTGGCTCTGATCACATACTTTTGTGATTAGACACTTGACCTCAACCTAAGTGCCTTCTAAAACTATTTTTCTACTGTATATTTGCATGCCTACAGGTCCAAGAGCAAAGATACAAAGGTAAAATCTCTGACAAAAAGTTCTGAATCCACATCTGTATTGCACGTATTCAGGGCATCAATTTGGAAGCCTGCTTTTGCTGAGCTCTCTCTGTAATCCATCATGAGAGACAGGCACTTCTGCGGAGTGACTCAGGTCCTGTGTGGGCTGAACAGTCCTCAGAGGTTATCTGTCTTTCTTCACTAAACTGCTGGGAAGCTGGGACTTTGGAGTTTGATGCATCACTAGATACATTTGCATGCAAATACAGATCCATTCATTTATGTTTTTTGCTTCACTTATCTATACAATATTTTATGGCAGGTTTTAAATATTCTGACATACTTTGAATTAAAAAGGAGCATGATGTCAGCTTAGTTATAGGTTGAACTGCATCAGTTTATTAAAAAAATTATATTAAGTAATTATTGGATGGACCAGAAACTAAGTTTGAACATTGCTTTCATTTTTATGTGTCTACAGAAAATAATTATTGGATGGACCAGAAACTAAGTTTGAACATTGCTTTCATTTTTATGTGTCTACAGAAACTGCAGCATTTAGCAGTGCCATTGTTATTTTCAGGCATCTTACTGGACAAGATTCTCTCCACCTTTGTAACAGTTTTCGTTAATTTCTTTTATTACATAGGAATGTTCACTGTGACTGAAATCTGCTACATCCTTGTGGTTAAACTTCTCACAGGCAATGAAAGCACTCAAAACAAACTACTTGGTTTGTCACCTCTCATGCTCTTGCTAAGAGCATGTGAAAATGTATGTGTGTTTATCTGCCATGACTACCTCTACAGAGCAGTGGTGGGGCACAAAACTTTCCTTAACAGAAAACAAAAATAAGAAAGGACTGATCTTGATGGTAAGACCTTTAATTGAAAGAAAGGTGACTGTGTTCAACTGTCGTATCTTTAATTTTCTGGATAACCTCTAGCACGTGACAACATCACCAGGAGCCCAAGTGATGATCTTAAAATTTCTTTATAAAGCAAAAATTGACAAATGACCTTGTCATAGAAATTTTGGTAAGGATAAACTTCTTGGTATTTAAGAGCTGTCAGATTTTACGTATGACTAGCGGTAGCTAGTTTAAAAACAAACAGCCCAATGAGGCAACATACTATGTTTGAAATTACAGTCACCATTTTTCTCAGCAAGCTGAATAGAGCACTCCCTGTCTAGAAGGAACTGTGAAATTATGGTCATGTGCTTATTAAACTGCCAAAGCTTTTAAATAAATTCTTGGTTCATTAAGTAAACACAGCTGGAAATATGGCCTTTGGAATAATACCTGTTTATGTGGTTGTGCCACATTAGTTATAGCAAAGTAACCCTCACTCCAAAAGATGTGTCTTACTTGAGTGCAAAGATCTAGGCTGTTTGACCAGACATTAAGATACACTCAGATGTCCTTGCTGCGACATATTTTTTATAACTAAAGCCCAATTATTCCATGTAAGAACACAATTGAGGGCAGTTCTCATTTTAAAATTGTAATGGAATCAATTTCCTACAGGCAGGTGAGATGCTTATGCTAAGATAAGGATTTCTCTCTCAAGTATGAAGTCAGTCATCAGAAGAAAATCAGCAGCTGGCACGATAAATGAATTGGGCACATTACTACGCATTTTAGCAATCCCCGAGTGATTTCTGAAGTGCTTTTCAAATCTAAAAAAAACCAATTCACGAAACAGGTAAAGAAATATGAAGAATTTTTTGTTATGGATTCCAGATTCTGACTGGGATATTAGGAAGGATGATTGAGTTGTAAGAGTCGACAATTTTGGAAAAAAAATTTAAAAATTGTTCTGCACTTTCAATCTAGACCAGCACAGTGAAGATGTTTTTAATATTTCTTTACAACTGGATGCCTTTCTTTCCAGTAGTTAGTGAAATGGATTGTGCTACTTTACACCAATGTAAAGCTAGTGAAAACATTTCAGATTACCCTAAAATAGGATTTACAAAATAGGCTATTCAATTTAGGTGCATTTGAGATTCTCAACAACTGTGCCTTGAACTCAGATGAAGCATTTCCCCAAATCTCCTTTTTCAGAAATGCTAGAGTTGCAGTTTTATGGGGAAAAAATAATAATAAGTTGGTATTACTACTTTTTTCTCTATCTCTGTATGTTTAATTAATCTCTTTTTAGGGTTGGGGTGTTGGTTGTCTATGTTGCAGTACCTCCAAGGAAAGCCAGGTCTTCTCAACCTTTGCAGTATACCCTAGGGATTCTGCCCCTGCTGAGACAAGGTTCAGCAATGCTGGGGTTTTCACAAAAATACTGCCTCCTCCTTCACATCACAGCCACTTGTTACTTTCTCTGTGCTGATAGGATGAAGTTGAACTATGGATTGACCAAGGGGACTGGTTGGAATTTAGAAACAATGCTCAAAAAGGCCAGGGGGAAATTTCAAGGGAAAAGCTGCCTAATGATAGTAGAACATTTCAAGCCCATTTTGTCACTGAAGCTCCTTTATCAAAAAGCCACAGTCTTGATAAGAATTTT
>WEIT01003920.1:3195-47979 GCA_013389985.1 Dryoscopus gambensis
ACAGTATTAGATACAGAAGGAATGTTATTTATCTCTCTCCATTTTATGATTTAGAGCAGTGGCCGGCACCGAGTTCTTCTCACAAATCTCAAGTACCATTTCCTGGTTTCCTGTACAATAGTTTTAGTGAGGAGTACACAGGACTACACAACGTTTACACCACAGAGAAGCAGCCTAAGATCAGACCATTTGTCAGGTGTTAAATAAAGACAAAGCAACTGCAGCCTCCTCTACTGCAGCATGTTTGTGGGCTTGTTTCAGCAGGGGCTCTACTACAAGGACTTAGAATAAATCACAAAAGAACTCGCATTTCCATTCTATTTTTCTGGAGAAATACATGATCTCTACCTCACCAACAGGGCTCTTTAAGGATAGTTCATGAAAACAGACCTGTTAGTGGCTATTTTCCTTACCGAGAGGAAAACTGAAATGTACGAACAAAACATTTCTGTGCCTGAGCACAGGTTGGCAGTAAGTTCAATGAAAGAAAAGTCTCAAGCACCTGAGACTCTTCTGTCTGTACTGGGATCATTTTGCTCACACCAGTGTAAGGCCTCCCTCCCCTTTCAGTGCTCTTTAGACCAGGCCCAAAAAAAAGCCTGTGATCACAAAAATACCTGTAAAGAAGGTGGGGCATAGGTACATGTTGTTAACTCTGTCCTTCTTTATCAAGCCTCCCACATCTTTATTTTAAAAAGGCGAGAAAAAAGGGCAGAAAATGTCAACTGGAAACTTACTTTTCTCTAAAGTATCAGTGACCATTAAACTCTCTGGCACATGTAAACAATCTAAAACCACACACTGAGGAGTCTGGGCTATGAAGAGCTGACAATACCCAAAACCTTTTAAAAGGAAATGTTCCACCACAGTAGCAAAAGTTGTACTGTCCCTTTGCTGTGAAGTTTTATTGGTTCACAAACACAGGCAAGGTCCAAGACATGTTCCCATTCACAGCATACTAATATTTATAGATCTGAGGGTTTTCCCCTTTTTAATATAACTTCAAAAGCCAATTCTCTGTTTTTATACCTGTTGAAAACTTAATGGCCAGATGTAAACAAAACTTCAGCAAAGTTTGAGTCTCCCATGAAGTATTTTTCAGTTAATTTTGTCAGGTAATTAGCATCAAATCAGACTTTGGTTTTCCTTCTCCCCTCTGATTTTTTTCCTCCTGAATCTCAATATTTTAACTTTACATTTAGCCAAGTGTTAAAGCAAAAAGATTCTTTCTTCTGCCCCCTCCCTCATCCCCAGGTAAAACATAATTACTTGTATGCAATGCGGGTATAGTATATATCAATATGTGCCAAAGTAACTTGTGCATACATTTACTTCAGAGATACTAAAATATTTTATCCGTGCATATAAAAGAATGCTTTTTCTAGCTCGGTGAGCTTTTTAGGAGTTATTAGCAGGAATGTGTCATCTACCTAATGAAACTTATTTCAAGGTAGAAGAGGTTTATAAAAAAAAGTAAAATAAAGTCTGAGAATTAATTCTGCAGACAACCATAGAATTGTAATTTCAAGATTCATCAAAATACCTTCAAAATGAAGATTTGAAAAAAATCTCCCAATAAAAATACAATTTATTTGCAACAGCAATCATGTTTATGCATAGTAATACAGGGATAGGAGATGTGATGGTTCAAGATGGAACTCGTTGGCAAAAAGGACACTGTAGTAAAAGCTTTTTTTAGCACCTTGCCTTACCAGGTATCGCAGCACAGAAAATACACTATCCATGTCCCTCCTGTGTATTCAGCATATGTAAAAGTCATGCAGCAGAACACGTTGACACTTCAGTGGGAGGTCAAATTATTGTTTTGGCACTTCTGTCACGCCTGTCACTTCAATTCCACTTCATCAAATTACAGATTGCTAGATAGAGTTGGATTAAGGGGAAAGACAGACACACACACACAGAGGAGCAACTGTCACCACTTCAGTTGTGAAATCCCATAATTGCATGTCAGTGACAGCAAGAACAAGAGAGCAGTAATAGGGCTGACATTATGAGCATTCAAATACCAGGAAACTTTGCAGCAAGACTTAGCACTCTGTCAAGCCACATGCCAGGAAATGGACTGGATTTCTGAGCAATTCCTCACATTAGAATTGCCAATATTTATTAGGCTGACTAATGCAGTGTCTTAAGTTCCAGGGCAACTTTCAGCTCCCTGTTTTTCCCACAAGTATTGCTGTTATTTGAAAAGAACATGATACTAAGACAAGTGAGAATAAAATAATTTGATTTTAAAATATCACTAAAAGTAGTATAAATAACAATAAATATTGCCTAAACAATGTAGGTTATGGCTTTGATTCAACTTTCTGAGTTTTAGGATCCTTGGAGTGCAACAGATCTTGATTTCAAATAATTGTGATGCAATCAGCCATGAACTTCAAAGAACTTTTCTGGTAATAAACAAACAAACAATGCACACCACACACATCCCCCCTCAGATAACTTAACCCTATTGTGGAAGTTGGGGAAACTTCCAGCTCTGTACTGAGGAAGACTCAAGAAGCATCTCAGAAATCTGACTTACATGAGCTGTCAGGGGAAACATCTGCTGTGCTGTGACAGGAGGATGCTATTCCTGGAACAGCTCATTATTCCCCCTCTGGGTGGCTCCCCCTGGCTCCTGAATTCTGTGGTCAACCCTCTACACGTGGTGTGGTCCTGTCCTGCAATGGCTCAGTAACACCTGGTACTGTTTGTACAACAGTGAAAGAGGCAGGAGAAACAGGAATCACTTGTTCACTCTGTCAGACACCAGAAGGGCCATTAATGTTCAAAACTTCCTTAGATTCCTCTAAATCTATAGCCAAATACAATTTAGACACTTCCTTACCAATCCATTTGAGTCCATGATCTTCGCTCATAACAAAAAATAATTTCTTTTAATCTGAGTAAAAATGCATCTCAATAATCTACACAATTATGCAGATTGCACGATGCCTTCACAAGGGAATAAAAATGACACTTACTCCTATTCACTGCTAGAGAGCCCCTAAAGAGCAGAAAAAGGGATTTCCATCAAAGGAAACAGTATAATAGCAAACCTACATCTTGACTTAGTCCCTCCATGATGCTTATCAGCTCCTCACTATTTGATACCCTTATTAATTCCATTCTACAGTAATCTGAAGAAGATTAGAGAAACTGGATAAATATTTTCTCCTAAAAAAAAATTCCCTTAAACTTCCATGGAAAACATCTTAATATGATCACTATGAATAAATTAAAAAAACTAAACCTGCAAGAAGCCATTGAATAGACAAAGCAAAATATATTTGTAATGCTGTTTGTTTTTCTCCTCATTTTGTCTCAGACATGCTTTATAACCTTGCCTACATCTGCCCTTCACAATTTTACTTCCCCATATGTAACTCAAGCCATATAACTGTAAGTACTTTCCTCATAGGTGTTTTTAATTTGTTTGTAAAGTAATTTGAGATCCACTGACAGAAGGTACTAAAAAAAAAAAAAAAATTATAAAAGATTTTCCACAGCAGGCAGAGAAAAGGAAAGGCATTACCGCCTAGCCCACACCCCACAGCAGGTAACAGGGAGTTATGAGACATTATGTCACTCCAGGGAGCTCTCCTAACTTCCTGACCTATCAGGTTATTGCCCTCATGCACTCCCATAAACTCGACAGCTCTCATAAAGCTCTGCGCTCGCAGCTCTGAAGTGGGAAATTGTTAAGCCAAGATGAGTCTCAAAAACATTCTCTCCACGAGCCCCTTCCCTTCTCCAGAAGGGAAAATGCAGCGGGATGCCCTGGGTGACCTTGGGCCCCTCGCTCCTGGTGCTGAGCTGCAGAACGGGGGCGTTTTGCTGCCTGCAAGGAACAGGCGGGAGATTGTCACTGCACACTGCAGCCAACGCAGCCCCATTAGGGGAAGAATAAACCGAAATAAAACACAAATGAAACAGCCAGAGCCGAAGAATACTCCCAGCATGGCAAAAACGAGCTGAGACAAAGTTACCCAGCACAGAAAGGTCACTGTAAGGTAACTTTCAGTTTGCAGTGTCAGTTCTCCATTTCAGGTGGAAATGTCACACAAAGGATGGCAGGGGAGATAACTTTGTATCAGGGTTTTGGTTTAACAGCATTGCCATGAATTAATTTGATGATATGACAATTGCAGAGTAAAACAAAATATGTCCTTTGTGCTCTGTTCAGATCTCAAAGACAGAGCAGGACTGGGAGAAATCTTATTTACAGTTTCTTTTTCTTTATATATTTTTGAAGACTACTGTTTTAAGCAAGTCCCATATAAACATATTTAAAAAAAAAGAAAAAGATAACTGCTCAGACCAAGTAAAGATATGAACTGAGATTAAATAAAAAACAAGGAAGATTTATGAGGGTATTATTCAGGTAATGGGAGATGATGGAGCTGTGTTAGAGCAACACCAACAAAAAGGCTGTACACATTAGAAGTCTTCTTGGAGACAGACTATGGTTTGGTTTTATCAAATGGAAGGATTTCAAAGGAATCCACGTGCTCTCCCTCTTGGCAAAATGGCCAATACCCATATTAATTGCCTTCCACCAGAACCATTTTGTTTGTGTCCAACACAGAGTCATATCAGAAAATATGGGTAGAAGGAAAAACAACCTGACCATCTGTCATCGTCCTTGTAATAGTAAAACATCACACAGGCTTTGAAGCCACGACTCAAATTCCCAAACATCACGTGGCTAGCTGCAGATATCACTGTATTTTTACAAAAACCACACTTGGTATGTTTTTAACAGGTTTCTTCCTGTGACAATTTAAGGGTCACTTTTCTACACATGTTTCTTTGAGAAGCAAAGCTGAGCCATTTCTGTGATCACATGATTGATTAAACACTCAATATTGTGATGTTCTTAATGGTGGTATGAGATCAGAACAAGAAAGTTTGGGTGTGACAAATGCAGAAAAAGGTATTCACTATGCAGGAAATGATTTGTATGTGCACTTATTGGTCCTCTGCTGGGAATGGTAAAGGCAATTTAGTAATGCCTAATTATCCAGGCCAGAGAGAGCAGACTGCATTACTTGCCACCTGGTATTCTCAAACCTGGGAGCTTTTATCCTTGCAGAAAATAACTAAAAATCTTACATGAAAAGGTCAGTTGAAGACAATGGAAGGAGAGACAGATCACAGCGATGAGGTGGTCACAATAATTAACTGCTATTTTGTAATTTAAAGAATAATAGATTTCAAAATAATAAGTACAGTTATTAAACCTGAGTTTGCCTCCAGGCAATGCGTTGGTCCTGGTTACATAAATTTCTACTTCAGAAATTATACATTAGGAAACTTCAGAAAAAAAGGAACACGAGAAAAGGCACCTTGCAGGTTTGCATTTTGTGGTTAACTGGGAGAATTTCCCATTAATTACTATTGATATAGTTCATTAGCAGTATATTTCATTATGGAAGTGCAAATTATTAGATACTAATGATGCATGCCCTAATTGCAGTAGTTTGTCTTGATTTCAAGTTAGATGAAATAAAAATATTTATTTACAATGTTTCAGGTTTATGAATTGCATTACATTCTTAATGGATGCTTTCAACAAACATGAAACAATGCATTAGTATTAACCAAGATTCATGTATCTGTATTTGATGATCACTGGTAATTCTCTCCCTGGACTGGAAAGAACAACTGCCACTTAAACTTGGTGGAAGCTTCAGTTTTGGGACCAACCACAGAGAAAGGATGAAACATACCATGCAACAACAGGTGTTTAGCACATTTCTGCTCCTCCAAAGTGCTTCCACAAAATAACAAAAGGAAGAAGAAAAACTGAGGGGTTTTCTAGACAATCCTTTCTGCTAATTGCAGTCCCTGCATATGAAAGCTGGATATCCTGAGTCAATGAAGGTGGAAATAACCGGGTCGGAGACCACCCCAGCTCAGAGCAGTCACTGAGTCACAAGCAGTCACAAGAGAAAGTATCAGACACACATCTCCTGTAATTCCCACTGAGGTACAAACCAGAGTGTCACAAACCATTAAAACCCCCACAGTTTACTGGCAACAGGCTGGTACCTCTGCTAGATGAAAGGCAAGTTGCAATTCAAGGAAGAAGAAATACAACGCATTAATAAATTGTTGTCCAAAGCTTGTCAGGCTCCTGACACCTTTTCCCATAACTCACTCTGCAAAAAGAACTGGGGTGGGCAGTTTCAGCAGTTGCTACCAACATCAAAAAAAGTCAGAACTTGGGGTTTAGAAGTAAGGTCCCAGACTGGATTTTAGCACGCTCTAAAAGAACATGACCCTAAATGGAAGCACCTGGAGAGTTTGACAAAGCTGATGCTGAGAACCTGCAGCCCCAGTGGGACAGAGCGAGTACCAGCTGAAGTCAGAGACTTTAAATCACAGGTCATGTGCTCAACACTTCCACAAACTCAGTTACTCTTTCATCACAGAAATACCCTAAGGACAGATCTAGTAATCCAGATTTTCAGATTTCAGCAGCAATAGATATTTAATCAAAGCACGTTAATGTCTTTAAAACTGGATTGATATTTATTTCTGACAATTTATATATTTTTTTAAGCTGAAGGTTTCCTTATGAAGACTTTGTTTCTTGGTTAGTTTTTACCATGAGTAAGGTGAAGAACGCAACTGAAAATGTATTTTGTATTTGGTTTATATTTGTCCAGAGAAAATAAAACTGGAGACATTCGTTTCAATCACCCCTTTAAAAGGAAAAAAAAAGAGAAAAGTTTCAAAGGTACTACTTATAAAGCAAGAAAAAACAGTCATCTTGCTGTCTTACAACTGTTTAACATGGTATGCCAACTTTATCATGAAAGACACACTATAACTTTCTTAATCATGTAAATTAAGACTAAGAAGTGCAACTGCCTTTTAAACTTTTTGTAGTATAAAGAGATTAAGACTATAATTCCCTTCTGGAAAAGCAGTTATTCAAATTTCTCACAAGTATATTCAATAGAGTAAGGCTGTTTTGTCGCTATTGAAATAAAAATACAACATGAACACATACATACATAAAGAATCATAAAATAATTTCACATGGTTTATTTAGAAAAAGAAACCTAAACAACAACCAGAGAAAATCCCAGCTACTGGAGTTGCCTGACAAATGACATCAAAACAAGGCACTTACTTTTCTGTCCTCAGGTTCTACACCAGAACTGCACTCTGCTTTAGTGTCCTGAAAGCACAAACAGAGAAGCCCATGTCACAAAGCACACCGAGCAGCACCGGGGAATAACTCAGGCTGAAGGACAGGATTTTTGTACACAGAGTATATTTCAATACACACTGTTTAGTATTGTCCCCTTAGGTGAAGTTTATTAAACTTTACTACATGCATTAATTTAAAGACAGGGTTGAAAGAACACCAAAAAACCTCAAACCCATTTCAATACAGTGCAGCCAGCTCTTACGAAAAAAATATTTTATAGTATACATTTTTTTTTTTACTTCCATCCTAAGGAAAAGATATTTCTTGCTCACTTTTTTTTCTAATAAACTAGTGGTGGAAGCTGAAAGAAATATAAAGGTAAGCTAAAGAGCAAAAACTGCTCAACCCGCTGTCTATTATCAAGCGTTGACTTGATAGATATTTGTGTCTGAATCTCGTTGCAATGTGCAAGAGCAGCAAAGCATCTGTTTATGACAAACATGTAAATGTGTGTGTGTACAGACTTGTGCACATGGATATTTTGGACATGTTTTCTTCAGGAATCAAACAAATTATCTTAAGCCTAAAGACACCCAACACAGGGTCCTTTTACTCCTGAACTATTTTGACTCTTTGAACTTATGGATTTTTGTGCTGAAGACATGCAGAGATAATAGTTATCACAAAAAATTATACTCCGAAATGGATTTATTGCTTCACATTCACCCTTTTTACAACAAATTACTACTGGAAACTGAGTCAGCCAAATACAATTCAAGTCACTAAACTGTAGACAAGTGACCTACTAACTTTCTTTTCAACTATACTTTTCTGGTGAGGATATTCTTGGAAGCAAATTTTACTTAACTGTTGCAACTTCAGAGATTTTTATTGGGAAAATAATAACATATGGATGAGGGACCATTTTTTGTTAAAAGTACTTCCCCAACCTCTCACCGAAGCTGGAACTACTCTAATCAGATTATGGATTATTGGCTAGTAACTTGCACACACATTCCAAGCTGCAAATTTGAGGCTGATAGCAAATAGCAGCTCCTATTAAAAATGAAAACAAATGTAAAATAAAGAATTCATGTTTCTTGAACAGCATGCCTATTCATCTTAAATGAAGGACTGGTTTTACTTCAAAGCCAAAGACTTCTTAGCTACACCTATAAAAGATGTTTAAAAATTAAATTGTTCAACCAATTAAGATGAAGAAAGGTTTCCTGGAAAAAAAATACTTTAATTCACAGCAAATTATATTCAAGATGTTTTCATGAGGCATATCAAGTTGTGTCACTTAAGCAGCAAAAAACCATTTGTTATTCTAGCCAGTCTGATCTATGAATCAGCACCTCTAATACTCTTTATATTCCATCACTTTTCATGGGGAACCAGACCGTACTTTGTGGAATCTAACACTCAAAAATTTTCTTTCAAGTGTGACTTACTGGCAGCCAGTCAGTCTCTCACCATGTCTCCCATGTGGAGGAGAAGGAAATGCTCTCTCTGCCTACAAGCTCACTTCCTGAGACTGTTTGGATATTTACACTCACTTCCTTTTGGTGAGTGAGGCAAAAAAGCTCTGCTTTTAAAAAGCCTCCTGCCTCAGGGGAATGAATTCGAACTTCATTAGCACTAGTGCTCTTCATGTCCTAGCTCTGCCCTAAGTCACCTTTTGGAAAGAATGTAATGTTCTCCAATATATTTACTGGTTAATCAAAAATGAATCATATCTTTCCACATTACCAAGGACAAGAGTGGCTCTGTCTCACATACTGACCCAAATTAACTGAAAGCAGAATAAAGTAGCTCCTCTCAGACTGTAGTCATGGCTATTACAGGCTCTCAGCATGATGAATATTCCTGAAGACCCAACAGCACTCTGATCCCTTCTGCTGCCCACGGAATATTTTAGTTTGCTGTTTCACCACTGTCCTTCCCCATTAAAAGCAATTCTAAGAAACCTGAGTTCATAAGCATCCATTACTCAATTAAAAATGCAGTTGTACCGGGATGAAACACAACCCACCTTCCTCCCAGCACAGCTTATCTGCCAGGGCTGCCTGGAGCAGCGAGGAAAGGGCACAGGCGGAGCCTTCAGCCCACACGGGCACAGGTGGGGCCAGCCCAGCTGCGCCTCCCGTGCTCAATCAGGAATTAAACAGACAACGAGCCTCACCTGGAACTGAGACCTTGCCTTTAACTGAGACCGGCCACCAGGAAAGATTCAGGCTGAATAGCAAATTACATCATTTCTATTCTGTGTTTTATCCCTGAACATTAGACAATCATTTTACCCCATAGTGTTTGGTTTTCTGTCTAAAGATATGGCAAGTGAATCTTTGCAAATGAACCACTGCATCTTTAGCAATGAAAACCACATCTGGATGGGTTCAGGCTCACTGGATGTTGAAGCCAGCAAGAACTTGTTACCTTTGAAATTATGTAAAGTCAGATTTAGCTAAAGAAATAGCTGTATGTCTTCAAGGCTGACACCTGGATTTAGACTTCTGCACAGGAGCAAAATAAAAACCAATTAATTTTCTGAAGCAATTAGTGTTGTAATTCTTTAAGCCAGTGAAGCTACTGACTTAATCAAATCTGTGTTTAAATATAAATATTTGAGTATACATCTATATCCTAGACATACCTCTCTTAAAGAAAAAATGTACATAGACCCTAAGCTTTAAAAATCATCAGAATGAATCATCTGTCAATCTCAGAGCAAGAAGGGAAGAAATGAGAATGTTCTTCTCTGGGAGACATCTGTGCTACTTTCTCTAAGTGCAAAATGACAGTGCTGTCACTTCATATGTGTATTGCAAATTTCCCACCTCTATGAATTATTTGAGATCGAGAAGCACCATTGCTGTATAGCAACTGCAAAATCCTAGAGATCTGAACAATGTATCTAACAGGCACCTTCTTTAATGTTGTTACATCACCAAAAAAAAGTAAAAACCCAGAAAATCTGCTTCTTCTGAAGAATTATTTTAGGCAAACTATGTAACAATAGAATACTTCATAGGATGTTTCATGGGAAAGATAGAATTCCATAGAAAGCCTTCTCATCCATTTCAGTTTAAAACCAACACAATCCCTTTTTTTCTCTAGGTGTCACTGCATAACAGCCAATTAAATGACATTATTACAAGACCTCTACGTTTTATATATTGCCTTTTTGGTCTGTTTTGTTTGGTAGCAGCAACAGGGAAACAAAGCAAGGTTTTCTGCAGAACATCAGGAGCAATGCAGGACAAGCACAAGGTTAAGAGCTGGGATTTTTGAAGTATAACACACTGGGCTCTTGGGAAACAAATCTACCACCTTCATTCAGCAGCAGCATTATAAATAAGTAACTGAACAGAGTGAAGTAAAAGCTCGAGAAAGCAAAAGTAATTATTGGTAGTAGCATGACCCTGCATGACGTTTTGGCTTTAGGATGCTGCAGAAACTTGCGTATCTTTTATTTCACGTAGTTTCTCTAATTCTACATTTAATTTTCCTCCTTGAATCGCAAGCAGGAGTAGTGCAATCAGTGCCCCGAAGCATCCATCAGCGCTGCTAACACACCCCTCAGCCCGAGCGGCCGTGCGCTTCATCCCGGCGCAGTTCGCTCTCTCCCTGCCAGCCAAACCCCATCTCCTCCCCCTGCCGCCCCCTCACACAGCACAGACTGCCCAAAACCCACCACTCAAAACAGCCGTGAGGAGTAACAAACTTTAGGAAAGTGATCTGAATTTCCAGCATCTTTTCTTCCCCCACGTGAACGCAAGGCAGTATGAAAGGCAAACCGAATTCCCGTGTGCACACTCCCCTCCCACGGCCCGGAGGGAGCAAAGACGAGCCTCTGGAATTCCGCCTATCCAAGGGCTCCCTCCGTTGGGTTTGTTATAAATGCATATTGTATTGTTGGCTTTTCGCAAGTATAATGAATATTATATAGTGTTATAATAAATATTATAAAGTGTTATGATGAACATTATATAGTGTTAAAACGAATATTATATAGTATTAGAAATGCTTTTTGCTGTAGCAAAGAGTTCAGCAAGTATGTTTCAACTACCTGAACGGGTAAGATAACCTCCAAGAGGACAGAGGATGGGGCCCACAAAACTCTTATCAACGCCCTGTGTGAAGAACAAGAGAGGCCCAGAGCTATTATCCATTCTCTTCGTAAAAGACAAAGAGGCCAAGACTACTCTCAGTGCTCTTCATAAAGGACGAAGAGGCCCGAACCCTGTTATCAACACTATGCGTGAAGTATGAAGAAACTTGAACCAGTTATCAACCCCCACTGTCTGGAGAATTAAGGGACCCAAGACCAAAAATCAAAAGAAATAAAACCGCAAGGCCAGAAAATGCGCATGCTCTAAAAAGGCGGACCCAAGGCGTGTCCATGCAAAACTGTTCCTGGAAAAGTTTGAATATGCATAAAGAATAGACAGCAAAAACTGTATAAAAAGGAGACTACCCCAGGTCTCAGGTGTGCTCTTGGCTGGGAGCCAAGAGTACCCAGAGCTGTAACTTTTGCTTTATTGTTCATGTCCCTTATTGTCTTTTTATTAAAACTTTTAAATTCTCACAGGAAAGTGAACCTCGTTTTTCACAGGTTCTTTTGTAATATCAAGGACGAGCAGTAGGTGGAAGCAAATAACCTTGTAAAATCCCGTTCAACTTCCCGTGAAAGATGCACCTACTGCTGGTCAGGTGTTTTACACGCGTCCTTGGCACCCCAACAAGTGCCAACAAATTTCTTCACAATTCTGGCTTCCAGATTCATAAACAGCCAGTAGTTTAGAGATAAAAGGTGGTTTGCATCGTTCGGGGTTTTTTTTAGGTTTGAAATGTGTACAACTGAAATGGACTCCTTTTAATGACTAAAGCATTCATAAAGGTAGTAAGATCTCGAACAAAACAAGAATATATATACATATATATAAAATTTAAAAGTACACAGTCAAATTCTAGGTTGGTAATTTTTCCGGATATTTTTTATTGACTGCTTAAATATATCAAAGCCCTGAATTATTGAGGAAAATACTTAATGGTTTTCTCTATCCCTTGGCCATTATATTTCATTATTGCTGCTAACAAACAGGCTGCCAGAAGAAGAATTCATTTGAATTTCATATTAGTTCTATTTCATCCATCCCAGAGAACAAATTAACCACACAGTAATACTTACTGAAGAAGAAAATAAATGAAAAATGGAACCTTACAATGTGACACTCAAGTCTTCACTAAGTTTGACCTCAGCAACTGAAGGGCTCAGGCAGAAGCCCCATCAATTAACAAACCAGTTCAAGGATTGCAATGGCTTCAACAGCTGCAATGTCAAAGATGTAGGAGAGGTGCTCTATTTTGAAAGAAATAGCTCCATCTCTATTTACTAACATTTGTGGACCAAGAGGTTTGTTGTCTACAAGCTCAAACCAGGACAAAACTAGGCCATCTGCACCTATTTGTGATGCCTCAGGGCAGCCCTGGGGCTGTTTGAGTAGAGTCAGAAAGGAAAGAACCCATCTGATCACGGATTTAATATCAAACTTCTCAAGATTTTAGGGAGCTTTCTTGTCTTGTTTCTAGATAAAAGTAGACATACTGTAAGAGGAAGGTTTGCAAGACTCTTGGAAACTGAACTGACAAATTTTATAATAAAAAAATTACTGCTTATAAAAATACTGCTGTATTTTTAATACAGATTTGAAAGGCCTCGTGTGTGTGCCCTCCCACACAGACACCCACCCTCCGGCTGTGCCAGTGAACACTCAGCTCTGCTTTCTGCTGCTTCCAGCCTTTTGCTTATGCTCATTTACACTTTTCAAGGCTATCAAGAGTTAAAACTTTTCTTCCGCAAGGAAAGCTTTGACTTTTTCGTAAATAAGGACTTGTGTGAGGGAACAGGTACTGCTGCTGCTGAAGCTTTATGGACTGGAGCATATAAAACCTTCACATTCCTCTTTCTTTTCCTTCTCTCACCTCCACGAGTTACTTGTCCTTTTCTTAAGTGCTCTCTAAATACTCGGAGATGCACAGACACGTCTCTGCACAGCACAGAATCCTCGTGCCTCACACTCCCCTCCTCTCTCCAAGCAGATGTTTCATTAGCCCAGTGATGCAGAGTTATCCATGTAAAACTTCCACCTTTATCCTTAGATATCCCACCTGCACAAAACCACACATCAAATAGGCAGCATTTTCAGAAGATATATAATTTTAAGATGTGAATCAGTCATGAAGCAGTATCCAGCTGTATCTATTTGCTTTTGAAGCCTAGATCAGGTTAAGACTTAATTTGGGGCTAGTAAATATTTCATTTTCAAGGATGGCAACAGAAACTGACATTAGATAAAGTTGTCTGTTTGGACAGTACAAAAACACTTGAGATTCCTAAATGTAACATCATTTGATCTACAGGTCAAATCTGAAATTCCTTTTCTATACGTCCCTCTACTTTCAAGGCTGAAAATACACAGGAACTACCAGAACTGCAAATTTTAAACTGTTAAAACTGGATTTTCAAACTAAATTTTCTTTATCTAATAAAATTGCCTTAGGAGTCAGGTAGACCAACAGCCACATAAACAGTAGTAAATTTGAAGTCACTGAAATCTAGGTGGTCAAAAGATACTCCTGGTAACTTCAAGAAGTTGTTGAGAAAGCTGCTGATGTGATTTCAGCACGGCCACACACTGTGTAAGCTGGGTAAGATGACAACTGGCAATGTATACCCAGAGCACAAATGCAACTTTTACAGAAAGAAATCTGATTTGACAGTTTATGCCTTCAAATTAACAGCACAAGGGCATAACACAATTCCTGACAGAATCTTTTTTCAGTCAGGTTTCCTACAGGAAACAGGCATATAAAATGGCTTCATACCTCAGACACCTGAACACCTTTAGAATATCTTTACTAAGTTTAGCCATATTTGGCAGGAAAATAAATAGAAGCCCAAAGATATTCCTGTATTTTTCATAAATTAGTGCCCAAGGAAAAGACAGAACCTCACTTGCAAACCATGCCCTACTCCAGCTGTTCAAAGACTCCAAAGAGAGGTGAGGATGCTGAGACGAGGAGGATTCACTTTGTGAAGTCAGTGTTTACTGAGAGGGGGCTGTGTGGGCACAGGGTATAAATCAATAATAAAACTATTTCACTTAAGTCCAATTTTCACAAAATAAGTTCCTTCAAGACCGAAGAGGATTTGTGTTGAACTTTGTTTTAAACAGAGTTCAGTCATTTTGGGCTATGTAGTGATAAAAAGCATAAATTTTAAATCAAATAGTGATTTTTCAAGCTTACAGAGTGACAGGACAGAAATTGTTTAATGACAGAAGATGTGTGATGACTGCAGAAGTGCCCTGGAATATTAGGGCTTTTTAAAAGTCTACTTTCTCTTTGATATTACACTACACTTTTGTTTATCACAAAAAGTTGAGTTTTATGATTTTAATATATTTTCACAAAATATGGCTGTTTCTATGCAGAAAAACAGTTACATTTACAATAAGCTGCTTATGTATTTACTATGCTTTCTTGAGTGAAAAAGTGAAGCAGAATTTCATCTTGGACTCAAGAGTTCCCTCAGTAAACAACCCACGAACATTCTCACTCCTGCCTCGCTGAGGGGGAGCGAGTGGCTGAGTGGGGCTTTGCTGCCTACTGGGGTTAACCCACAGCAATCAGAAACTTATTCTAATGTGTCTGTTCCTACCTATTCACCAATGTCATGAGTAGTCAGGTCACAAATTACCTGGTGCTTCATATATGGAAAATTATTTCAGCTTCCTGCCACAGCTCAGCGTCATTCCACTAAGAAGAATGCAGCAACAAAGACATGAGTGAACACTGCATCCAAAGGACTTGTTCTTACCATGATGACGACAGCTATTGCTTTAACATCCAAGAGAAATAAAGGATTGAACTGGAGCCTCAGGCAGTAAGTTTGTGTAATTTAGCTTTGAGAAGTTTTCTTATCGACCAAGAGTCAGACTTTTTTGTTCTTGTTGGCAAGAAGAGAGTGACTGAGATGTTATTTCCTCTTCCATGCCCAGAGTAGGGTAAACAAGCCCAGTTTCCTTTCAAACATCTGCCAAGCTGTACCGTCATGAAGACAGCAGAACCCTTTAGTTTTCCAAACATGTTCAGAAGCACGCAGCTAAAAGACACTGGTCACACCAGAGCCAATGAACAACACCCATTCCCTGGCAGAGAGAGGAGCTAAGCCAGCCCAGGAGGGATGCCTGCCAAGGAAAACAGACAAATGTCAGTGGCACAGACGCGTTACTGCTCCAAAATGCTCAGCACTCAGCATTCCCAGCACGTGCTCCTCCCCCAGTGCTGCAGCTCACAACGCTTGGTTTCCATTGAAGAGTCTCAGCACCAACATCCGTGGATTTCTGGAGTCAGCGTACACATGGTGTCCTGTTCCTGCTACATCTTTGTTTGGCTATTTGCCCCCAGAGAAATGCTCTGCCCTATATACCAGCGCTAAAGTGATGAACACAGGATCGATGAACACAAACATCTAGCATCTTCCTGCAGAAGGATGACTCTGTCTCAGTGCTGGTCAAGAGATGTACCATGAAGTAAAAACAAACAAACCAAAAAAAACACCAAACCACCCCCTCATCAAAACCCATAAAACCACACGGCCTCTTCAGTCCCCTAAAGCCCTTTCGGCAACTGTGCCCACAGATTTTGTGGTTTTGTGTATAGATCCATGTGCACTGAGGAATTAACCTTCTTTTTAAATAAGGAATATCGATTCCTTACTTGCAGTAAATACTTTTAAACATCTAATAAACCAGTGCAGTATTTTTAATCTGCAGATAATAAACACCTCCGTGTAATACTCTACAGTATGTGAGGACATTTTAGTATATAACTGAAATAGAACAGTTTCTGCGTTTTCTATATAACTGATTTCACTGTATATTCAGACTGGCAAATGTTTTTTCCATATAGGTGTGTAGGAAAGATGAATGCAAAAATGAGCTATGGCATTTGGGAGAGAGAGGTGTCAGGCAATCTTAAAGCAGCATAACAAGAAGTTAACAAACAGATTTGGATCAATCAAAAAATTAGGAAAACCACTTTCCTCCTCCTTTTCTTAAACCAGTAGAGAAATGAAAGGAAAAAAAGTAGCCATCTAAATGCATTTTTTTGAAGCTTTTTATCTTTATTAGTCCCATAATCTGCAATTTCTCACTCACCAGACAGGTTAAATCATCTATTCATGGCAGAAAATCCAGGAGGAATGAAGCATCGAGCATCACACTACTGATTTTTAGGAGATGTCCAGCACTAAAACCTCAAGAGCACCTCTAGAACTCTCATTTTCCCTCCTGCCTAAACTCAAAGCTTTTCTACTTAAATGTACCAGCCATGAGCTGAGCCTTAAGACTGAGGCTGCAGGCTCTCAACCATTCCGAATGGGATAAGGACGCATCTCCCTGAACGGGGTAAGGACTCCTTTGCCATTTCATAACCAGGAGACTTCTTCTCATTAATGCATGCATCCTGTTTCAGATACTCCTCATCTTTTTGGCCTCTGAAATATCCTGTTGCAATCCCACAGCTTGATTACATTTATTATCGAAAAACACACCCTTTTGTTTGGTTTTAATTTGTTCATCAACAGTTGATTGGATATCAAGAGTTCTTTTCACCAGTGAAAAATGAATAACTAGATCAGTACTTAAAATGCATCAGAGGTCTCTCTCAAATGTTAGAATTCATTCCAACACATTTCTCTCAATCCTAAGGAGAATCCTTCATCTCTTCTCTGTAACCTTCAACTGTTTGACACTTGATAAAATGGGAATGTTCCAGTTTAATTAATGAAGCAGGTGAGGTGTTGACCCAGGAGAAAGAGATTGCCATGTTTATTTCAAAATGCCATTTACAAGATTATCTCACCAAATCTGATGGCATTGCTTTAAAAAAAATAAATCTGCACAAAATGAAGAATTTCCTAATAAGAAATTCAAATTCAACATGGCCAAAGGAATCTGAGGGACAAATTTCCATCAGAGATGTGATCACCCCCACCTGCTACCTCCACATTACATTTTCTGCCTGTTCATTCTATGTTTTAGGCCAAATACACAAGTCTGTGCTTTTGATAAAGTTTTTCTTCCAGTTCAATCAAGTTACCCAAGCATGAATACTGGATAGTATCTAAGCTGCACAATTTAAAACAAAGTAAAATAGTGACAGTAGATCAATTTCAAAGCTAAAAAACTGATTACATAAAGCCCACTTTTTGATGGAGCACACATGGCACTGTTCCTGAACTCAGAACATTGCTTTGATGAATTATTTTCAGCCCATGGTAAGTATAACTGCACACATTTCCCTTAAACTAGAAAGTTGTTAGAATCACATTATAGCAGAAAAATGTATTTCTCCCTCTTTCTCTATAAACCAGGTTAATACACTTTTATTTGATCTGGTAAATTTTCTAAATTACTTTTTGGCAAGACCAATTCAGAATTTATGATCCTAATATACTGAAACTTTTTCCTTAAGACTGAACACAAATCCTAAACCTTAGAGGAAAAAAAAATCCACAACTTCTCTATGGAAAGTGAGTTTTAGCAGCTTCTGCTCTCAATCCTACAATAATTTAACCCAAGATGGGTCTAGAGAACACAGGCTGACAGGTGATATATGCTTCCTATTTTTCTGTTCATACAACCATTAACAATAACTGCAATAGAGCACGTGAATGATAACGACCAGACACTCACTGAACTGGAAAATCCAATATTCTTTACCAAGGTGAAGGGGGGGATCTATTAAAAAATTTGTGCCTCAACTAATATGTAGGATGTCAGCTTAGTAAACAATGTGCCCATAAAGTGTTTTCTTACTCCTTATCAATTGCAAGGAACTTACTGGGGTGGTGGCAGTAATAGTAGCAGTAATAGTAATAATAATTTATTAGAATGAGTGAAAAGAATTGCTGTTATAATGTAAACAGGCTGAAACTTTTCTATTTCCATGCTCTCTAAAAAAGTGGGGAAAAAAATTACAACCTGAATCAGAGAAAGAGTTTTTTCAGTCAGATTCCTGCCATTTAACCAAGTTCTGATTTCATTTATACAAGTGCCTCCAATTACAAACTCTCCTAACAGCTGCACTCAGGACTTTGCATTTCTTCCTGCTCTTAAGGCAAATTTCAGGGGTGTAAGCTTCAGTAAAACTGAAAGGACAGTGAGAGTTCCATTTCCAATGGTGTCATCGTTGTGTTCCAACAAGGAATGAGAGACACCGTGGCAGTGCTGGGCTGCTTTATCACAGCCATCAGTGCAGTGTGCTCATTTCAGTGCTCACCCAAACCACAAGGAATGAACCTGAAAGCATTTCACACATCTGGCAGATAAGGTCCAGATTTCTTGTTACAGTGAGGCCAAATGTTTAAATTTTCTCACCAAAAGCAAAGAACAGCATTTTTTAAAATATATTTTACCTCCATATTATAAAACAGAGAGTGATATTTGAATAAATCCATTCAGAACAGCACTAAGCTATGGCCAGGCATTTACCAAGTGAAAACAGGACAAATAAATCCTCTGGAAGAAAGCCAGAACATACACTCTTCTAAAACAAAAAGAAAAATACTGTTATGTTTTGTCACAGCTGAACAGAAATGAATGAATTACAATAATATCTTCCACTAAAACAGAGCTGCTTGTTCTGTAAAACATGCATCCTTAAACACAAACATAATTAACTGCTTTTGAGCACTCACTGAAGCCTGAAAGGATCCTAAAATCCCTGTAAGTGGGTAAAATGAAGCGTATTTTCATCAAAATAAAAATATTAAATTAATTTATAAGGCAATTTGTTGGAAATTCTGATTTTTTTAGAAGAATTACAGGTGCATTAGTACAAAATTAGGAAGAGAGCCTTTTTATAGTCACTGTTTTTACAAGTCTTGCATTACATTTTGTGTTTCAGCATGTGACAGTTTTGCATATAAAGGTTGTCCTTAAAATACCTGAGTCACACAAACTCTCTCTTCCACAATCCATTATCTCATAAAAGAAATGTCACAAATCCCAAAGTAAAGATAGCATCAGCAAGTTGTGAGGGTGAGCAATGTTCACCGAAGGAATCCTGATAAAGACAGTTATTTCCCTTTGGAATGATGGGGAGTTGCAGTCATAACTGGTAAAAACTGCCTCAAAACTCATCAATAATAAAGAACTTTGAAGCATTAATCTGAGATCTGCTACTAGTTTTGTTTCCTTGTTTCTGTAGCTTTAAATTCCCACCAAATATAAGGTATTCCTTTTTGCTGATAGTGAATTTTTCACTGCTTAAACTGATTTAACACACAATTTCATCGTCCTTTATCATATGTTCAAAAGAACATCTATAACTGTGGCTAATTTTACAACAAAAATGTTGAAAATCATCCTTTTACACTGGAATCACTCTTACTGAGCCTCATGATATTTATTAATGATGCAGCCAGAGAAATACATTCCATAAAATTATGTGATGATAAGGATAATACGGATGATAAGGATAATATTTAGTAAATCACATCAGTCTCCAACATTCATTAGGCTGGAAAAATCCATTTTTTAATAGGGTATAATGATCCAGTAAAGCCAATGTGAAGCTGATGTTCAAGAGATCTCAAGGAACTTCAGAAAAGCAGACCCGGGGCAAGGCTTGGCACCAGCTGAACGCTGAGATTCTGCAGCAGAGCTGCTCCACCAAATACTGTCTCTGCTGGCCTCTCCAGCATGCAAACACTTCACATGTAATTAACGAATAAAGGTTCAAAAAACCCAGGCAGCCCATATCAGAACGATCACAGGCTCTGGAGGACTATGATCAAGCAGCAGATGAAGGACAGTGATCTCCTCGTGTCCTCAGACCCCCTGCAATGCTGAAGGAACAAAACAACAAAAGTGCACTTGCAGAATTAGCTCTCCAAATGAGCACGTCCTCTGAAGGCTTCGGCTAACTGTACTTTACATAATTCCCATCTGGCACCCTCAAGAGCAAAAATAACAGACTTCTCAGTTGCCATTCATGGCAAATACTTTATCAGCCACTGTCTGCTACTTGTAAGGAATTTCAAAGGGCAAGGGGAACTCCATAAGAGTAGAGGCAGCTTCTGATCAGCAGATTGATTTCTTCATACGTGAAACTAGTTGAGATCATGAATCATTATTCAGAGTCTAAATGTGACTAGGAAATTATAATGGGTAATTCATACACAATTCTGTGAATGTGTAAGAACTTAATATACATAATATGTAAACCAAATATTTAAATAACAGCATAGGGTAGAAGGAGGCAACTAGAGTACTGAGAGTGATAATAGCTGCCTGTATTTCAACAGAGGCAGGAACTCTAATATTCTGAATACGGAGCACACAGGGTTTGCGACTATGGGTCAAAGGCACACCACTGAACAGTGACAGACAGAGAAGTTTTCTGTAGCCCAACACCCTTCCCAGCCTAACTTCTGATTGCTCCAAGTTCATCAAGTACATTCCATAGAACTGAACTTGCAGAAAAAACAATCAGTAATCTGAGTCAGGATTTCTGACAGCTGAAAAAAACCCACTGAAAAACTGCATTTGTGTTTGTGAAACCCCCGAATAATAACAAGGCAGCAGTGTGAAAGCTCAGAGAGACACTGAACAACCTTAGCTCCAAAACTGCCACAGGACTTTCGGACCAGGTTTTCCACGCCCACCTCCCCAGAGGCATTTCAGCCGCCCACCACCACTGTGCCCATGGTCTCAACTCGTTACTCTTCAAAGCAGCAGCTCTTGCTCTAACCACCTTGTTTCTTTGCACATTCTTTTCTGACCAAAAAACAGACTATTAGGTTTCTCAACAAGACGAAATAACAATTCTTCATTCCAAAAATAATAATCACAATGACTACTTATCAAGGACTACTTAAGTCACCTTCCTTTGCTACAGCATTTAGGCAATGTTGCCGCTTTGTGGATGTTTCAAACCTTCAGAAAACATAAGAGCCTACATATATTTAATGTTCCTCTACTCTCATTTCTGATTTAGATGCCTAAAAAAAGAATTTGCAATCCATATTTGTAGGCATTGAACATTACAATGATGAAAAATTATTTATTTTGTGTGTTAATAAATCACTGAGTTCAATTTTTGTAGGTTCTTTTATTTTACTCACGAGTCAGTTGCAGGCTTATTAATGACCACAGAAACCCCACTGAATAAAGCACCATGTATATGACAGAAATATAAATGTTTCAAGGAAAAAGAAATCGGGAAAATGACAATCTACAACACTAAAAAGGAGTATTTTTTAATCTACTTTAGAATAGGCCATAAGTTTACATCCTCCACTGAAATTTTAGCAGCCGTGATACTGTGATGATACCTGAGTTAACTGCTGTTATATTTTTATAAATACACCCTTCAAAAGAGAAATTACTTGTTTGTTTGAAAGTAGAAAAATATTTCCAACTCCACATCTAGCAATACCCTAGCAATAGCCTAGAAAGAGCAAGTCGACTTGAATGGAAGTTATTCAGAAAATGGTATTTTGGCTGATTGAGAAAATTGGTACTTGAAAATTAAGGACATTGCAAGGTACTGGTGATAACACACAAACATCCTGAGCCGAGATACAGCACTGGGCATGTTCATCCATGAGAAGAGTCGTCCCACAGTGCAGACAGGCCTTGATCTGGGCTCAAGGCAGGAAAACAAATGTATATGCAGCCAGTAACAGTGTAATAACAGAGTAATAACAGTGGAGTTTCAAAGCTATGTTTTAATGCAATAGAGGACAAAGAGGGAAAAGCAAGATAGTCTGGTTTATGTTTGGATAGGGAAATTGTCAATTGAGAGAAGGAGATAACAGAAAGCCCGGTAGAGAATTGTATAAACTGGGATCCCTACAAGCTTAAGACAGGCTGGGGGAAATGGGAAAACAGGTCTCCTGGCTCAAGAGTGATAACCTAAAACCACAGCTGTTTCCATATTTTTCAAAAGAAGCACTTTTAATAAGAAAGAAACCCCAGCAATGCTATTACTTTCATCTCTACCTGCTGTCATGGTGCACTAACCAACACAAACACAAGAGTCACTCCAAGGCCATGCTCCAATGGCTTACATTGCAAATATGACCCTGAACAACTACAAAGACAAAGAAAAGGAATGGAATGAACTCACCAAATTCATAATAATAATTTTAAAAGTCCCTTTCTTGGGTTAGTGAAGTTCTCCACAGCCCTTGCTTATCCTGTGAGCTCTTTTTAACCCTGCCTGGTCACTTGGTGAGAGGCAGAGCTGGCAACAGAGGACACAGACTCGGGTTTCCTGCGGGAGAATAAAATGAGCACACACTTGAGCAGCACACGTTCCCAGGTGTGCAACTCCCACCTGGAGCAAAACAAAACCTCAGATGTTTAAATATCTGAGCAGCTGTGTGGCTTCATGAATCCTGGAGGTCCCTCAGCTAAGAAAGGTGCACCCAGAGGTCTGGGTGTTTGATAACGCTGCAGCTTTAGGCAACTGATGGTACAGCAAGGAAACAGATTTGACCAACCGCCTTGTGAAATTCTAGGGAAATTCACAAACACTGCAAAGATTGCAGCATAACCGCTGGAAAGGAAGACTTATCATCAGACAGACTCTGGTTCCAAGGAGCTGAAAAAAAGGTGACAAGGACATGCAAGGATCTGTGAGTGTAACTTCCAGGGCGAGAGGCACCACAGCTCCACAGCAGCACAGAAGCCCACAGAACACCTTTCTCGCCCTACAGAACAAGGAGAGCAGAACACTGGAAGGAATTTAATGCAGCTGGGAACTCTCCAGCTTTTTCTGAGCTCTCTTAGAAATGCAGGGCTGCTTCTGAACACTGTAGATATGCACATCAGCAAAATCCTTATCTCCATCAGCCCTGGTGCTCTGCTCTGCCTGGAAGGGACAACGCTCCCCCTTCAACAGCTTCTCTGCGGGCAGAGCTTTCCCCTTTGCTAAAATACCTCCCCCAAGCAGGAAGGGCTCCCCAGCCAGTACAAGGTGTGTATAATCCAGTACCTAACACAGCACACGGTGCTTGCTGCAGCTGGGCTTGCTCCAAGCCAGAGGCACTCGGGGTAAACCTTCCAGAGGACAAACAAGTCAGCCAGAAAATAACTTACAGCAGCTTGGTGACTAAAATCACCCTTTACAGGTGGAAAATAGTTGAACAGTAGAGAGCTAAATTAGCTGTAATTTGAAATGTTATGTGAATAATACCTTTAAGATCTTTTATTTCAAGAAGAAACATTACAGAAAATTTTAGTGCATACATTTTCAACAAACCTCAGTGCGCTGCATTAAAAAGGCACAGTGAAAGGTAAAAATTCAGTACACACTGAACACCCACCAAAGTGTTTGAATTTGGGAATATATGGCCACAGCAAGGCAGAGCAAAGGTATGCTTCCAGCAAACAGCTCTGTTGTCTAAGAGTCACTGCGGGTTTTTTTAATTATGCATTAATATTTTGCAGCAAAACCAACAGCTGCTTCTGATTACTCTCATGAGAAGTAGTTTCCTAAAATTAATGACACTTAAACCCAAAAGACATAACTGTGCCATTAATATAACTTGTGCCTAAAGTCATGAATATTTTGAGTGCTAGCACAGAATTCTAAGATAAGAACACAGAACTGAACTGGAAATTGATGTGTCACGCACTCTGAAAAATAATGATGTTAGATTTGTAGAGCAATGAAAATACAGAGGAAACACTATGAAAAACTGGATGTTTACCTACTCTTGTGTTTATTATTCCCCGACTCATCACAGCCCCAAGCACGCAGGGAGAAGTGTTCATTGCACCTGGCTGATCTCTCTCTCTGTTCAGTGATGCTGGCACCAGTGCATCTTGCTGCTCGTAGACCTGGAGATTTAGAGCAGCAGGTTTCCCTCAGGAATATTTTCTAGCTATAGAAACAACTGCGTGAGGGAAAACTGTCTTGAAAGGTACTTGGGAGATAAACATTAAGAGATATGAAAAGAAGTTGTCCTTAGCAAAGGGGCTGGGTGGAGCACATGATGAGAAAAAAGACAAGCGTTGCTCTTGCCATCTGGGGGACAAACAGGTTTTGAAATACAATTGAGAATTTCTAGAGAATTTAAAAGAAATCATTCACTTGATATTTAAGTTTAGGTGAAGAATATTTCAAGTTCTAAAAGAAGACATTGCACCAGGGAAAATGAATTCAACCCACAAGTATTCATTAAGGATATACATCAATTTTCAAGTCATTGCTCAATTTTCACAGCTAAAATAATTTGAGAAGCTTGTTTATTACCCTATACAGCATCATTAATATATTGCCTTATTTAAACAGTGAAGAAATTAAAGAAAAGGTCACATTTCATGAATTATTTTTTGATTCAAACATTAAATGAATTCACCACATAAAAGTACAGTGTGATTGTGATTGAAATTATTATACAATGCAAATGTGCAAATATAAACCAGTCGTAAGTTCTAAGACCATCATACATTAAAAGAAAGGAATCTGATTAACTGCTTTTTTCCTACCAATCTAGCTAAGTTTTTGTACATTAAAGTAGCCCCCAAACTTAGTTAAGATTATGTATATATTTACTTCTTTTTCTCATTGGAATAAAGCAGTAACAAATATTGCCGGAGTCTTTCTCTAGAAAAGCAAGTAAAAAGTAAAGATTCAAAACAAGTTTAAACCAAGAAAATAACTGAATACAAATTCAGTTTGCTGATACAATTGTGTATATTCTGAGCCACTGTTAGTATGATAAGACAGTTAACATTTTTCACTGTTCCAAATTATTGAAAGACCGAGTCCAATTTTTTCTGCTTCATGTCTCATTAAAGTTCATGTCTCATAAAATGTTCTCAGCCTTTTAGTAGCTTAATAAAATATTTAGGTATCTTCTTGTTAGCAAGAAGATGAGTATAAAAAGGTACCTGCCAGAATACTAATCTGGAGATATCCCAGTCCAAATACTTATTTTTCCTTGCACAGAACAATAACCTTCTGGGCTAACAAACCCGGATCTGCAAAAGCAAAGCAAAGAGGTTGGAGTCTATTCCAAAGCCATCACTCCTACCAAAAGTCATCCTTTTCCCTTGGAATGTCAAGATCCAAAAGTATGCGACTGCTCAGACCAAAAGCAGATTAAGCTAAACACAAAATGTACTCTCATTCAAAAATGAAAAATATTAGGTATATGCTTAACTAAGACAATGATTTGACTTAGTGGTTTTTACCCTAAATTTAGAGTGCATGTACATTCAAAAAGCTCTGCAATTTTGCTTTAGGAACTATCCCAGTCTTCAAAATTTAATGCAAAAGCAACATTAATCACACAAAACCACAATCTGCTAGAGTTTGCTTTTTGCTTTGCCATGAAACCTTTCAGAATGGAGTGCCCACTACTTAAATATAACCGAGCTGCATCAGGAGAAAAAGTATTGCTCATTTAAAACCAACGAGAATAATTTTCTAGTGATTGCGTCTGCACTGATTCACTCAAACTATTTCATATATTGTAAGAACTGTTCGGAGACAAAGTATCAGCTGTTTTGCAGAAGGCTTGATTAGGATTTTTCCAGGGTTTTTTTGGTGGCCGACACCAGTGTCACTTCCAAAACACCTGACTGAGAGTGCTCAGTTTTCACTGGACTCCTGCCAATCAAGGCTTCCCAGGGCCAGAAATGTGCTTCTGATCAAAGCTGAAAGGGCAACCCAGCCCTGGAAGGAGAGGGAGACACTTCCATCAGAACAATAAACAGCAAATTGACCAGAAAACTCTTCTGGGACTCTAATCGAAGGTATTCACATCCTTACTGTACCTGATTCATACACTGTATGAATGTATGAATGAGTCTCTGAATTCATACACTCCAATCTTCTGTATCCAACATCAGCATCACGCTCTGAGGCTCGATCTCTGTTGACAGTAGTTTGGTGTGTTAATTTGAGTTTATAAAAAAAATATTTTAAAAGGTTTGCTTTAACTGATATGATAAAAATAGGTAGGTTTTACGTGAATATTATTTATAGTCATGTTTAATGTCAGTAGCTTAATGTAAATATTAAGGAAAAATAGTCTAAAGCAAAAAGGGAATTAATTTAATTGCAATAACTTTTCTCTTTTATACAAAAGATTAGTCATAAAGGCGGTCAAAGTCAGAGGGATGGGAATGCAAATGGATAACTTAGAGCTGAACACTGGATTTTGCTCATTTGCAGAGCACTCCTGTTTACACTTCTAATCCAAGAGAAAGAAATAAATGATTTACAAATTGTCAAAAGCCCTGGAAAGTAATCTGTGTTGGCACTGGAGCCAAAATGATGAGCACAGCCAAGTTCCACAAGTAGCTAAAGCCCATATCTAGACCTGACACAGAACCATGGATGCCCTGCAGGACCACGGCTGAGGAAGGAAACAAAGATGTAAATAAAGCCAAAGAACGCCTCGAACTCCGCAGATGTCCTGAAACAATTAACAGGTCACTACAGGGTAGTTAAGGAATGATCAGCACTAATCCCAATCCTTCCCCCAGCAGCCAAAGCCTGGCTCAAGCAGAGCGTGATTCATGTATCGCCAACTTCATTAGCTCGGGCTCATTTCAGTCCACCGTGTCGGAGCAACAATCCTTCCACTAATCCCATCAAGGGGATTTTTTATTTTTTTTTAATTCCATCTCTCACCAACTCAGATAGCAGAATCAAATACTGAATAATACATTCAATGAGTTACTTAATTAGCTGGGTGAAGGTGAAACAGAAACAGCTGAGTCAAATAATGAGATGTCAAGCACAGCAGCTCAGACCACGGAGGGATTTGGAAGAATTCTTCCTGACAGAAAGGGAAACACTGTACTTTTCCAACACAGAATACTAAGGGATGTAATCTTTCCATTCCAGTCCCTCCAAAAATACCAGCTGGGGGGAAAAGACCAAAATGAACTGACAAAAACAAGGAGAGTAGAAATCACTCACATTACAGCAAGCATCATTAAATAAATCATAGGCAATTAACAAGTTACCACGGTTTGAAACAAAGCAAAAAACAAACAAACAAAAAACCCACAAAACAAAAACAACAAAAAACCCACACCAAAAAAAAAAAAAAAAAAACACAAACAAAACATTTTCTAGAAAAATTAAGTAGAGAATATAAAACTGTTGTAATGTAGGATAATGATCAAGCAAGTAGGTTTATCCTCATTTAATAAGAGGTTTTATTCTCCCATATATCATACAGCTTAACAAAAATTTCACTGATCTATTAATTACATCTATTTCATTCTCCCCACTGCAATCCAGAGTCAGAGCAGGTCTGTTTTTCTGCCCTTAGCATTAGTTGAGGACTAAAATTGCAGTCAAAATTGCAGTCAAAACTAGCTAATGAATCCTTGTTTTATTTCTGTGATTGGACAAGCAGCTGGATTTATCCCAGCTCTGCAGTCTCTAGGGGATGATGTTGCCAGTATAAAGGAGCATAACATTACATTTTGGCCCATGCAAGTTTCCAGGGGACTCTGCCAGAGACCCTGGGCACTGGCAGAAATTCAAAGCACTTATTTCCAACGGAGCTGAACAGAGAGACTGTATTTATTTAGAAAAATAATAAGGATTAAAAACTGTCATTGTTACAAAATCGTGAGTTGCAGCTCAAAACAAACATGTGGTCCTTAAAGCCCAACTGGAAACCTGCAAGATAAACAGAGAAGGAAATTTGTCCCCTGACTAACTCCTCCTCACAAAAAAACAAGCTATGTAGTAACTGTTGTATTTTTAATTTTCACCAGATCCATTGGATCCAGCTCACATTGGCATATCCCTGCACTATCCTGTATAAATAAGCGCCTGTCTATCAGTCATCCTTGCCAAAAGTAACTTCGCAGTAAAAGTAAGCAAAAGTGAGAAAAAAATATATAAAGGTGTAAACAGAAGTGATGGCGCGTCATGGGATATGGGATTCATCAACTCAGGCAAGGCAGCAGCCGGTAAAGAGTTGTTTAAAGAACCCAGGAGAAGCAGTTGGTCTATCTCTTACCAATCCGAGCCCCCAAACTGGTGTTCCACAACAGAAAAGCTCTACAACAGCTTCGCTCGGCCGCAGTGAGCAATAATCCACTGGTGGGAGGTCAGCCCCCGCCACTGAAGCGAACAGCTGGGAGAATGTGACTTTTCTGCAATGACAACTTCACAAATCCAGCCTCTCTGCAGTTTGTTCAGTCTGGTTCTCCCACGCTGCACCCACACACAGGTCTCCGTTACAAAAATTTACTAAATTTGCTTCCCCCCCCCCGTTAAGTCCATCAGAAATATTAAAATATCTTTACCCTAAAACACTTAATCCGTCTATTCCACTGCAAAACATTCCATGAACTCTCCATGTTGCCGGACTAACAGAACAGGCTATGGGACCTTGTGGCATGAGCCTTGTTCTAGTGGCAAGTTCTTCCAGAAAGAGAAACAACTTCATGTACACGATCTGTGCATTATTTCTGTTGCAACCACAGGATGGGTCATCATGTACAAATAGTAAATATAAATGTAAACCTAACTGTTTTACCTTCCAAAACATAGGAATAGAAGAACAGTTCTGAGAGTTTAGTAAAATTTGGATTTAATCTTTTTCTTTCTCATTTATGGGTTATTTCTGCTATCATTTTTTAAAAATACCTTTAAGATTTACTTCCAAATCTTAAATCACTAAAAATCTCAGAAACAGCCATCTTAAAACATGGGAACTTGGAACATTTTGTACTTCAGATCTGAACTTCTTTTTCTCTCACATTCATACTGGGTATCTAAAAATGTCTAAAAACCAAAAACGTTGCCTTAATAGATCTGCCTTCAATGAGCTACACAACTGATCCAGGCTGCAACAGTGCACATAATGCAGCACTGCTTTGCAGAGTCTCAGCAGCCCCATCCTTAGGATTTCCAGATGCCAGGGCAAACGCCATGCACCTTGAAATTTCAAACATATGGCACAAAACTTTAGGGGGAAAGAAAAAAAAGCAGAGTTGCAAAAGAAGCATAAAAATATTATTTACTGCAAAAAGCAGTCACATTGACAGGCACCATCTTAGAAGCTGAGCGCTACAATTCGGTTTGTAGCATCTCCCTAAATGACCACATAAGTTTATTAGTAAAAAAACCATATGAAGAACCACATAATGGTGAATTTTGGGAGTTGGTTTTTGCCTCCTCCTTAAAAACAAGAACATTCCCAGCTGCAGTGTTCAGCTGGCTGGAAGACCCCTGTGCAATGGAACATTTCCATGCTCCTGCCATCACTGTAAGAACGTGAAGTTGTGTTTCTTAATTCTTCGTGTCAAGTTCTGCAAGAACATTCCCACATATGCAGAGTCAAAAAATGGTGTAGAGAATACAGTGCAAGTATTCCATACTGTAGCCTTTAGGCTTAAAGTAAATGACTTTTGATTAGACTCATAAATTACTGAACATGTGGCTCCAGCAGTTGTCAGGAGTTATCAGATAACACATACTTTACATGGAATCAGAACTAATTCCTGCACAGTGCTACTGCTGTAAAGGCTGCAACAACAATGGCAGACATATCATTAAATGGGCAAACCTAGAAATATAATTAAATTAACTGATAATCATCTCTCTTCTTCTATCCAGACTCTAATTTAATGCACTTGCAAATGTAATGAGGTTCACTGAATTGAAAAATACTGTGGAAATAACAGAAACAAGATTAAATTAATTGCACGACATACTGATAAGAAAGCTGGCTTCAAATTATGTGAAGCACATTTCTAAAAGCCATTAAAAGGGCAGTCACATATCATGCACCTTGATGACAAATAACACATTTAAATTATTTTTTTACCAACTGGAATATCCGTTGTGTTTCCTATAACCATATGCTAATTGGTTGGTGCTCTCTCATCTTCAGGTAAATAAACATGTGAAAAACACTTGGGCAGTGAAAAATTAAAATCTGGCCAACAACCAAAATTAATTCTGCCCCAATCATTTTCATGTGCTTCACACGACAGATTTTGAGACGACGACATGCTAAATGCATTTATACCTTGCAGCAGCTTGGGTGCAAAATTATGGTTTCTTCCCTAAGAAAGCACAATTGAAATTTTCACAAACGGGAATGAAGCGTTCATTCTGAAGACAAAATAACCAACTCTCAGTTGTGCCTAGAAGTGCTCTGGACAATGCAGCATCTCTGAAGCAGTATCAAACATATAGAGCAACCATCCATTTCTACTGAATTTTTTCTTAAAAAGAATCCTGAACAGGAATTCCACCATCTCTCTAGGTACCCTGTGCAAATACTTGACTGCATTTGATGCTTTAATTTAAGAAACAAGAAAATCCTCATATAAAAACACAATAGACATTTTAGATAGTTTTTTTTGAAAGGACACATTGTCTGGTATGTGCCAGCAGACCAAAATTTCAAACACTGGTGGGAGCTACAAGGCATCCAATGCCAAGGATTTCAGTAGAATCCTGTCAAGTAATTCCAAATTTCTAGTTCCTTACACCAAGATTAACAACGAAGGATTTGCATTAGCATCCAGTGACAGGCCACTTAAGCCCACATTCCCCTGACACTCCTGACACATTCCAGAGGGCAAACAGAGGGCTGGAACCAGAGCTTCTTGTTTTAACAGTGAAAAGCAGACAATGGCAACTCCCAAGTCAGATTTATGAGCAGCAGCATGCAGCAGTGACAAGAGGAATACAAGATCACAGCTAGCTAAGACACTCCTGAGCTGGAGAGCAAAGAAGAAGGGAAAGAAATGTCAAGAAATTGTGTATTAAATCACAGGCCATCGTCCTTTAATACCAGGGCACTCGGGTCCCAACCCAACAAAAGGTCGAGCAGACGCTTTGAAGAAGGTGAGAATTCCACTAATATCAGCTCAGTTGATGACATGGAAGCCAAGAAATGGAAAGGATGAAAAGGCAGAAAATTCTGATGACACAAAACTTCCTTCATGTTCTTGTTCTTTCAAAGGCCTTTGTAGAAAATTACCCAAAAAGATGCTGAATCGTTTTTCTTACAGACTGGGTTGATCTGAACTGGCTTTCAGTGTCTGGAAGGCAGCTCTGCCAGGCTGGGCATCCTCTGCTGCTCACTGAGACAGGGCTTTCCTGGGCAGGATCCTTCTCTGAGGGTACTTGAAATAGCCAGAGAAGACCACGTGCTTAAAACACTTGAACTTAAATCTCATCCTGTTTGTACTGTAATTATCCCTTCCTGTTTTGGCACCTTTAAAGATACTTTACTAAGTATTTATACAGAGTTCTATCATATTTTTCTAGCTTCTGTCTTTTATAAACAACCAGTTAAGTTATGAGCTTTAATAACGATCACTCTCAGGACTTTCTGTAGTAAAATTGGTCATCGTTTACTAAATATTCAATTCTGAAGAAAGAGAAATTGTGAAATTAGACGTGTATGAAGATACTTGGGGAGAATTCCAGGTGGGTTTATGTAGCTATAAATAATGCTTCAAAATGGAAACTCACTGTTTATACTGCATGTTTGTCTTGTTACGTGTAAAAAACAAGCATTACTCCAAGAACAGATGGTTTGTCAAGGTGGCCACATATGATTTTATTTCCTATTTTCAACATGCCTTCAGTATAACTTTAGTTCCAAAAAGATCTTGTCCTAAGATCCATTAAACACTGGCAATAGAGTAGAAATTGGTGTTAATTAGTCTGGGCCTCCTCCCAAATCTCTACCAATTAAACAAGTGTTTAGTGCTATTAAGCTTACATGTTATACATCTTTATCTGCATAGCAGTGTTAAGAAATGGAAGAGGAGGAAAGCAGGAGAGTATGGAAAAAGTAGAAAAGAAAAAAAAAATAGCTGAAATGTTAAAAAAGAAAGGGAAAAATCAGCTGCTTCCTTTTCTTCCCCTCTAAGCTTACCAGCACAAATAGGCATTTTAAAACTCATAACTCTGTGTGAGATTAATATTACTGTTTTTAGGGTTCAAAATAAATTTTACATGTCACGTAAAAGGGCAGACAAAACTGAATTCTCAAAGGGTGATTTCCCTACCCCGCCTCACATATCGGTCGTACCATTGGTAACATCAGGTAGTAAAGCTGGGAGGAGGACAGGGGTGGGAGGGGGGAGAAAAGCTCTCTAATCTACTTCCAGATAAAAATAAAATTTGGAAACTGGCGTGAGAAATAGAATTCTGATGCAGAGCACCGAAATGAACCACTGAACACAGAACAGTTTTACATTCAGCAAGTCAGCTGTCTGAACAAAGCTTTGTGCTTTGAAGCGTTGGCTCAGACCAGTGTGCCACCCAGTTCAGTGTCCCATCTCTCCCTGTGCCCATTCCAGGTGCTTCAAAGACAGAAACAACACACAATGTGTTCCCCACACCTATCTTGTGTCTAAAAATCAGTTATGACCAACCAACTGCTCAGATAAAATGCTTATTTACAGGTACTTAAATAGCTATACAAACGTTTACAGGAAAAATCAATCATAATATATTTCTGAGCAGAAGCAAAGTGACTTTTTTAAAAAATTCACAACTCTACAAGTACATCCAAACCCAGTGATTCCACAGGGATTCCAGACCCTTGGTCTGGGCTCTGTGTAACCTCTTTGTCAACAATGTTTTCCTAATGTCTGGGAAGAAGTTCCTGTGTTGCAGCCTGTGTCCATCATCCTTTCACTGCACTTCCTCGGAGTCTGGCTCCATCCTTTGTGTACATTTAGCTGGTTAATAAAGTACCAGCGTGGTCCTCCAGACCGACTCGGTTCTACCTGCACCTCTTCATCCTTCATGTGCCCTAGACAGGAGCAAGTGCACAGTGAGATCCAGCCCAAGCCCGCAGCCAACTCCCTGCTGAGTTCACGCCCTGCGCAAGGGGAATATAAAACCAGCTCGTGCTCCTCTTCCACACTGGGACAGCCACTGGAATTTCAGTATTTTTTTCTTTTCCTTTTGCAGGCAAGGTACTAAGTTAGGGACAGGAAGCCTTGATAAAGATGACAGATGCATTTCCCAAGCAGGAGCAGTGGCAAAGGCAGCAGGGATAGAAGGTGACAAATTGTATTACGGGAACAGCGGCGCTCACAAGCCTTGATTAGTCTGCACTGGCTTCTCTGCCAGATACATCATGGCCAGAACTGGTCAGAGGGTAAATTTGTACGAGAACAGGAAATAATTGCCTAACAATAACAACATAATGGTCACCTCAGTTTTTAAAGATGATGAAACATCCCTATCCAGCTGGAGAGAAGATAATTTTTGGCTAACGTTCAGGAAGCAAATGTTGGTTATGCTGGACCAGCAGAGAGAGGATGAACAGCCAATCTAATCACTGGCAGCTCTTTTCCTCACACATCTAATAAAGGGACATTCTGCACATGGCATATTTTTGATAAACTGGAGGTGAAAATGCAAGATAGGAATTTGCTAAAGGAGCAGGAAAAAGGGTGTTTTGCATAATCACTTTTAATAGGTGTAAGTAAATAAATGGAGGAAAGCTGAGGTGGATTGTAAGCACAGTCAAGTGACTTGCAGCTGGGGTGTACAAGAACACATCTATCATACTAATTGTTGCTTAGTCTTGAGTACTTGACAAGTAGAACATCTGTGTTTAGCTAACACGGGCCTGGATAGACCATTCCAACACGCCTGGGATTCCTGCCCTGCTGTGGGAAAGATCAAAGCCCAGGGTGAACCACACCTGTGTGTGTCCCTGGGACAGAGGTGACACGGCCAGGTTCAGTGACCCTCCCAGCAACGACCTGCCCTGTGGGACCTGCTCTGTGGGACCTGCCTTCCCACCCGGCGTGTCTGGCCTGGTGCTGCCTTGGGAATCCCCCAGGCTGCAAGGAGTGAAAACAGATTTAACTCTTTGCAATTCACCCGTGGGTTTGATGCCATAATGATTTTGCTTTTTCATATATTCCTCTCATATCCCCTTCATATACACTTTTATGCAGCCTTTCTGTACCCTCAGTGCTTTTAACCCAAATACTTGTAATTCCCTAAATTCAATAACTAGCTTAGACCCAAAATTCTGTTAAACCAAGAGATTAAACATCTTAGAAACTTCGTAATTAGGGGGTCAGCGAGCCCCAGACCCAAGGTCTTCTCCAGAGCATATTCTGTAAACTAAGACAGATCTATGCAGAGGGGGGTCACTCCTTACGAGGGGGCTCCTCCTGAGCCTCCCATTGGGAAATCTACGATAAATATGCTAATATGTAAAGTCTATAATTGTATAAGCAAACGATCGCAGGGGGCTTTTCTGTGTATTCTCCAGTGTGCATTTTCCAACGTGCATTCCGTGCCTCGGTCCAGGGGGGGCATTCTTGCAGAGTGCTCCTGCCTGGATCTAAGGATCCTTAATAAACTCTGAGGTAAAACCCCTTTTTCCCCTCTAACCGTGTTTGGCTTTTAATTCTAAGCCCAGGATAAGGCATCAGGTTTGTGGCTGTTCCCGAGTCCTGCCTGTGTCAGCTCACACACTAAGGGATAAAATACCTCCTCCTGCCAAAGCTCTTGTTTCTCTGCAGGAGCACAGGAGGATCCACCTCCTGCATGGACAGGTCCATAGCCGGATGAGCAAAGGAGGTAAAGAGGCATTTAAATGACCAATACAATAATGCAACCAAGATTCCACACTCACTTGAGCCAACAGGAAGAATTTTTTTGGGAACTGAAAGGATAAACTCAAAAAGCCCTTGTGAGGAAACTAAAACCCCAGAGGGCCCTCCTGTGAGGTAACGTTCATCCCGCTCCAGGCTCTGTTCCGACTGAGGAATACACTCAGCACTGCCCACAGGAGCGGGCCAGAGCAGCACTGCTGGAACCTGCTCTGGGATCTCTGCTCTCCTACAAGTCAGAGAATCATTTCACTTTCAAGTCAGGGAGTCTAATGCACAGCTCAATGGATAAGCAGAAAGACAAGGACAGCCGGAAAGGTCACCGCAATAATTAAAACTTACACCTCATGAATTACAGAGTGACTTTCCTTCTCTGTTTCTTGAAATGATGCGCACTTGTTGGTGTGAACAGTGGTGAAACTACGGAAAAGAACCCCAGCTCAGCACCCCATGCAGATTCAGGGGTCAGTGTAGCTCCACACTGTTAATGGAGCTGCCCTGGGTGAGCCTGAGCCCTTCCCAGGGGTGTCAGTGCTCCAGGAGCTGCCCCAGCGTGGCTGTGCACAAGCCCCAGGGCACAGCTCCAGGCTGGAGTGCAGCAGGGGCTGTTCAGGGCCTCCAGGGCGCTGCAGGGACCCTGACCCAGCCGTGCAGCCCCTCCTGCTCTCCCGGGGCTGGGGCTCACCCTGTTTGCTCACAGCTGTGCAGCATTTCATCCTTTCTGGAACATGATGTGTGCCCAAAGGTGTCCCCAGCCCAGCTGAGTGCCCAGGGTCCCCCCAGTGCCAGACCCTGGCAGGGACACCCAGAGCAGCTGAAAAAACCTCCAGCTGCACCCATGAAATGTGATGGGAATAACAGCAGCCCACACTGCTTTTAATATGCAGCCAACACGTGCCCGAAAAACAAACATAAACCCAAGAAAGACCTGTCAAAGCATCATAAAAGGTTGTTTTCTAGCCTGACCTACCCAGTTCAGGTACCTACCACGTGCCAGGCCTCCAAGATGCAGCCCCTTCTCAGCTATCACAAAAAACACCACCTCAATACATGTGTTTTTTTCCTTGGTACTACAATCCTCTTCACAAACCTGACAGCCAAGCACATCATACACAGAAAAAAGACACCTCAGGAGAGGTGTGGGAAAGCTGGTGTGGAAACCTTGTGAATACAGCATGCAATAAATCCAATGCTTACGTACCACAAACCATGCACAATTAGGAGGGGTAACAAGGAATTGCAGCTGCAGGATTATTTGTGCTTAATATTTATCACAGGATGATATCAAGCTCATAAAAGACTGGGTTTATGAGAGCAACACTGTAAATAATTTTTTTCCATCATTTCTTCGACACCCAATGACAAAAAATCAGCTTATGTAAATACCAACATGTATCCTAAATAAAAGAGCAGTTTGAAAATCTCAGAGAATTGTTTCAAAAATGTCTTTTTCCCCTCCGATCTGTCAGGTTACCATGGGATTTACCAGAACTCTTAATTTATGGAGATGTTTTCATTCTGTGTGTGCAAGCATGCATGTAAATACATTCTTGTCACATTAAATTCTAATTGCTAAATTCAGAAGTGAATTTAGGAGAATACTTAAATACAATCAGTGCATTTCTCAACTGGTTTTTCCAAATCAGATTATGCTTTTTGCAAAGGATAGAGAACACTCCTTTAAGCCACTGAGGGCCACAAACTCCACTGTTGTTTCAAAACCCCAGTTTTGAAACTGAAAAACTTCAGCTGTGAAGCAATTTTGGTTTCTTTGTTTTGTTCAATCACCAAAGAAAGAAACAATTTGTCACTTTGTACTGAAAACATGTTTGGGCGTTAATCACAAACCCATTAGATCCAAGTAGTGAGGGAACAGGTTCTTTATCCCAACTGCAGTTAAATTGGCTCACCAATCTAATAACATTCCAGCCTCAGAATGAGCACATTAGGAAGGCTTCTCTTTTTATTTCCCTTTTTTACTTTTTTTCTGCTCGGCCCACTATAAAGACTTTTAACTATTGTGAAGGCTTAAGCTTATTTGCACTGATGCATCTTGGGTTAATAATGAGAAGACAGGACCCCAACTTCAACAAAACATCTCAGAAGGAGCTTTCATCAACCAGCACTGCTGTATCATAGGAATTATTCTAGAACCCTATAAACTTTTTTTAAAAAATGCTTTGGATATATAACAGCGTGTTCCCCTATAGAAAGTGCAGCTGGCAAACTGGCATCACAAGTAGAAAAGAGAAAGAAGAACCTTTCTGTCAGCAGTGGAAAGCGGCACAGCTCTCTGCCGTGAAATACCCAGGGATCCTTCAGGAATCCTGAACAAGTCTGAATGGTTAAGAAAGTGTTTGAGTACAGATTATACAGAGTATTGAATACTCAGCATGGCCCCTGCTGACCAAGGGAATACTGTTTATTGTCTTCCAGGCATGTTATCAGCTAATCTCAAAATATGAGCAACACCCTCCACCTCCTCTTGTCTTGAAAGAAAGGCAAAGCCTGAATTAATCTCTTTCACTCTGTATAATATTCCTGCGGATTGCTTTGGAAAGTGCTGGAAGAGACAGATGAACAAACGCACTGTAATCACACCTGGAGAATGGGCAAACTGAGCTCAAATAGCCATGTAATTTTCGTGGTTATCCCATCTAAGAACACAGTGCAACTGCAAGCCTGTGTCACACACACAATTATAAATTCTCTTGATTAACTTAAAGAAGGCCCCTAATCTGTGTCTGGTTCTGTATGTGCAACTTCAATTTAAGTCAAATCTGCTAGTTTACTACTTTCTCTGTACTCTTTCACCATAGAAATGGTATCTTAGAAAACAACAACAAAAAAACCAAACAAGAAAAGAAACCAAACCCAAAGCAACACCCTAACACAGATTTAGCATTTCAAACTCCCATGTTTTAAAAGAACAACATTTACATTTTGACAAGCAATAAAAGCACCAGCAACCAGAAACTCACTACGACACATGAGGCATGATAGTCAATCATGGCTCAGAAGTTTTCAAGTATTTATTCAGTATTCATAAGCACGCAATTATTGCACTTCTCTGTCTCTAAAACAGCTCTTTTCTAAAATGCCTTTTTCTTATTACTGCACTGTGAGGTCTTCTGTGTATGCAGCACCTCAGTTGTGTCCCTGAGTTATTATTAATCAAACAAATCATCTCTCTCCATGAACAAACAGTAAATGTGCTCTGATGGAGATGGCTGTTTCATTACTTTGGCTTTCCTGTGTACAATGTGTCCTCACCCACGACCTTCCACTGAGTGACCCATTGCCACAATGGTGAATTTAAGCCTTGTAATTGTACTGGACTGTAGAAGAAGCTCTGGTTCACATATTCTGATTTGTTCTATTAGTCCCACTGATTTTGCAAGAATTGATGACATATTGGTAAGCAATATTAAATGTCCTTCACATCAAATTACACTGTGTAGTCATTACTGATCTCTTGCCACCTGTCACACCTACCCACTATCAAATGACAGAAGTTCCCTGATCTATCAAATCCACCATCTCTCAAATTAAGACAGTGAAGGACTTTGAGAGAATTCTATCTACATCTCTCAGAAAATTTTACTGTGCACTGAGGGCCAAGCAAAGTAAGTCTTTGAGAGGCAAATGAGAAATTCTAAACGCCTCACACAGCACTACAGAAAAAAGGAATCATTGAAAATAACGGGTCCATTTCCAGGGAAAAGAAACCCCTTATCAAGATGGGATTACTTTTAAAACTTGTAAGACTTGATGCCTTGCACACACTTGCTGGTACAGCCTTAAAAGCCATGTACATCACAACAAGCAGCCTAGAGCTGCAGTTAAATTGGGTTTTGTCTTACATATGTTGGGTTTGATTTTCTCGTGCCAGAATGTGCACAGAAAGCCCCCATGTGTGAAGGTGTTAAAGTGATTGCATGTTTTTAAACCTGATACTCACAACCTGAACTCTCTAATGCTACTGTTTTCGTTTTAAAACTGAAATAAATGAAAATATACATCTTTAAAAGCTTTGAGGATCAAAAAATTATTAAAAAAAAAAAGAGATGAAAACAAGGAATGGAAGAGTTTATCACATTATCCTAAACAAGCACGGGTGGATAGAAGACATCTTGTAAATATCCCACATATTCAGGTCAGATGTTTGCTGTGATAATATTCTCTATTAGAAATATATTTCTACTGTATTTCACTTTCACTGGAAACAGCCCCAGCTCATGTTAGAACATGCTGCACTCTTCTCTATAGAGAATGATGGTAGGTTTACATTCAAAACATATTGCAAAACATACTTGAGACATGGGAATCTTTGGGAGCACCAGTTAAGGCCAGGAACTCAAATCTGCTCTCTGTGGCTGAAAAAACAATTTGGTCTTTCTGCACCTCTGGAATAACATTTGCTAAAAAATTAGTATTTCTCTGAAATGACTCAAAAAGAAAATCATACACACTAACAAAACAGATATCGATTTTTTTACTTCTAATCTCAACAGGACCATCTTCAAACCCTAATTTAACCACAGCGAGACCAGTCTCCATAGCAGACACTCCTGGAGTCACTAGCAAAAAGCATGTTTTTGCAAAACTCAACCTCTTTTCTGAATTAACTTCCTCCCCCCCAATTTATGAATATCCTGGTTTTCTGTAACGTATTGCCTTAATATTCATCCCTTTACTTTAAATCCCAAGAAATAGAATTTAAACCTTATAACCTGGTACAACACATGGAGTTCTCCTGGGATTAAAGAACAAAATGTGTAGGTAGTGCTTTTATTGCTGTTGCAATCAAAGCCTGTATAAAATGGAATAAGCCAACTCAAGAGAAAGAATCAGCTAACTACCATATACCTTCTGGCCATGTTTTAAATGAGTAAAAGAATAGTTCTAACTCTGGTTTACAATTATGTCAGCCTCAAGGATTCTTTAAAAATAAAACAAAACAAAAGTATTTTTTACATTACTAGGACCAAACCAACACACTGCAAACTAATGTGACATCTGTGAAACAAAAGGTGGGGATGGGGCACGGGTTGGACTCTGTGATCTTGGAGGTATTTTCCAACCTTAGTGATTCTACAAATCTAAAAGGCATGTAAAAAAGAATGGGCTATTGATTAGCTCGTCCAAATCTTGTAATTCATACGTATTGAGAGTTAAACTTGTGCCATCCTCTAACAGAAAAGAATGGGGGGGGAGAATGTGTCAAAAATCACGATCCATTCTTTAAAATTCATAATTGTATCCCAGTCTGATGTTGTAAAAGCTGGCATGAAAAGTGAAATGCAAAGTGTTGATAACAAAGCTGTGAGATGAGGCTATTTTGGTAACGTTTGAGGGTTTTTTTTGCTAATATTTTTTTTGAAACCCTTAAATAATTGAAGAACAGCTATTTAATACAAATGGCAAAAAACCGTTTAGCAATTAGTGTGTTTATGTTGTGCTTGCAAGGAACAACATTTTACAGTAATTGCCTTGTAAGAAGGTTATTTTCCATGCTGCAATTCCAGCTGCATCATAGATTTAACAGATATGCCTGTAATTGTTAAAAACATGACTTTTCCCAGTGCTGAATGCACCAGTCAAGCACAGCCAGCTGCAAGAGCAGGCAGTGACACAGATGAAACGTGTGAGTTAGAAGGTGAAACCTGCTGTACATCCTCCCTCCTCTGAGCTGCTGCTGGGGGCTGGAACAGCCTGCCTCGCTCCCAGGGGGGTTTTTACCATGTTCATGGCTCGCAAAGGTTTTATGGTTGTGTAAAAGATTTCATATCCTAATTCAATTGTCACAGTTCCAGGACTTCTCTGACTCCTTGGAAGCCCCAAGAGGCAGCCCACTCAAATTTCAAGCCTCCTACCATAACCATTGTTAAGCTCTGTCCTACCAGAGAGAGGATTTGATTACAATCCACTTTTGCTACCACAGCAAACCTGACAGTGGATCAGCATCTGAGATGCTGTTGACTGGCAATACAACTCCATCAACTTCCCCAAAACAGGGCACCAGCTATTTAGGACAAGCCCAGGCCTGACAAAACGTTTAACTCACACTGTTCTCCAGTGTTTACCTTGTACTACCCGCTGGCTGCTTATAATGCTGTCAGACCCAGAAAAAATAGCAATTAACACAGTATTTGTTGCCATCAGTGCGCTTTTTGTTTCATGTGATTTCTTGGTTTAATATCCTCACTTTACCCAGAATAATTTATGCAATGCTTCACTCAGTTTCAAGGCTTTCTTTGTCTGGTTCACACCAGGTAGCGACAGGGGCAGAGTCCCTCTAGAGTTTACAGTTTGGGGATTTCAATTAGTTCTGTCCATCTGCTTTTCCACGCAATGATTTTAATGCTTTTGCAGGAGCTCACCCCAAGGAATCACACAGAACCTCTGGTCCATCCAAATCTTTACAAACCTGAAACAGTGGACTCAGAGATATAATTGTCCATATTCCATGGATACAAACGTTGCTAAGGAATCTGCACACACACTTCACCTGTTTCTAGAACGTCACTCCAGCTATTCTCTGCTTGGAATGCTAAGCCACCTCTGAAACGGGTGGGATTTGATCTTCTTTCCCAAAACAAGTCACATGCACAAGACCCGGGGGAGGGAAGGAGAGCAGGGAGAGGGAGAAGAAGAAAAGAGAAACCACAATATCCATAAAATAAACACAGAAATCTGATAGTTTGCAGTAAACATACACCAGACAAACTGCTCACAAGAGTGGAACAAAGCAGGCTCTGGAGCTTATAGTAATGGGCACAGCAATTAGTAAGACATATAGCACATGGTAAAATCAGTTCTGCCATCTGTGTCAACTGTCCCCAAGTGGACACTGGGCATGTTTGCCATGTTCATCAGCACTAAGATTGCTACTCCAAGCCAAGTCTGGTTTTACTGGCTCCTATTTGTACCAATGCTAAAAATCTATCAGCATTTCTATTTAAAACTTCTCATAATAATACCAAAAACTCCACCACATAGTACTGGAAATTTTGCCTAACTTTAGTGCCTTCAGGGCAACTAACATCCTATGTTGTGCTTATAAATTAATTTTCATAGTTGTTTACAAGTTACTACATTTACCAAAAATGCTGCATATAACAGGCAGAAGTAGAGTTACTTCTCTGAAGCATATTTAAGATCTGACCCAGAAAAAAGTATAATGCACTTCAATTTAAGGTGAACATCAAGATCATGAGAAGGAAAAGAATACTGTTTCTCTTTTAAACTCGTAGATAATTGCAGGGGGCTTTCTACAGGCTTCTCTTCTCCATGTCTTCAACTCCCCCGTACTGACAATGCCTCCAGCAAAAGGGAGGGTTGATATCCAGTGCAATCTGCCACAGAGTTTTATAAACAGTTTATTTCCAATGATTTCCAATCACCAAGATCAGTTTGTTGGGTTTGAAATGGCATCTGCCCTCTCTTTGCTTGATGGTGAGCCATGGGCAAATGGCCGGTGAGCACCTTCAAGCAAATCAAGAGCTGGCTTGAGGGCTGCAGGTAGAAATGCTGTCCCGTAGGTTGGCACAGGGATGTTTGTACCTGGAGTCCTCCTGCCACCACCAGGAACTGCTCCTCCTCCTCCTCTGCTTACACATCCACATGTGCACGTGTTCCTTTGCACATCCACACCTTTCTTTCCCATGAGAGCTGGGCTATCAGTAATAACAGTTGTCTGGAGACAGATGGGGATTTTTGCAGTAGCCTCTGTATCTCAGGAATCATGAGGCAACTGCTTTTTTGCATTTTTTTTGTGTGGTAACGAGAGCTTCACATGAAACTGCCTCACACTGCGAGCAAAACAAACCCCAGAGAAAGCTTAAGAGAGATGATTTGGTTTCAAGAGAGAAAAGCTATTTTGTGGGAGCTCCTGTAGGACTTCCCACTTCATGAGTCACACAGCAGTCACAGGGACTTGTCACAGAATTTACTTCTGCAAGCACCAAGGGACGACTGTCTTTAAATCAGACATGTTAAATGCACTACATCTTCTCTTCAAAAGCAGCTATATTCTGTAACACCTACACATCCAGAATAAATTAGCTTTCTTATTCAGTGGTGTCAACAATGGTAAGCCCCAGAGAATAAGGAAGAAAGAGCAATGCTAGCCTGTGCCAAAATACTTATTAATTACACCTTCTTTCGGATGCCTGCCTTGTTGAAACCCTGTTTGGTACCACATGAAATAGGGAATAACACATAATCTTTAATTTATGAGCAATAATTTGGAAATTGCTCTCAATTTTTACTTCCTGTTCATTGCAGCAGTGTTCAACAGTGCTACATAAAGGAGGAAGATATATTATCTGTTAAACTTTTCTCTGCACATGGCTCCCTGCTGAACACCAGAGAAGAATCTAATCTAAGGTCAAAGAGGTGGCTCTGCTAGGAGGTATTTATCTGCTGCCCATCCCCCTGGGATGTCAACAGAAGTAGCTGATAGTGTCAGCTGTGACACTTTTTCTGTAGCGGGCATCTGCCCATTACCAGGTGGAGAGAAAACCTCAGCTCGTTTCATACATGAAACTGGAGAGCTGTCATCTGGTAACAGATTTTTATTACTACCAGGAGTGTATTTGAATTCAAAGTAATGACTTGGAAGTACAAAATTCCATATTCTGTAATCCCACAAGCCGTGCAATTCTCCCTCTTCAGTTACTGCTGAATATCTCTATAGCTTCCTCTGCTGCTCCTGATTTAATATAATGCTATCAACAAACCTCCTTAGTGAACAGGGTCATGGCAAGATTTACAGTGCTTTTTCCCAGGCCTGCAGGTGAATTTATTTTACCCAATATATCCATTTAGATCCATTTTCCTCAGAACATTATTCTTCAAAGACAACTTAGCGAGTTCTTCAGCATCAGATAAAAGTCAAGCTAAGTGGTGCAAAGATGACAAGGTGTCCTGCATGACCTTAATCAGAAGTTTAAGTGCAGGATAAAAGTGAGAACTGAACCGAGAGCCACTACCCCAACTGGTTTTTTTTAAACGTCAAGGAGACAAATGTTGCTGCTCAGACATGTTTTTTTTTTTCTCCAGACTGACACCCACGGCTTGTGGATTGCATTCAGCAAGCAAGGATTGGAGCAATATTCTGAGAAAAGCAGTGTCACTCACCAAACCTCAACGCACTATGTGAGAAAGCTCAAGGCGTCCTGTAATGACAATGGACAGCAGCATTAATGCGAAAGTATTTGAATTTTTGTAGATAGGTTTAGTACACAGTGCGTTACTGATCCAGCCTAAAGCAAGCCCTCACTGCCCTTCCCCTTCTGCTCCATACATTCCAACCCCCAAGTGGCTTTTTCTGCCACATGGTGTCACACACACACAGGCACGGCTCTGACAGAACCAGAACTTCCAAATTATTACAAAGCTATGGGGAGAACTTAAAGCAGCTTTCCAGTGCCTGTAAGAGAGCAGGAGAGGGACTTCTGACAAGGGCATGGCATGACAGGACAATGGGGAATGGTTTCACATTGCCAGAGGGCAGGGTTAGATGGGGGATTGGGAGGGAATTGTTCCCTGTGAGGGTGGGCAGGCCCTGGCACAGGTGCCCAGAGCAGCTGTGGCTGCCCCTGGATCCCTGGCAGTGCCCAAGGCCAGGCTGGACGGGGCTGGGAGCACCCTGGGATGGTGGAAGGTGTCCCTGCCCATGGCAGGGGGTGGGACTGGATGATTTAAGGTCCCTTCCGACCCACACCATTCTGTGATTCCATGATTCTGTGATTTAACTCTAATCAAACCCCTGCACTGTCAGCTCTGGAGATGTTCTGGTGGGGTGCTACGACCTCCGGAACTGACTGCAACAGAAAATCGCTCGGCAGCCACTGCACTCACACACACACACACACACACACACACACACACACACACACACACTCTCACACTCACACACAC
>WEIT01003920.1:48023-74457 GCA_013389985.1 Dryoscopus gambensis
CACACTCTCACACTCACACACACTCACACACACACACACACAGACACACTCTCACACTCACACACACTCTCACACAATCACACACACACAGACACAGACACACTCTCACACTCACACACATTCTCACACACACACACACACACTCACAGTCACACACACCAGAGAGCTTTCTCGACAGATCCATGGCAAAGAAGCAGGAAGGGTCCTTGTGTGGAATTCCACAGCAGGGGTTTATTTCAGCCCCGCGCGAGACAGGGACCAGGCACAAAGAGACACCAAACAACGGAGGGTCCAGGGTTAAACACGGGGGTGAGGAAAAGCATCAGGGACCGATGGTCTGAGCACTGGGGGGCGGGACATAGGCAGGACCCTGACACATAAAGGGGAAAAGGGGCAGGGAAATCAACGGGCCAGGCAGGGAAACAGAACTGCGGTGCACTGGCATGGTAGGACAGAACATCCTGGGAGGCTTCACCCTAACCTGGGAGATCTCTCGGGGTCTGTCCCTTTAGGGGCCTCTCTCATTCCCTGATTGAGATGTTCACTGGCTCCCACAGTGCATAATAGCTGTGAGTTAATAAAGTAACCTGATTATAGAAAGCTTTTTTTCTGAATATTTGGCCTCTGGCTTTACAGTTGCAGACGAAACATCAAATAATGAAACTCTTCTTTCCATGCACACTCAACACACAACAGAACTGATTAGCTTTCAATGTTATGGAATCAAGTTGCTTGAAGTTCCAGCCTCTTATTTTGTAAATAAAAACAAGTTGCTGAAAAATAACAAATTTTGGAACCATATTGACCCAATTAAACCTCCATTTCAGTAGAATTCAAAAAACAGCCAAAAAATAATCTAACTGAGCAACACTAAAACTGGACTTGTTATTCTGTGTGGTGGTGAGAATGACAATAAAATGGTTTTAAAAGACCCAGATTAACTAAACAAGATTAAAAAGCATAACTTTACAACCAAAGCAGACATAAAGAGGAAACACAGAAACATACAACTTGAAGATTGCCCTGACTCTGTGGTTCTGTGGGGCACTGAGAGGAGGAAATCCCTGAGTAGCAGTTTCAAGAATGGCAGAAGGTAAAGAAAACTCTTCAGACAGCCACAAATATCCCTGTACTGCAGAGGGAGGCAGGGCCTTTCAGCCTCTGTGACGAAAAGCCACTGGAAAGAATAAATTCAAACTTCCCCTGACTTCCAAACTTCTGGAGGGCTTCAAACGTGGATGGAGAATGGTCCTGCTAGAAGGGAACAGCCAAATACAAACTTTATGCATATTCATAAAGTGAATCTAACTTTGGGAGCTGCTGGTAGTTGAAACAAAGATAAAAGAATTGGGAGAGTAAGGAAGAAATTTCACATGGATGAAATAAAACTGACTGATCTGACAGCTTTGATCATTGTTCAGAAGCTGGAAAACAAAACTACCTGTGAACCTCCGCAGCGACACGGGTGTGCCAAGATCTGGCACAGAGAAGTTTTAAAAAGGAACACAAGCAGGCAGGAAAGAAGTAAAAGAGGACATGAAGGAGGCTGAAACTCTGGGGGCCAAAAAAAAAAAAAAAAAAGACTGTACCAAAATAAAGCACTATTTGAGAGGAAACCAGAGGGTTTTATGCAAAAAAACCTTATCTGAATGTTCTTGATCAGAAGCAGCACAAACTGAGAAAGAGTTCTGTCCTGAGTGTGAAACTGGGTTCAGATGAACGATTGTCTATTAAACATTAACATAAAACCCTGAGTAATAAATCCTTTTCATTTTTAACAACAGATAATCAGCTGCAGAGAACATTTAACCTTTTTCACTTAACTTTGGTAATGTAAGAAGCTGAAATGTACTGCAACAGCCTTCTTTTATATCTATGATATGATCGCTTATATACATATATGTACTTATATGTAGACATGAGTATGTTTGTAGGAAATACGTATGTTAATCAACATTTATCATTCTGTAGTAACTGAAAAACTACCATGACAGTAGATGTACAAGAGAAATCAAACTTAACAATGCAGAGAGTAGATGAGATACCTGCTCTGTTTGGAGCAATTCCTATTTGTTAGCTTATTTAACAAGAATGATTGAACATTTTGGGAACAGCTGCCTTGTTAAAGACTCAACATCCCCAGCCTTTCACCGATGTGTGAGGGCAACAGTGTTCATCCCTCAAGATCTCTCCCCAGTGATATGTCAGAAATGATATTCCTGATGTTCACGAATTTATATAAAACACAGTGGGAAAAGGAAACAGAAGCACTTAGAAAAGCTACTCAGATAAAAGAAGAGCTTTTTCTAGTTGATAAATGCATTCAGTAGCACATTTCTTTATGTAATCCCTCTTCAGACAGTAGAAGGAAGCCTCTACAGAATTTTTTTTTAAATAGATGAAACATGAATCATTTTATCTTTAAATTACATAACATGAATGCAAATTAATCAGTATCCTTAGACAACTGCAAAGTTGATAAAGTGGCTCTTAAAGTCAGAAGATACCAGAACTGTTAAGCAGGTCTTTGTTACACTAGCTGCAACCCTCAATATTTCTCAAATCCGACATGAGAAAAGCTGCAGACATTAATATCCATTAGAGGGAAAAGCCTGGTAGGGCTTTGAGAGCGCACTGGTTACGCTGTAATCGATAGGTTACTTGTTCAATACAGGGCATACACTACTTTTACTCCAAGAAAAATACACTGGAAGTTATGTTTTGTTTCTGTCATCGAGCAGTTCTTTCTCATCCCAGCTTTTGTTGGTCTTTCCTTCCACAGAATAATGAGCCCAGGACTTTTTGATGACTTAGGGAGGCCTTCATTTTTCAGAAAAATGTCTGTCCCTCATCTGACATAAAGCACCACTTAAGGATGAAGCAATGATATGAAAGGCACAATAGAAGCAAACAGCAAGGGGAGAAAAAATAAATCCCAGTGCAGTCCCTGTTTCTTTAGGAAGTAAACTATTTAACTCTATTTCCTGCCAGAGCAGGAAACTCTGTGCAGGGAGACAGCAAAGTGTTGAGAGAAAACAAGTGCAGCTGGCTGAGAAAGGCCCAGAAGCTGAGCAGCAGTGGCAGTGCAGACTAAATATGTTGTAAGCTGGGGGAAATTCAGAGACAGTAGCAGTAACCCCCTCCTCCTCCCTTTCCCACTTCTCTCCGTCTTCCCATAAGGAAAATGCATCTGAGCCCTTCATGACAACATCATAGAATTTGGGTGCAGGTTTTTGTGTGAGTACAGAATCTGGTTTTAGCTGATGGGATCTTTGATGAGGGTTGAAACACTGACACGAGAACAAAAGGGATCCACAATGCCATGTCCTAAAATAACTGAAACTGGAAAGCAAAAAGGGAGAGGGGAGAAGGTAAAAAAAAGGTCAGAAAGAAAAAGAGAAGAAAACAAAGGAGAAACAAAAAAAAGACAGGGGGCTGGGGCGAAATAAAAATGGGTAACTGATACTACAAAAAGCAAGAGAGGTAACGGATTGACAGAGGAGTGTGTCCACAACCAATGACACCAATTCCTTGGAAACAGTGCAGAGCTTCAAGTTTCACACTGTTAGGAGAAAGGAGGAACACCTACATTTATTACAGTTCTTCCAAGAAAAAGATCAGATGGGTTAAAGAGGGAAAGGCTGGGTACACGAAAGGCAGAAGAAAAGCAATGGCTGGAAAAGAGAAATATTTGAATTATTGAAAAACATCTCATTATTTTCTCTTGAATACATGATCTCAGTAATGGTTGCCTGACATTAATGACCATCTCTACTATGCAGGCAAAGAGGTGGCTGGCAATCCACTCAAACATTCCAGTTAGCCTTTCCTTCAGGCTCTTCTAACACGTTTTCCATGCAGGAACTTTTCATGTTCCTACATGTTTCTGCAGTGAGAGCCCCTGGGAGAGTTCAAATCTTTTCTATAGGTCAGGAACAACGTGGCTCAGACATTCTGTGCTGACCCTTTCCTGCTCAGCAGTGCAAGAACGTCCCCGTTCAAGGACTGCTGTAATCACAAGGACCTGCAAGTGCTTTATTGCAGACAGCCACAACCACCAGCAAGGGTATTTATTGAAAAAAGGCATCCTTAGTGCTGGTTTGTGTCATCCTGAAAAGCACAGGTTATCTTTACCCCCATCCCAACCCCTGCATCCTAGCAGTTCACCACCATACCAACGCCTAGTGCTGGATATAGGATAGTTGAAAGCTTTAATCACAAATCAGTTCTAAAGTCTTAAAATAAGAAGAAAAACCAACAAAGAGTTGATGGAATATTCCATCATTATCACCACTTTCCATCAGTTTTTTGATTTATGACCAGCATCTGTAGCACAGTACAGGCAGAGTCTTTAAACACCTGCAACCTAAAAGGAGAAATTTAATATGCCGCTTTATTAAGAAAATAAGAGCAATTGCGAGGCACTGGGGAGCAACATTCACAAACTGACACCCACCTCTTGCCAGGAGAGATGCAGTGTGCACCCATTCCTCACATCATTCCTGCCCACACAACATCCTAACTCACCCCCCAGTAAATGCAAATTGCTACTGGGTCAACCCTGATACGTTACAGTACTTCCAGTATTTGCTGATATCCCATCCTACTATTCCTTTTTAGTTATTTTAAGTGTAGAATTTTATGGTCATGAAAAACAACTGCAAAATTACAGAGAACTGGGGGAAACCCAGACCCTGTAAGATAAAGGGGTTTTAATAAATGTGCAACAGGCTGTACAATTGTGAACTGCGATGGATTTTGAAAACAAAAATTCTAAGCCAGATGCCAAATACACAAGAACACACTGCCCGAGTAAAAGAAAAACTTATCCTTTAGCCTAAAGAGTACATTTGATAACAAGGGTTTTACTGCACAAAATGCGTGTCTCCAAGACAAGATGTAACACTGCACAGGCAAGCTGACTGAGAGGAGCTTACCAGGTGAAACCCAGGAAAACTCTCCCTCCTCACCTGTGTCTCAGGAGTCTGGACCCCTGGACAGTCTCACCCTCACATAAAACAAGAGATAATAGAGTCTATAACTAATAGCTCACGACTGTATTACTTTTTCTTCTAAAAGTAACAAATAGAATCACAGATATCTACGTTTAAACCTGGGCATCCAAATATTGTGCTTACCCACGAGTCAGAGGTGTTCCCATAGCATTTTTTCCCCATGTGTCTCAGTCACAATTACCCAGGAATTAATTACACAGCTAAAATATCTTTCACCGGTCCTGTTGTCCAGAAGAACCATCCTGGAAATTTTAATTCTTCTGTCACTTAGATTATGTTTTAATATAAATTTAGTGCTACTAAACAGTAGATTCTGAGCCACAGCTCATTCCAAGTGATGTTGAATTTCATCCTGCCTGACCCAGTGCTACAGGGACAGGTTGGCCTGCACTTCATGGCTATGACAATTTAAACTTTTCTCCCCTTGCTGCTAGATGAGATTTGATGATTAGTTCAGTGTTAGTGGTGAAAGGGTCAGTTCCTTTTGTGCAGAGCAGGGGTGTCAGACTGGAACTGCTGTCGATGATGGCCATTAACAAAAGGTGCAAGCAGACTTAGGGATGTATTTATTACTTTTGTTGGAAGCACCCTAAAAATACAAACCAAGCCTTCCAGTTCCTGCTCTCAAAAAACCTGGTACTGAAATACACAGGATGATGCCCTGTAGCAAACAGCGAATTCAGTAAAAATCCTCTCAGTGACTGAATGTACTTTCAGTAGCATTTTACTTATATTTATTCTTGCTTTCTCTTTCTACTGTCTGCTTTTATATCCTTCCTTCTGTTATTTCTGACTAGAACTCTGCATTTCTCTTTCACATCCTGAACCAGTGCTTTGTTGATGGCTCATTGTTTACTGCATTTCTGACTTGCATGTCTTCCTACTGCAAAATCAATACAGTATTTGGCTTTAACATAAAAAGTGAGTGCTAACACTGCTTTATTCTGTAGCTAGTAACAGTCTCATATTATTACTTTTTATGCCCATTAAAGATGAGAAACTGCCAACTATGGTACCCATGGCAAAATCTCAGCCTGAATCTCAGAAATAAACCTTAAAAGCCCAAATTGCACATTGGGCATGCCATGACTGACTTAACTACCCGTGTTACTGGGTTTTATCTACATGCAATGGTAATTAATGTTACAAACTAGGTTATACTGCATCATTTAACCTTTTACCAGGATGTCTACAGAAGAGCACAGCAGAAGAATCAGCCCAAACCCCAGATTATTCTACAGGAGGATCCCAGGGAAACTGCAAGCCAAAATTTAAAGAGTGAGAGACTAGGGGGAACAGCACAGTGCTCTACTGGACACGTGGAATAATAATCATATTATAAAATTATGGAACTATCCACTCCCAGTGAAGATCTTGTTTGGTTATCACCTTCCATCACTGATGTGAATGCAAGCCTGCTTACATCCCTATTTTTGGGTTTTATTCAAGCAAATGCATCTTTAAGACACTTTGTCATATGTACCTCAAATTGCTGCTTCAATACTCAGAATCAGTTTAGAAAGTCTCAGTGCCATAGCCTCATTTTGCTTGCAGACACACAAATTAAATAACAAGCCCCATTTTCTTTATACAGCAATATAATCAGCACTGGATAAAATATTTGTTATTCCTACTGTAAATTTTCCATGTGATGATACATAGCTGTTAGATATTAAAGGAAAATACTTGTCCTGTCAACTGTAAAGGATGAAATACCATCTTTTCACTACAAAATTTGGCAGAACTAGTCTAGAAGTAGTTAATTCACTGCAGAACAAGTCCTTAGAAGCAAGATGATGTTAATAATTACAGGAAAAATTAGATATAGTTGCATTTAAACAAGTGCCACATGAAACACGCTTGACCATCTGGTAAAACTGTCTTAGGGTAGGATGCTGGCAGATATTGCATAATCATCTGCATATGACAGATAATTTTAGCCAAATCTAAATTAAAATAAATGTTCTCATACTTCTTAAGAAAAAAAAATTAAACTGCTTTTCAAACTTAATAAATACCTGAAGTTATTTAATATTAATACTGTCTGAATTCCATATAAAAACTACCATGTTACAGACACAAAAAAGAAAAAAAAACACCTTTTTTTTTACTATTTTCCATGTATTTTGAAGCACAGATTGTTCTGCCTGGAATTTCTCCTGTATTTTGTTCCTTCAAACCTTTTCAAAGCACTGGCTTAGAAAAAGTTAGCACTCTTAGCTACTCAACCACTCTGCAGTTCAAGGACTATTTGTTCTCATAGCCTAATGATCTGGGATGTGAGAGGTTTGGAATTCCTCTGGAAAGGTTTTCTGAAACAGAAAAATATCAACAATTAGTAAAGGTTGTCCTTGCAGAGCAGGTGGTCAAGTTTCCCAATTTATACAGAAATCTATGCAGTCATATCTCATTTAATTGTGTTGATTTACAATTCATTATTTAAACAGTGCACGAAAAAAAGTGCAGTACAACAAAATGTTATCAGTACTGAAGGTCATTCTCTAAATAATACAATGAAACATGTTTCCTAAAGCCAATAACTACCAAAAAAAAAAAAAACAAAGGAGAAAGAAAAAACACATAAAAATTACGTGAAGGTCTAACAAAATAAATATTGTTATTGAAGACAATTGAATCTTATAGTGCTTATTCTAAATGCAATATGGAATTAAAATTGACTGAAGAGATTTGATTCTCCTTAAATACATTGGAACAGCTGAGAAGGAATAGAAAACCTGTTAAACAAGTTACCTAAAAAACAAATAAGGAAAAGAACAGCCCCTCAGGACTGGATTATCTGGAAGGATAGCATTTGTTGTCTGTGCAGTCAGCCACTCTGGAATGCCACAGCACCTCCAATTATGCAACTGCCCCAGGGAATTAACGTTTGAATTGGAGTGACTGAGGCAGGAGGGAACATCTTGAGGGCTCCAGGCCCCATCCTGCTCACTGTAGGGTCAACTTCCAACTCGAAGCACGTTGCTCCACGTTTTGTTCTGGGAACTCCTGTGGATGCCCAGGGGAGTCCCTGGCCTCCCCCTGCTCCCCATCCCCCGGGGTCCCCTGGGTGACGGCTGCTGACTCCTGCTTTGTGCTCTACACCGATAACCCTGCCGTAGCATTTTACATTTACTGCCGCAGAAGGAGCTCCCCTCCTGGAAGCTCCTCATCCTAAGCAGTGGTTGCAGTCTTTTTAAACAAATGCTCTGTGGACAGAAGCAAATCCATGACCTAAAATACCTTTATCTACGACCTAACATGGCTCAATTTTCAGTTGTTCCACTGGTCTAAAATATTTTTGAATAACTACAGAGCTCAGAGCAACTGGCACTTATCCCACCAAATATAAGCATCTTGATGAAGCAAACTAAGCTTCCAATCCAGTGTCCATGCTCAGTTTCTTTTCACAACCTCTCTTCTATAATTTCGCCACACAATTCATTTGCCAGTTTGGTGCTCTGATTATTACTTTCAAACAAACCACAAGGTCAGGAGCAGTGAGAGCCCCTTCAGGATACTGACTTCTCTGCAGCCCAAGACAGACCACACCCTGTTTCCTCTGAAGGAAAGCAGTTCTCTTTATCAGCTCGTGTTTCTGAGGGGAATATTATCATACAACCTAATTTAAGAGTGCCATAATGAACCCAGCCCCCTTTACAGCCCTGCTGCATTCCAGGTGCATCAGCAAACACTTCTGGCCTAAGAACATCTGAAATAACCGCTGGGGTGTGCCCTATGCTGGATACAACCCTGGAAAAGTGTTTCAAAGGAAACTGTGTTGGCATTTGTCTTCTGTGAAGTAGTCTCCAAAACAGCCTGAACATTCACTTCCACAAAGAAATGCCATAACAACCAAGAGATCCACGTGTTCTCTGCTTTTCAGCATCCAGGAAGGATGGCTGTGATAAAGCACAGATGCGCTTCACCACTATCCATTAACAATCAAATCTATCATGAGTTTATTCCCAACTTTCCCAGACGGATTTTTGATTGTTATTGTCTGCCTAAAAGGTAAAAGGAAAGCGAAGAATCTGATACCAGAGTCCCTACAGGGAATGCATTGCAAACAGCACTGTAAATCCTTCGACAAAATGATGGTTTTGTTGCGAAGTGAAATATGCAATAGGATGAAACACAAAAAACAGATCAAACAAATAAGGGGAGGACAGATTCAAGGAGGGAAAAGAAGCAGAGAGAATATTAGAATTGGCATAACTGGAACCTACCAAATGCCAGTGCTGTCCAGTGTCCCACAGGCTGAGCAGAGGGCTGAAAACAGGACTCAAACAAAGCTGCTACAGAACCATGTAGCATTTTGATAAAAATATATCAAATGGCTTAAAAGAAATTTTTAAAAGTTTGTGGAAAAATGCAATAAAGAAACTTCGAAAAGAGTCGAGGGTCATGTCCCCAGAACAATGTAATGTAACACCAGCAGCTGAGCTGGCTATTAGCGAAAGCAAGTCAGTGAAGAAATTTCAAGTTCAGCATCATGAAAAAGTGTCATGAAACTCAATCAGTGGAAAGGCAAATAACTCCAAGCAACAGCATTGGTACTGAAATTTCCCCTTGGATAATTTTACTGCGAACAACTTAATTCCTCCTCAAAATGACTACTCATTAGATCAACAGCTATTGCTACTGTCACCTATGAAAACTTTGCTGTGCCCGACAGAATTCCAAAAGTATTCCTTACAAACAACACAATCACTTCTTTCTTACCATGAAAAAATTAGTTATTCACCCATTTGTGAACCACAAAAATGAAGACAACTGTCTGCCACATTCAGTCAATCCCCATCCTCCCCACACTATTATCTAAGGAGAAGACAATCCAGTCAGACAAGTAACAGCAGGAAATCCTAAGCAGTGGGATCCAACACCAATATTTCAGTCACCTCACTACAACTGGTGTGGGTGCAGCCTCTGCACGTTCAATAATGATGATTATGTCATTAATGGTTATTCTCACTAATGATCACTGCCAAGCAGGGCAGTGAGAGCAGCTGCAGCACTGCGCAGGATCATCCTCGGCTGGCACGGCCTGTTCCTGTCTCGTGTCTCTGTCCATCAGCGCTTCAAAACTCCAGGTGCCACATCCGGGGCATGTTCATTCCTGCTCGTCCAGGAAGGAAACAACGAGGCAAATAGGATTCATATCCTCCTCCCCTGGTCTAAAACTCTCTGAGGAAAGTGCATCTTTCAGGTACAAACAATAAGGCAGCTTCACCAGAGAAATCTCAACTCTGCCACTGGTTCTAATTTGGGGGGGTGGGGTGGTGTTTTTTGTTTTCTTTTTGTTGATATTTAGAATTTCACCATTACTCACCACAAGGAAGAAACAAACAGAAGTACGTACAGTAAAATACTTTTTAAGCCAAAAGCAGTAGTTTCCCCTTTCCTCCACCACACTCTCAACTAACATAAACACAGCAACTGAGGTATCTGAAACCTTAACAACAAAAAACCCACACAGTTTTAATAGTTTTAGGTGCAGGTTACAGATATCAGATGAAAGCTCCACTTTGTGTTAATTGACCATGGTTCCTTCCTATCAATGAAACTGCATCATCTGACACCCTCACAACCTGTAGCTTAGTTTAGGCACAATATTGTTCTGAATAGAGACATATAAAATCACGTCTTAACTGGCAATTTAGATAATGAGAATCAATAAAAGGGAAAATGATGCTGTCATGAATGTTATCAGTGAGTGCATCTGAAAAGGTCCTGCCCAAGACCAATCGGAAAAAATAATAAACCCAGAAGTCTCAGCACAACACATCTCGACTCCGTGTTATCTTCCTCCTCCGGGCATTTTTGCAAGCAGTGTTGAAATTTGTGGCAGTGGCTGTTGTTTATTACGTCAGCCCAGCAGTGCACAGGGTTTCACATGCAGATTGCTGGGCACACTTTTTTCATTTATCACGATGAAATGATGCATCAGCCTGTTCTAACAGTGATTCATAGCTTTTTAATTTCTACTCTGCTAATGTCACAGGCTTGAGATTTTCAGCCCTTTCAAGGTTAGCTCCTGCTGTGTCGGACCTTAATTCTGATTTAGCAAAGTAGGTCACTGTCACCTCAGTGCCTTCCTTTGATTCCACCACCTTGTCTTTTATTTAATGACTGTTATAGTGGAAGGACTCGCCGTGCTTTCAGGGCGGATTCTCCCACACCAAATGTCCACAGTACAATGCACCTGAATTTGTACTTTCCATGAGAGCGAAAATAAAAAAAAAAAAATCCCTACTTTGTAAGTAAACACTGTGGTTTCTGTGATTCAGCTTTATATCATTTTTGAATGGCAGTTATGTTTGGGGTAAAATTTCATCTGTACATGAAGTATTTTTCCTAATAACAAGACAATAAGCTACAAGGGCATGTAAATGCTATTTGCTACAGCAAAGATCAACACCAAGGTGTTGGAAAAAGACTTTTTTGTTCAATGCACTCAGTTGACTTTTTCTATTATAGTTCCAGTATTCCAAACATATTGGTTCTTTCCAAAACACTGCATTGATTGGTGCCCATCTTCTAAAAGCAAAGCTTATTTTAACAGACTGTTTCTCAACATGCACAAATGTATCTGCAATTAACTCCATTATGGCATCAGCCCACTGATTATGATACACCTTTACTGTCACTTGTACATGAAACACATTGAAACAGATCTCTGCTACAAAGCTGGAGCCTCTGTGGCTCCTGAACACCTGTTACACAGCTCTGGACAACAGGAAGGTTTATTTCACGTGAGCAGTGGTCATGGAACGCACAGGGACTGTAACCCAAGGCTGGGTGCCCAGAGTGTTGTCATTCCACATGCTGGGAGAACCACAGGGTTTAAGTCTTCTACAGCCACCTGTGCCCTCAGCAGCTTTCAGGATCCAGAGAAATTTCCAGATGTTAAAGTCACTGCTTGTTCAGAACACAAAGTCTTTATAACCTCAAACGGCTCCTCTGCTTCTTTTCACCTCTCCCTCTCACCATGTCCCCAGTTATTCAGAATATTGTTGCTTTAAGTTTATCTAATTGTGATGTACCATGCTACAGACACTCAACACTTCAGTGATACTGAGCACATTTATGACCTGAACCTTAAATACCTTTCTGGGAAATTTCTATCAACCTGTCTCATTAAAATAGAAGTATTAGCTCAGGTTATCCTAACCCAATGCATTCTACTTGACACACAGACAGTGCCTGAAATCCAAGCCACGTTTGCCAGGGCAGGGGTGCTTTTCTTTGGCATTACATTATTGATGCAAGCTGCTGAGACTCCTGCAAACGGAAGTGGTGGAACAGGCACACCCTGCCCTGGCAGTGCTTCCTGTACCTGGTCAGACAAATCCTGCTGCACGGTGAGCCTGGCTCCTCTGCCTTCATTTGAGAATAACAATGGTGATCATTGTGGGAAACACATTACTTTTGCATCCAGGTGTTTTTGAAATGGTGACCCAGAAAGCAACATTTCCAGTCTCCTAAAGCTACTTACTAAGGTGCCTTATACTGCCATGAATGTAAAAATATTTCAAATTACTCAAAAATTATTCACAACTACATCTTCCCTAAGCAAAGTAACATTTTCACCTTTTTTTTGCCCATAGCCATTACAAAAAAAAAAAAAAAAAAAAAAAATGAAGAGAAATTGAAAAACAAAGTCAGAAATATATGAAACTGTAGAAGATCAAAAAAATGTAATAGAGTATCATCTCAGGGGAAAGGAATAATCAGCTGTGAAACAGATTCACCATTCATTTCTCTGAATTTACTATACAGCATAATGTTCAAATCTGGGACACGATTTAAACTGGGACAAGTAACCATTATTTAACCTAGATTCTGTAAATTCACCTCAGACCATTTCAGTTTTTTCCTTAAGAGCCAATACTCATGACCTGCCACAAAATAAAGACAGAAAATATTTTGAAAAGCATAGTATTTTCTTCTTGGTGGCAAGTAGTGCCACCAAGGCTGTCAAAGAAAACTGCAGAAGTATCTAGAAAGGGCTTGATGGCCATAGAAAGGTTGGAAGATAAAAATTTACATAGCACAAAAGAAAGGCTTTGCTATCAATATCTTACTGGAAATAGAAAGTAATATTCAAAATAAACTTGCAATCAACTAAATAGTTTGCTGAAGAACATCCTCTGCCTGTGTGAGAACAAAAAAGCTATACCACCACAGCTATAAAAATAGATGATGATGATGATAATAATAATGGAACCCAATTCTTATAGAATCACTGACAAAATTCTAGTTCACAGCACTTAAGGAGAACATGACCAGGATTTGGCACACTCCTTATTTCATATCAGTACCTCAGAACATGTAACAGTGATGCCTAAACAGAAATGTGCAGTCACACATACATAAGGGGCCCCCTCACAGAAAAACTGGCAACCACTTTGCCAAGAATTATTCAACAAAAATGCTAAACACTGTAGATATTTCTAATTATCACAAAGTGCCTTGGAAAGTTTAGTGTCAGCACCAGTCACCAACCAGCAGTGTAAGGTTTTTACTGCTCCAGAACAAGCTCTTTTCTGTTGTTTACTAGCAAAAATCCCAAACTTTTATAGTTCCTGAACACTGCAGGAAGCAGCTGGGTATTTTGCATAATTTTTTGTGAGACAGCCAAGCACGAAGCTCTTAAATCTTCCTGGTAGGCAATAACCCCAGTGAGAGCAGGGCTGCTGTGTGCCGCTGGCTGCCTGTGGGGCGGGTGGGCTCCCCTGTCCCCTCGGGGCAGTTCCCTTGCCCTCCTCCCGGAGCTCCCCTTCCCCTTTCCCCTTTCCCCTTTCCAGACAGCTCCTGTGACCTTGCAGTCGCTGTGCATTCACAGCTCCCTCCTGGAGCACCCATCAATCACGTAATTAAAGTCTTTTACTCCTGCTTTAGGACTCTAGCCAGGTTGAGACATATGTTACTTAGGCGTTTTACTGAACCATTAATTCAGTCCAGACTTCTGTCTGTCTGATTTTTTGTCCAGCTATTGCATTTTAACACTTACTGAGCACAGAACTGAACAATTAGAGTCCTCGACAACGAAGCCTTCCTATTATATTTCCCTCATATTTATCAAAGGCAGAGATTTATCGGCTGGTTTAAAGATCTGGATGTTGGATCACTGTTCTAATTCATCTCTGCTTTGATTGTGCCCTTGCCTATCAGCTCATAATTAATGTTTATAGTGATTACCATCAGCTGTTCTGCACCACGGATGCAAAAGGGGCAGGAAGGCTCCTAAGGAAAGGCCCAGCTGCTGTTCTGCCACCTCTGGCACCAGCCACACGTTCTGTCACCAAATCATGTGGCACACGCAAGTGTCGAGTTAAGATCATGGGCATCACCCCCCAAAAATCCAAAACAGAGATTTCACAGCCCTGTTGTCTTTACTAAAGCAGAGCTGAGTGATGATGAATCAAAGCTCAAAGTACACTGAGAGTCAGGCTGGAAATGATGCCAGAGGTTACAGCAGTGGATTTAGGGAGAGCCAGGCGTCAGAGATGTCACACTGACAGTGTGAGGCAGCTCAGCATGCAGACGAGACTATTGGGCAATACATATATGCTGAAATACAGCAAAGGAATCAACATAAAAACCTCTACTAGATCATGACCCCCTGAAATCTGCTCTTTATTACACCAAAACCAACGAACAACGATCTGCAAACATGAGCAAGTTCCCACAATCACTTAACAAGCAAGAGAAAAGTGTTGCTTAATACATAGCCTCAAACATGACACAGGCATTTCAAATCAAGCAAGAGAGAATTATTATTGTTATTATTATTATTATTAAGCTATCTGCATTTTTTAAATGAAATAAAACAATATTTTTTTTTAAATGTGTAATCAAACTACTATAATCTAATTTTTTAACTGCTTTTCCTTGACCATTACTACACATAACCTGGTGCTGCTCATGCATCAAGGGAAATCACTTTTAATTGTGCAGCAGGTGAGCACTTCATAGCTTTTCCCAATCTGTGCCTTGAAATAAGTTCATGAGCCAACACCGTGGAACAAAGCACCAGAGGAAACCAATCTTTACAATTCTCTGGGCTATCAGTTCGCCTTGTGTTTACATAGCCCTTTTTCCTAAAATTACCACTTTGAAACCCTAGTATCAGAGCACAAAAAGAAGGGGAAGTTGCTACGTTTACAACGAGGAAGTCACACATAAAAAGCTATTTTATGGTTTGTAAAACCAAACCAAACAATCCTGAGTGACTTTACCAAAGGGTGCTGAAGACAAGGACAAAAAGGCTCGCTGGGAATCCAGTTCACACTGGCAGGAAATCAATAGCTCAGGCATTGACAAGACACAAACACAATGGAAAACATTCTGACAAAGACAGGGAGCTATAAAGAATCTCTGTTTTATATCTAAAACTCAAAGTACCTTAAGGTTTTCTGCACAGCAACTCAAGACAACCCCCCCTTTTTTCTCACTTTCTGACCTGAAATTTAGAAGCAGCATTTAATGCGGGAATAAATGGCAGGATCCATGGAACTAAAGTTCCAGCTTTGAGATGAGGATGAATTTCGGGTGCGCCGTATCACCGTGGTGCAGTCAGGTGTCAGAGCTGTGCCCGTGTTCAGCCCCGCTTCTCCCTCTCTCCAGGAGGATCAAAAGAACTCACACGAGGGTGGAGAGAGTCCCACCCCAGCTCACTGAAGATGCTGTCCCTGCCCAGGAGATCTCACGTGCTGCTCAGAGACCTGTCTTCCTCACTGGATTCCCCACACGGGCATTAAAAAATGCCAGGATCCCAACAATCAGCGGGGGGCACTTGGGGCTTTACCTTGTTAAAAGGTTAACGTGACAGCTTTTTCTCACCTTCTGTTTGCTGCTGAAAGAATGAATTCCACTCTGAAACGGCCTGCAAGAGCTCTTGCTTAGGTTCATCAAGTGGCCACGAATCAGCTGCAATGTTATAATTTTCCATTTGTTGTAATAATTTTCCATTTATAATAAAATAGCCACTCAACCCCATACTTTACCTGATGGCAAATACTGCTGGAAACAGCCTAAAACTCTTCAGATTTTATGACATATCAATGCTAAAACTGAATGGAGCCCAAGAAGAACTCCATGTAAGCACAATGAATCCCAGCCCTCCTCACCTAACCAAGTGATTTTCTTGGTTTTTTATTAATTTTGTATTTTTACAAGGACATGGTTTCCATGACTATATTTCAACAGGATGTGATGAGAGTGCCACATGCTGAGTTACTGCAGAATCTTCAGAAGACAGAAATTTGTATAGGCTACTTGAAACTAAGCAATAGATGAGAAACAGAAAGTGAGCTTTATAATCAAAAAAAAATTATATGGATATAACAATTTCAGTTCTTAAGCAACAACAACTATACACATCTCTCTGAAGAGATCATGCATCCATTCCGTGATACATCATAAACTGGTCAGGAAAAAAAACCAAGAGATTTTTCATGAACATGCACACTGAAGTCTTCTTGTCCCAAACATGGGCAGTTTTGAGGTTTATAGATTTATATGTCTGTGTGTACATGCTTCTTCTTGCCTTTATTCTAGGACAGGGTATCAGAAAGGACCAGTAAGGACCCTGCTGTCTGGAAGAACTGTGACTGGATTAATTTCTTTCCCTTCTGAGCAGCTATGTCTGAAAACGATAAACCTGTCAAATCTTGATCATTTTTAAAAATACCACTGTAAAAATATATATCTCATTTCCTCATATAATTTACTCTACTTTTGCAAAGCTGCTGCTCGGTTTGGCTTATGGCAAGCCCGCTTGATCCTCCAAGAAAGTGCTTTCAAGAGTATCTACAATTAACATGGGTTTATCTAATTAATAGAGAATATGGCGTTATTGGGCAGTAATCCCTGACAAATTGATCATTATCAATAGTTAACGACTACTTTGTTAACTAATTGCCCTGGGGCAAAAGCCTGTCTGCGGGGAGACACACTTTCTAAGGAAAAGTAACGGCTATTAAGAGCCATAAAGTTTGTGTTGGGAGGCGCTCCTGGCATTATAAATCCCCCAAACTGCTCCTGCTAACGATTCCTGAGGAAGAGAGGCACAAGCGGCTTCCCGAGGTAGGAACGCGTGGTGCGGAGAACAATTATCTGCCGTCGGGAACGCACACGCTGCTCCAATTAGAATGAAGAATGCAACCCATTACCCGCGGAGCGTTAGGGGTGCGTGAGAGCTTTCCTAGGAAAAACAATCCCATTATCCACTCTAAAGAGGCTCGAGGAGGAGCGAGACTTGAGCAAAATCTGCAGTGTGGAACTGATGAATATATTCACTGAAGATCTCCTGTGAGCTCCAGGAAAGCCCGTCGGATCGACCCGCGGAGCCGCGATGCCACGCGCGGATTTCAGTTCGGCATCTCCGGGCAGCCGTGCCGGGGGTGCAGTCAGGTCACGCTGTCGGGTCACGCTGTCGGGTCACTCTGGCAGCATCCCTGGATTCCCGTGGGAGATAAGCAGCGCTCCGCATGCAGACCCCGCGGGCACCGTGCAGGGAGCAGCCGGGGAGCTGCAGGACGAAAGTTTCCATCCCAAACTTCAGCAGGCACACTCAGGCTTGTGCAACTCACCCGGCCAAGGGTGGTGCCTGCTAGAACTTCATATCCAGGGAGCAGATCTCAGAGCTCCGGGCTTCCTCAGAAGCCCTGGCTGCATATGTGTTGTCGCCTGATTATCAAAGATAAGGCTACACCTCAAGCACATTTTTCTCCTTTAATGGACACATCTGCATTCACCACATCTAATCATTACCAACACATCTCCTGCTTCCCCTCGCAGCCTCATTAAACAGACACCACAACTTTCACTTTGCCCACCCACAGCTCCTCTATTCCTTTCAAATGAAAGAGCAATTTTGAAGAATGCCAGAACTACTGATCTGCCTTTCTTTTGCGGGTTTTCAAATGTTCAAACACCCCTGCTTCAAAAAGGACAAAGTTTGCTGGTTTGATTCTTCTGTACTGCCCTGCAAAAAGATAGCAACTTGAAGAAAAACTAGCAAATAAAAAGGAAGAAAAAGAGATTAAACTTACTTGTGTGGAAGGAGTATAGAATACGAAGAAAAGAGATGAAAAGCACAGAAATAACAAGATGGGCAAGAAGAAGACAACAAGAGTTCTACTAGAGACGAGCAATAAAACTTTGAGTGAGTTTTTAGGGGGTAATAAATGAATTGTACAATATAGGATCCTATATAAAATAGAGGTTAATATATGTATTTCAGTATTATTTTATATATATTTTAAAAATTAAAAATCCATGAGAGTTGGTATTGCAACAAAATTAGGTTTGAGGTGTCTAAATTACATTTCATGCCCAGGGTCATTATTGCAGTTGAGATCCTCATTATTCCAGGGAAAGAAAAGCAATAACAGAGTAAATGTACTGCTTTTTAGGTAGACAGCCACCAGAATGACAGAGTATCTATAAATACCTGCAGGGAAATGAAGAGAGCAACTTCAAATGTCAGAGGTTTGAAATCAGCTTCTGAAGTGGGATCCTGTGGGGAAAGTCTCACCCTTGGTGCAATAGCACAGGAAAAGGGTCAGGACAACTGGCCAGGCCTGCCCTGCTCCAGAAATGGATCTTTTGTTGAGATTCACTCGTGCCCCTGCAGAGGGGTGCTGGCAAAATAATGAGTTCTTCAGCTGCGGGGAGGGCACTGAGAGCCAACCCCAGGTGCAAGAGGGACAGGGAGGAGCAGAGGGCAGCAGCTGCAGAAGGCCCAAGGCCAGAGGGCAGAACACCCCATGTTCCAACTGGCATTCCAAGAGCTCTCCGTAGATTCCGACAGCAAGAGATGCAGAACATTTGGGGGGAGAAAAAAAAAATCTCTCCTGAGCCCTCACTATCCTTTCATGCCAGTCCCAACTTAGCATGCAATGCATCATCAAAGCAACATTACACTGATGGTACAGAATTTATGAGAGACGTCCTGTGTCTTATTAAATAGGAATTGAAAGCAACAGGGTAGAAAGAACAGAGGAGCACAATAACATTGTCTTCACATCCTAAAGACTGAGAAAATAGGTGGGGGTTTTTTTTGTTTTGTTTTGGTTTTTTTTGGTAGGGGAGAAAGAGATAATATGAATGTAGCTTAAATAATGTCTCCTCCTGAAGACCTGCTAGATCGAAAGCAGATAAGGTGATAAAGTTAATTACAGACCTCTGTGCTACATAATTCATCTTTACTGTATAATCACCTTTGCTATATAATTCACCTTCATGAAATGTGAAACTCTTGTTTAGGAAAAAACCCCAAACACCAAAACCAAAACAACACCAACACCACAGCACTCTTTCACTTTCCTCAAAAAGATTTTCCCTGGTTTTCCTTTTAGTTGTCTGAGAAATAGAAGAAAGGTGTTATATATTGGAAAGGACCTTTCTAGACTTTTTGGGAAGGACTTGGAGTAGGTGGAAGTGGCATCCTGCAGTGTCAGTGCTTGTTCAACCCTGAAAGGCTGGAGCACCTAGATTAGAAATTACCTGGGGAAAGAGAGTATACACTAATATAATCAGTCAAAATGGTGGCATACATACATGGGCAAGTCATCCACACTGGGAAAGAACTCTGAATTTTCAGTCTGCTGCTAGGACCCTGATCTCTCGGATAATGCTGTCTCACCCAGTAACCTCTATATCCATCTCCAAGCTTGCATCAGAAATTGAACATACAACTTTGAAAGATATTCAGTACTCTTAATCAACCCTTGAAGTGACATAATCATCTAGGACATCTCAGTTTCATTTCCAGTGGCCATCCAAATACTTCAGGCTTATGGCAAATTTTGCTAATTATTTATTCCTGTGTTTAATCTGCCCAGTTTATCTGTCATATAGGAACTGGGATGGGAACTTTGCAGGTCTGGGAAAGGAAGGCACAACCGTTTAGCTGGGACCTGGCTGGTCAAATCCATATGTTTTGTACATCTAATACCAGAGCTGTTAATGCATGCACCCCCTGAAATAAACTGCTTTTTCAACAGTGATTTATATTATCAATGCCAATACTGTAATGAAAATGTATATACCAGCTTTTGCCTTCCTCTTTTCTGTGACATGAGTCCTGGCCAAAGTGTCACACTGTCACTTGTATCTCTTCCATCCACTCCTGCAACCAGCCATATGTTCCTGTGCATCAAACCAGCGACTCAGAAATGATACCCCAACAACAGGAATGTTTTACAGCCAGGATTCCTGCTTACCAGAGTACTTTAAAGGCATCACATGCTCGTGAGAACAGCGCCAAAAGAACAATAAGTACCTGCTGAGGCAGAATGGGAAGTGCCGTGTCAAATATTTAAGCACCTGCACATTATGTTCAATTTCTTTCAAAATATAATTGCCTGGAAATTTTGAGAGAAGAGAAAACTCACATAGCTGGTGCCAGAGAGGAAAGGATATAAAGCACAGGCTCATTGCCCCATAGCTGCATTGCTTCTTGTGTGCCCAGACTGCGCCCCTGGCTCCTCTCCTGTCAGACCCTTGCTTCCAGTGAGCACCTCAGATCTCCCAGGATATTTCCTGCAAGTGACTGATGTGTTTGTTCAACACTCTCACAAATGTCAGAGCTGTGGAACCATGTCGTTTATTGTATTTTTGTCCCAAGGCTTTCTTTTAAAGTGTTGCTGCCCAGTTTCTTGCATCTTGAGATGCGTAACTGGATCTGTAAGCTCTGTGGACAAAAGAGCGTATGGACATCCCAGAGTGAAACCCTTGGAATGGAAGCACCCCTGGGGATGTAAAGCACCTCTCAGCAGTGCAGGAGATTTTAAACCTGTGAATTCTGTTGAAAATATACCACGTTGAAACTTTACCACAAGAAGTGCTCCTTCATGCTGAGCGGGTGATGTTTCAAGCCTCCAAAATTGCAAATTGAATGTTAGTATTAGAATTTAATTCTATTAACTCCAGGAGGTGACCGGAACATTGAGGGGAAGAGAAAAAAGGAGCTGATGTCGAGTGCATGAGGGAAAATAAAGACATGCAGGAGTAGGAACAGTTACTTCAGAGCTCAGCCGATAGAAGGCATACAATGTGACTAAACGAAGTTTAAGACCAACTAACAACAGGCACACAGCAATTAGGATGTAACAAGAAGAAATTAAAATGTCTCTTTCTCAACTCAGAGACAGCTTTGGCTCTGCTGTAGACCCCGGCCAGCAAAGATGGAAGAGAAGGACATTTTGTTATGACAAAACACTACAAATGTGAAACCCAAGTTTAGCTGAGTACCTACTCTGAGTATGTGGGATGGGCAAGAGAGGCAGCCCCAGCCCTGCTCAGCGGGGTCCTGCAGCATTCCCAGGCAGACACACACCTCCAGGCTACTGCCCTCCTCCTCCTCCGGCACCTTCCTGAGTGCCCAAATTGGGCACGAGCCCTCTCTGCAGCATCCTGGCATTCTCCTTTCGAGGAAAACCTGGATGCCAGTGGGAACCCAGTTTCAAGGAAACCCATCAAAAAGGAAAGTTTCAATTCCCACCCTGAAACATATGCCTCACTGCTGAACTTTGTAATGCTTCCGGATTCCACTCCTAGTGAGCACAGTTACTGTGCACAAAGCACTATTTCAGCATGAATGGTAATAGCACAGGGAGAACAACAGTATCCACCTAAATTTCACCTTGTTAATTTACTTTAGCATGCTTCTAAACTAGGAGAGTCTGAGAGTTCAAGAAAGGGCAGAAAAAAATCATCCAAACAAGCAGCACCCAGGGATCAATTATCAATAGGAATTGCCCTTCTAAGAATGACAAATTATCTGAATCCGTTTGTTTTTTGCAGATGCAAACATTTCCTTGGTAAGAGGCAAAGGAGACACCATTTACAATTTGAAATTGTATTAAATGTACCATTAAAGAATAAATACAGAATTGATATAATTCATACATACATAAGGTATTTGGGTATAAAGGCTGGCGAGCCTCATTTAAGAAATCTCATACATGTAAACTTCATCAAAAATTCCAAATATTGCTTGTCCCAAGAAAAAAGCAAACACCTCCCATCATCAAATCAGCGCTGTGACAGGGAATGACCTTCCCGTTTATTTCACAGCAATTTATATTAAAAATAAAATCTGTTTAGGTAAGTGCTGCAACCACTTCAGTGAGACACAAAGCCACACACAAAAGCAGGATCATGTAAGGAAAGTATTTTAGTGACACCCAAAATGTGAAGTGACTTCATCTCTCCATGCCCATCTCTGTAACAGTGCCTACACAACTGTTCTGCTACACGGGTTTTACTGTTTTCCTTTCCAGCATCTTCACACCCTTAATGATATTTCTCAACACATTTGCACTGCTAAAAATGCTTAATTTGGCTTTTTTCCCTGCCGTGACTGAGGTTCTGTGTGACCTTGAATTGAATGCCATTGTAGCAAGCTGTCTCTCACCGTGGGAGTTCTCTCTTTTGCCGTGTTTGAGCCCAGGATGTTTGATTTGGTACAGCAGCACTCGAGCAGCTGATGCAGCACTCAGTGTTTTCTCCAAACAGAGGTTTATCGTTTGTCCAGGCGTCAGCAGCGACAGCAGTGTTTTACACACATAATCTCCTTTTAAGAAGGCACTTTTCAAAGTGCTTTGAAAACACTGAGCTTCACAGCCCCCCCAAAAGGTAACGGAGAAGGATACAGGTACTGCTGCAGCTTCCTGCAGTGGCAGGACCAGCAGGAATTCAATAATGCACAGTGAAAACAATAAATCCAGCTGGAATTACAGTGACTCTCAAAGATTAAAAAAAAAAACCCAAACAAACAGTAAAAAGCACTTTTTTCCCCCTACAATGCTCCTTAACACTGTGCTTGGAGAACTCAGTGGCAATAATAACAATACTCCTGGGTCCAACATGAGTCTCCATTTTCCACACCTAATGACAGCAGAGTATGAGGAGATCCCAGCAGAAGTTTTCTGACCAGCTGCCTCATAACCCAGTGGAAATACCTACAACTCAATCTCATCCCAGTAAAACTTCCAGATCAAAGGAAATAGATTAGATTAATGAAAATGGCTGGAATTTTCCTGGACCATGCTGTACCTTTTATTTAAATGTATGAATCAAATCAAGAGGAGGTCTGCTTTGTGATGGAATATGAAATAATCATGCTTCTTGCACCAAAAAATAGTTAACAGGATACCAAGTATAACAGCAGTGTACATCCAGCTGAAATGGCAAATAGTGATGAGAAGAATCATCTAGTTTTCCAACACAGTGGTTATAATGCAACACGTGTCTCTACTTCCCCAAAGCAGCCAGAGCGAGCTAAAAGACCCAGCTCTCTGATATTTTGTACCTTAGAAATCTCTGGGTGATGGTGCAATGGGTATTTAGCAGAAGGGGAAAAAAAACCATTCAAACTACAACAGATTTTTCTTTAAACTTTAAAAACTATACTGAGGATGAGGAAGCTTTCCAACAAATAACAAGGAATAGAACTTTCTTGCAAGTTTTCCATGTATTTATGGCGTTTTGGTTTTAAACAAGCACTTCAAGGGATACAGGAGAGGCTTAGACAAGAAGAATTCTGGCCTCCAGAATGTGGGACACTCTCAGTGTAAATTGAATTATACATCATGGCATGTACAGGAGACAAATTAATTTGCACAGGTTATCTACCTTCCAGCAGCTCCCCAGATTTCCATGGCCTGTGCAACACTTGAAAGGTTTGCTCCAGCCCACCTTCTCCCTCGTCTCCCTGCTCTGCATTATGCCAGATTATTCTGTTATATAGGTCAAACTCTCTTGGAGAAAAGACCCGTATCTTTTTGTGAAACATAAGGCCAGAGATGTTAACTTTTTAAAGCCGTACCAACCCCATGACAATTATTTCAATTTCACATAAAGGTCTTTAAATAGATCAGCTTAGTAAATGATTATGGGGCACTTTCCTATTAAAAACCCTCTTTCCACAGTGAGGCAGGGCTGCTAATACCCACTTTGAGGAAGCATCTGAAACCTGTGCACCATTTCCTCCAGTACCCAAACACTCCCATTTTTCATTACCTGACAAACGCACAGGGAAATTTGCACATGGACTGTGTTCATTAATGACACCAACCTGTCCTTGGAGAGGCTAGATATTAATAGCCTGCTGAATAATAGTGATGCCTACATTTCAATGATTTTACACGTGAGCTGTTAAAAAGTGGTCACCATTTTAGCAGTGTGCCCCCAGATTACATGGACATAGCTGAAGAAAAAAATGAGTTTCAGAGACTATAATTAAAACAGAGGGCTTCAGAAAAAAAGAGGACAGAAAGCAAAAAATTCTTGATAATTTTAACTTTCTAATCCCCCAATAACATAATAAACATTCAATAATCTAACTACAAAATTCCTATTAAACAACTATGAAAATTAGAACATTTCTGATCTTGAATCTGAGACATTTGGGTTTTTTTCCATTTTGTTTCCAGTTCTGAATATTCTCCTATTTGTATTAGTTTTGGTGATTAATATGGACCTTATTGCTTTGTATAACTTTAAAAAAACTGCTCAACTTCTGATTTATTCCACCTAAGGCTCCCATACATTTGCATGCTCCTGGATGTTTTCTCATTAGGTGAGCTGTGAGCTCTCAACGGTTAAGGTGAAAGCTCTACTAAAACAACCACTTCAGAAGGAGAAAAATATTAAATCTGTCATATACACTGGAAAAACACAGTCCAGTCATCAGCTTTTCAAGAAAAATCAAAAATACAGATGTTGTTTCCTCCAATGCAGTTGGGTATGTGATGGACACAAGCCCAGAGAGCTTTGGACTGTGCAAAGCTACCTCAGTTTTATGTGAGACATTCTAAATACATTAATTGGTGTGACACTGCCCAGGATAAACTGATACAGACTCTGTTGTTATCACTTGCAGCACTCTGATCATGTAAACAAACATCAAAATTAGCATAACTGGAAGAGGAGCACTGCAAAGTTAACAGTGCTGCTTTGCCCCAATGTGTTAAAGCCACAATAAGCTTACTGAGTTTGAGCAATTAAAATAATTTGTTTCCTGTTCATGATGTTATTAGATTTGGACAGATACAGAGGCAATAACAGGATCATAAAGGAACACAGATAACCAAAAGACAAAGTGATACAGTAAATCACCACAACCACCAAATTCAAGATCTGAAACTCACAGGCATAGAGGGGAATAAAAATTATGGCACTGCTAAGTAGTAAAAGCATTTGTGAATTGATAGGGAATGAAAATTTAAATAAAAACATTTCCTGGCCTGCTCAGCCATAATAATGTTCTTTTGTTTGTATTCTTTGTAATTTAGCTGCTTGACAACTTCATTCAACCTTCAGCAGCAAACACAGGTATTGATTATCTCTGAACATCCTAATGACTGGAGACTGGGACACAAACCGTAAAAGCAGAATTTCTGGTTACAAGTGAAATTATAGTTTGCCTACAAGATTGCACAATAAATCAGAGAACAAATCAGCCAGCATAGGGCTCTGGGGTCACTGAAGTGATGTTGACACATTACAATAATGAGAACTTGAAACACCTCATGCCCTATTGATTTTTAAGCTGAATCATTGCCACTGCAGGAGATTACAAGAGTGTGTACTGGAATCAAGGCCCACGTGGGAGATGCTGATGAAAAACACAAACAACTGCACAAAATAGTTCTTTACCTGTATCTATTACAACACAATACCCTTCTCCCTTGCCCCCTTCCCAAGGTCTCAGACTACAATCAAAGTTTAACTGCTTAACTATCTCAACAACTTTCCTTTCTATTTTCTTCTTTGCCTACATTAATTATGTAGATACATTATGTACACTTGAAGTGACACTTTAAAGCATCTCGCAGAAACTGCATATTAGAAAACCTAGACTATGAGAAATACTTTTTAATGTTGCAAGTAGCTTTCCTGTTTTGACTCACCAGCAAATTGTTCTATGCTACAAAAATAATTCCAATAATCACCATTTTATTTTCTCTACACAGTGGAGAAACACCAAAAGCCTTTCCACCAGCTAAAGAACAAAAACGCTTCTCTTTTTTTCCTCCTTTTACTTCCACTTGATAGCACTGAGAACCAATAAGCTGTCAGAGGGGTGACCAGTGACACAAAATGATTATAGTCCTGTCACGACAAAAGGAGCAGTTATAATTTGCACTGCAGCCAATTGCTTTAGGAACACATCATCTTGCTTAAGGGGAGAAAATAATACTTCTATTATCCCTTCCAGCCAGGAGGTCTCTTGCCATGCCACAGGGGCGCACGAAGAGAGAGGAACTATTTAACTAGAGCCCCCACAGTAAATAAACTTTGAAATGTGTGGCTTATTCCTGACAGTAAGAACTTTTTAAGCACTGCAATGGTGTTCTTAATGCGGCCCAACTGTTCATCAGCTGTCAAGACAGAGGAAAGAA
>WEIT01003920.1:74958-88358 GCA_013389985.1 Dryoscopus gambensis
TAACTCCACCTGAACTGGTCAATCCTCTGCCTGATCTTCCCTGAGAGACATCCTCAGACAGATGACATCAGCTGTGTTAAGTGCCACAAACCAGAAGCTACAAGCATTATTAACGGGGGAAAACCATCCCCAGCAGGATCTCCTGTGCAATCTGGGGGCCTACAGGCAAGGTTAATTACCAGCACAGAAACTGCAGCACAGGACAAGCTACCTGCCATAAAACCATGCTTTTCTAGGAGAAAATTTAATCTCTCAGCAATACAATAGGTTTTTGCCAACTGGAAAATAGTACTAACAGAAAATCCAGTGAAGGAGATGCTCGGTGTTTACACAGGGAGAACAAACAGCAGTGAGTGCAACAGCAAACAGGACTGGCTGCAAACACAAGCTGCAGGACTTGGTAAGGAGTTTGAGAGAGTGCAGAGAGATGTGGACAGGAGGAACTCCACATTAATTAATTACCAATTGAGCTGCCTTGGCTCAACCCTTGCTCTCAGGACACCACGAACTTCCAAAAGAGAAGCAATTCCCACCCAGATTATTGACATAATCTGTTAGGACTGTGCATGTTTCTCATATTTTATTGTTTTATAGGGTTTTTTCCTATTAGATGAAACATTATATTCAGCATTCTCCTCGTAGTTCTGTAACTTCTTCAGAATCAGTCTCAGTAAATGTAACAAATCCCTAAATTCATTTTGCTAATATCAGTCTTAATTAATGGCATGGTAGAATTCATTAGACAGTAATTTTCACAACAGTTGATGCTGGGCAGCGTTCACATACAATCATAACCCCATTTACCATTTTTCATCAAAATAAAAGTCAAATAAGGGGGAATAATCTATTCAGTAAGAAAAGCCAATTTATTAATACTACAAAATAGCTTCCGAAATTTTTACCATGTAGGTAGCATATAAATATATGGACAATTAAAATGGCTATAAGTGCATTATTAAAATTAATGTTCTGGGAGAAATACAACGGGAAAGAGACTGAATTCTGACAAAGATACTATGCCAGAGCAAAAAATACTGCAATTTTTCTCCATTTTGTCAGTAAGAGAAAGTCTCAGCAGCATCTTCATAATTTGTAAACCTTATTTACAACAAGTTGGGACCCCTTGGCAGAGCACTACCACTCCTGGCATGTAATACCCTACCAGGAACTTCTCCTGTAATGTGCAGTAACCACACACCTGGTTCAGCTGCACAGAGTTCAGTCAAAATGAAAATCAGAATGAAAATTGTCCAAGAGGGTCCAAGAGAACATCCATGATAATGACAGAAGATCAAACTGGTTGAAAGACTCCAAGATTCTTATACAAAACCCAGAGAAATAACACTAAGGCTGCTTATTTTTTAAAGGAAATAAAAAGCAGACTCAAAATAAATACAAATGGCTGGCACAGAGAACTAGAAAATTCACTTCTCAGAAAAGAAGGACATGGGAATATGCAATGAAAATTAATAGAAAAGCAGAAGGACATCTCTCCTCCCACAAATTCTACCTGTCAGAACCTTTTTTAAACAATGCAGATACACCTAATTGCAAGACTCATTGAAGAAATGTGCTGCCAAACCTGAATACCCAAGGAAATATAAGGAGTGTTCAAAGGAAAAATACATCATTATATCCTGGTGACTGAAACCTGTTGCCTTGAGGATCAGACTCATTCCCTCAGCATTAAAAATCAAGGTAAAGCTGTTCCCAGTGCCCTCCTCAGCCCAAAGTAAAATAGATATGAAATAAACTCAAGTCTGAGCAAGGCACTGTATTTCTCTCTACCTGGTTCTTTGTCTTCATTTAGAGCGTAACGCTGAAGGTCTTGGAGACACTGCTTTTTGACTGTTTTGATAAAATTGAGGAGTTTTCTTAACTATTCCCTTCTCGGTACTGAAGCAAAGCTGGGGTTTTTCTCTTTGCCACACGATGTCAGTGTTGCTGAGTAAAAATTGGAAATTTGCATCTTCATCGGGACTCAAATAAAAGTTCAGACATTTTGCTCCTTTAAGGCTATCATGGGACAACTGAACAGAGCTGAAAGATGCCCCAGTGCAATCCATTCCAAATTTCCAGACTGCCTAACGTGAAAGGATGTGCACATTCCCAGCCAACACGGAACGACAGAAGTGTCAACACCAGAATTATTCTGCTGTTTGTTATCTCGAGGGGACATCACTGATTGTGTAATCCCACCTCTGCATCTCATTGGCTTGAATTTATGAAGGATTAAAATTATTCCATGTTATGTTTGTAAATCTGGTGAAGAAAACTGATTATGAGAGCAAAACTTAAAAACTCTCCTCAAAAGGTGATCAGTCCTGCCGTTCCCACAGCACAGGGGAAGGCTGCCAGTTCAAACTGAGTAATTCGCCCATCAAGCTCTGCCAGAGAAGAGGATTTCATATCTGAATGGGGGAGGGAAATTTGCCATAACCTGCTCCCTAACCCTTCTGCACACATCTCTTTTGGAGCTATCATTTTTAAAACATAAAAATACGCTTCCTAGAAAATTCATAGCGCTGCTAAGGCACAATCTAATTCAATCCTTGCTCTCAGTCACCCAAACCTGGAGAGAGAATGGAGGCCTGAAAATAACAGGATCACTGTAAAATATATTCTTTATACCTTATAACTAAAAATCCAACCGTATGGATTTTTTAGAACCAGATCTTTCTTGTTGCAATGCCACTGACAAAAGATTCAAAGTACCTTTTCTTGAACATTTGCTTTCTTTTTTATGTCTCAGTACCGTTTTTCCCCCCTATAATCCCTTTGTATCTCTTACTAGCCCACACTGTGTCCCACATTTGGGGTACGACAGGTTAAAAGTCACGCTATGTCACCTTCTGACTTCAAACACTGGGATGTGATTCATTCTTCTGTGCAGCCATGAATAAAAATCCTTCCCAGATGGGGGATGGGGAGAAGGTACTAGCAAAGTTCAGCTCCTGTGTGTGTTTGAGGCTGTTTAATTTGCACTAAAAAGCCCAGCAGATGTATGAAACACTGCCTGAGGTCTGATGTATACACTGATGTACCCAGACAGAAGCTTGAAACTGTAGGAAACAAGAGCAGAAACATGAAAAACTACAAAAGGTGGATGCAAACGCTATTTTCCTCAGTATATTTGTCTCCTTCACCATCTGTATTGACAGACTTTTATTTCTTTAACACTTCTACACAAAAAGAAATTAGAAAAGAAATGGTAATTGTAAATATTGAAGATGATGGCCATGTTTTTTTCAAATCCCTTGCCCACTTGTTACAAGATACTGCTGTGCATCTTGTGTCTTTCTTGTTAACATTTCATGGAGAACTTCCATGAACATACGTTTGTTCTTGTTCCCAACACTTTGTTCTGTCACTGTGACAGATGGCTTTACACTGAAGCATATGAAAATATTAAATTCCTTATCAACCTGTTGAAGTTTGAAATGCCTGTAAGTAATAACCATCTTGGCAGCTATTTCTTTAATACAGATATTAAAGAAAAGCTCTTTAGTGCCTCCATATCAGTTTCCTATTTGTTACAGTCTATTCTAAAACTAATTTTTTCTTTGAACTTGATTAATAGTAGCATTGTTTCATTCAAAATAATACAATTTCTAAGCAGAATATTATGTTTATTCAGAAGAAATTGAAAATTAATTAAAAAATTCGAGTTAGACACTATAGGGGCTTGTGCTTTCCCAAAAGGAGTGGGGAGGACACTGGCACTTGGTTCCCTACTGTTCCTTCCCTGTCTAAGCACAGCAACTGGTAGAGCAATGTCTTCAAGATTTGAATCCAGCTCTCTCTCTCAGTGTTCTACCCTGTGCCAAACTAATTGTTGGCTCTAGTAACTAGATTAAAAAAACCCAAAACCCCAAAACATGGTGAAAAGAGGGTGTCCAGCATGCTTATGCTTCTCATAATGCTCACCTTGAATCAAGCAACTTCAATTCCTGCTAAGACAAAGACCACTGGTTAAGAACACATCCTTTTAATTTCTATTATTTCCTCAGCTGGAGGTTTTTTGACAAGAGGTTGCTGGTTTCTATATAGAAGGTGTAGAATACTACATAGGAAATAGCACAACAGAGCCTCTCTGGCCCCAAGGCACTCTTACACTTCTCAAATAGTGAAAAAAAAAGGGTCTCAACTGTTCTAATATGTTCTATGTAATCAGCTTTTTATTAAAAAACCTTAATGTTATGTTATTAATAGAAGATGTGAAAGTCTGCACAGTTCTCACATAAAAAATTGCTTTCTATTAATAAAGCAAAAATATATTCAAAATGTCTCTATTTCAAATTCTAAAGGCAATATTAGAGGAATAAGGGGAGCTGTGGTATGGAAAATAGATGTTATAAGAGGTTATACAGAACCAATTCTTCAAATGCATCAGTTCTATTATACCTGTCTTGTCTCTTATTGAGAGGATTATTCAGAACTTCTGTAAACACAGACCAAGGACTTTCCCAGAACTAAGTGGCCATCTCCACCCAAATTTCCCCAGCAACCACAGTGTGAGAGATGAGACACCCCGGAGGGGAGCTGGGAGCAGGGATGGAAGAGGTGCACGCCCCCCACTGCACTGCTCCTCAAAAAAGATCCAAGATTTTATCAGAAACGTTGCAAAACTCCAGTATTTTCCAAACTCTGTTCCTAGGAAACACTTCCAATGTTGATTCGCTGCCTCACCTCACAGAGGTGTAACAGCAACAGGGGGTCAGATTCTCAGTTTGGGTCAAAAAACCCTCTTGATAATAATACAAGAGATCCACCTGCTGAATGGGAATTTTGGTATTTGAGAAAGGTTTTCTACTTTAGAAAAACACAGCACTGAGCACGAGTTCTGTCAGTTATAAATCAATTCTACAGAACATGTTTACATATACAGCTAAATTTTTCTGGCACTTGCTTCCCAAACCTTTCCTAAAAACCTCCAGTGATAGAAATCCCATAATCTTCCTAAATCATCCAATTAAATATTAAGTATTCTTACTATCAGGAGGCCTTTCTAATGCCCAATCTCAACCTTCCTTTGTGTAATTTAAGTCCACAGCTTCCCAACCTACTCACTGCAGCCATGAAGGAGAAGAACATGTCGATGCTGTTACATTCAATTACGTGTCAGAATTTGTTTCTTTAAGCAGAAATGAAGTCTCGTGTCTGCAGGATTGAAAGATCAAATGAAACATCTGTTACTAACTCAAGTTAGACCCAGGCACTTTCTACAACATGCAGGAAAATGAAATTTTCTCAGTGGGGAAAAAAGGACCATTCCTTTTACAATGCCAAAATGAAACTTGTCAAAGTCGCAGTGCTGTCTGGCTCTTTCCTGCCATGTTTCCAGTTTTCATAAAACATTGGTAAAATTTGGAAATTTGTGAAAATAACTAGAAAGGATTGGTAGTTACCTAACCTTCCTCCCTACACCCAGTGAATTACTGCCCGAAAAAATACCTGCTTGGATCCAGTTAGAATTTTACAGTCTTAATGCTTCACGGACACAAAGATTTGGGGGAATAAACGTATACATCCTGCATGCCATTCTTAAAGATAATTCCCTGTAAGAATCTCAGCTCCCTCATCCATCTTTGTCTTCTATTATCTTAATGGGCAAAACGCCCTTGGCTCCTCCAGTGGTGCTAAAACCTGAAGGAAATAAGAACAGGCCAATCCACCTCCCTCCTGAGCAGGCACAAGATAATCCACCTGAGTCATCCACTCAAGTGCGTGACTAGCTGGAGTTTGCAACCTCCACTTCTCTTGTTCTACTCCACAGCCAAAATCGAGCTGTGCACCAGCCGGTGACTCACACCCCATTATTTTGTAATATTAGTCATTTAGCTGCTAATTACAAAAAAAAAAAAAAAAAGAGGGTTTACTACAAGTTTATGGAATAGATTTGCATCGTTTTCCATAGACGCATATATATTTCAAAACTGCAGAAGCATTTTCCATTTTATCCCAGTTGTGCTTTAGCCTCAGCTCTGAGGGGCTGAAATAACCCATTGCTCTCCAGCTGGTAGCACAGGATCCTGGGATAGCACAGGCTGGAAGGAGCTTCTCCAAGGACGGTCCTTCACATCCTCCTGGATGCACCTCCCTGGAGCGCAGGGGTGCTGAACTGTCAGGCAGAGTTTGATGGATCCCCTCGCAGCCCTTCATCCAACACTTCTCTTCTGAATCCTTGCCTTGCATCTCCTCTCTCCCCACACTTGTCCTGGGAGGTTAAACTGACAGGATAAATGTAAAAAGCAATAATTCAGAGAAATTCATCCAGAGAAAGGATGTGAACCAAGAGCAGGCAGAGCTAATCAAGTCTTGAATGTATCAGCAGAAGTTTATAACTTTTATCTTTTTATGAGACAGATGATCACACACACACACCCACGCTTCTATAAATTTGAGATAGTCATAAAACTTTCTAGCAGACACTGGCAAAATAAAAAACCTCATAACCTCTGTTGCAAAGAAGCCCAGTAGGCAGCTGAGAGATCTCAAGTCAGATGTGAGAGCCACTGCCTGAAATGTCTAACAACATCTTACAATACTCATTTTATAATCCTGATTATATTATAAATCATAGCCAATATTTGTCTTCTGATCACGAGTTAAACGATTTGAATGCAATGTTTTTATTTAAATGCAAAATGTTCAAAAAGACTGTCTCAGATGCAAAACAAAGATTTCCAATCTAAATGATAACTAGAAAAGGTTGAAGCAAAATACAGAAATTAAAATGCTTGGGACAGAAATCTGTGGTCTGAACCAGAACCTCTGTCATAAAAAACTCGCACAGGGAGCAGAGAAATCTTTTTGTCTTCAGGTCCCCAGAGAACATGAAACACTGAGGTCATCTGCAGCATGGGAGATTTTCTAGCAAAAAAATATTTTTCAAGACAGCAACGGCTGCTCAGCACTGGAACAGGTGGTCTAAGGAGGTAGGGGCAAGTTTGTAAAGATCACCAGGACGGCAGTCATCAGTGACACTTGTCAAGGTGCTCCTTGTGGGGAGCAGGGCTGCACTCCATGGCATGGAAGAGTGTCCTCTGCATCACTGTGTTTGAAAATCCACACCAACGTTTGCAAGGAAGCCTTTAAATTGACAAAAAAAAAATTGTACATGGAAAAAAATTAGACATTTTTATCATTTTCTTGCAAGCTGGTACAAAGGGGTTTTTTCACAGAAATGCCTCACTGAAACACCAGGATGGAGTTTTGTTCTGTGCTTGCTCAGTTACGTGTGGGCAAAAATGAATGAAAGGAGAAGTGCCACACTGCCTCCCCTCTGCAGAGTGCCCTGCCCAGGGCTGAAATGTAATCATTAATTAGAAGAAACACTCACATACAGACATGATGCTTCTGGTAATTAGAAGTACCAACATATGAGCAGACAGGCTTTAGCTCTATTTTACATTGCTCAGGAGCTCATGGCTGCTGCAGGAAGAGCTCGTAACATCCATACAGCATCACTGATGGTTTGCTCTTTGCACTTACTCTTCTAAAAAGTTTGCATCTTTCACTTAGAGCAAGGCCTGACCAGTGCAGTTTCTCCTACAGGACGTGCAAGGATTGCACGGGGCTCAGCTCCTGTAGCTACTGCCTGTCCCAAAGATACCAGCGTTCCCCTGGACCCTCTCTATAAAGCCTCATTTCATTGAAAATTCATGGGCTGTAACACTTTTCACAGCTGAGCTCTCCTCTGACCCCCAGGTTCCAGTTCTGAAGACCATCCTCAGGTCACTGTGTTCAGAAGGGGTGCAATCACTGAACCACAGCTACAACAGGGAGCTCCTAAAACATTCTGTTCTTGAGATTAAAATTGGACAAACAGAACTTCTGCTAAGCTGCTACAAGACTGTGCTCAATTTGATTTACCAGTTCTCATAAAACCATAGAAACTTGTTTAAGAGACCATGACATCTTGAAAATGTAATTGGAAATAAAGAAAATGTATTAAAATATCCAATGCCATTCTTAATATCTCCCTTTAGTAAATTCTACTTCCTGTTGTGGCTCAAAGAATGAGCAAGGATAAGAAAAAGGCTCAAGCTTTCACATATGAAAGTCAAAATGAAATTAAGTTGCTTCCCACAGCCTCTCTGTTGGTACAAAGTTCAGTCTGCCACGATCAGATTTTTGATTCTGCTGGCCCTGGGAAAGCCTCACGACTGGAATGAAATGCCATTTGAAATGAGATCTGGTTCTAAGATGATTTTGCTCCCTGGCACAGCAGTGCTATCCTGCTTTTCCTGGTAACTGTGAGGATTAGTGCAGGATTACAGCCCCAGGTGGTTCTGGCTTAACTGGCAAGGTGGAAAACCAGGACATCCCACCACTGCTTATTATACAGACCTCATCAATCAATACTTGTTTTGAAAATGACAAAAGTATTCAAATAAAAACATGAGATGGTACTCATTTTCATTAGTCTTGCAAAATATTCCAAGAAAAAAACCAAACTAACGGTTTGAGATTCCTCTGTGCCATAGCCAGATATGAAACTTCCCCTGCAAGCACAGGTGACAGCAGATAAATTCTTCGATAAAATGCATCTCTTGCTCTTACACACACCACTTGTTGCTATCATGCATTGAAAAGCTGGGCCATGAAAGGCCAGAGGTGGCCTGCTGTCCCCAGGACCACAGCCCCAAGGACTTGTCCTGTCAGAAAGGCACAGCAGCTGGCGAAAGGTGCACACCTGATGCTGACATGGAAACATAAAAGTCACATAACACAGTAGAGGAGGGAGCCAGGATGCTCCAACAGGGCTTGATCTGAATGTCATGTTCTTAGAAGACTTGCTTCACTGTGGCAGCAGTTCTTCAGAGATACTGAGGCTCATCTTAAATTCACAAAACGATGCTGTTTTTGTTAAGAGCATCAGTAATTGTGCAAGTTCTCAGTGCCACGTGTGCCTCTCACCTCACTGGGCTGTAAGAGGTTTTTACACTTAAAGAGGCCATTAGAGCCAGGTTAATTAGCAGCCAGAAACAAGTCCTCATGTAAGCTACAACTCATTTATCTGGAAAAACGATCAAACATAATTCCTGGATTACTATTAGTCATGGAACCAGGAATTACTATTAGTCATGGAACCAGAAAGGTCAACTTTAACAAGGATAACATTTAAGTTAAAAAAGACATAAGCACCTGTCCAGGGAGCAGCACAGCACAAGCAGAGTAATTCACATATGCAGAGTGGGGGAGGCTGTTGTCAGCGTTTCACATCACGCTCCACCACAGGAGCAGTGAGCAGGTAATCTGTGTCAAAGTTCTGATCAAGTTCAGGTTGGTCCATGAGTCATTAGTGCCAGGGTTTACATCTGGTTACATCCATCCCCTTCTCTCCCCAGCTGAATTTGCAGTAATGACCAGAGAGGAAACCTGCGTAAAATTTCTGAACATCAAATACATAAAACCAGAAGATTTAAAAAAAAAAAAGTGCAAACAACAAAACCAAAATGGATCCTCTGGTCTTCCACATGAAAATTTTGATTGGATTTCTAATCATCATTAGCAAAACCTTATATTTAAGACATAATAAATATTGATTTAAAATTATTCTTTTATTAATTTCTAAACATTTAACCGGTTTGGTTTTAATTATCGCTACCAAAATGCAGGTAATTAATGAGTAGCTGCCGACCTCTGGCTATCCAAAACACAAAAAAATTATAGTGTTTCCTTCTCCAGAGAATAAAAATACTTAAATAAAAACTGTACCTGCAAAAGTAAAGCAAGAGGACTTTAAGGAATTTCTGTGGTATGGAGGTATACCTTGTTTTTGTCAACACCTGACACAAAAGAACATTCTAAAGTTTTTATGTCTCAGAAAAATTACTGGAAGGATATTATGTCCAGGCAGTAAAATGGCTCTCTGTCATGTTTAATTGCTAGGATTCATAACCTAGTTTTTGCTGAATTGGATGTTACTGCTGACTCAAGCAGTTTCTCCATTTTAATACTTTAGGAAAAGTTTGTGTATCTCCACGCCTGTGAGATGAAAGCATTTTTTGAAATATTCCTGACCATCAGTGAAATTTCTCTCTGCAGAAACCTCTTTGCTGTGCATGAAATCTGTAATTAACTACAAAACAAAAAAAATAGCCTCTGATTGCAACCTGGTGAAGGAAGCCATACTGTGCTTCATTTTCAAAGACAATGAAGGGAAATCACAGCCTCTGCAATTTAGCACGGGTATGGGAAATGAAAAGCACAACAGGCACGATGAGGACAAAGAAAGCAGAAATGCCTGCACTCAATTCCAATCCCCCAAAGTAAACACCTTCCCTCACTGGCCAAACTCTAGTTCAGCTAAGGTAAAGGCGGCCAGTGCACCAAGTCACCAAAGACAGCAACTCTGCCATGTTCCTTAACATCTCCACTGGATACCTTAAATAGAAAATAAAAATAAAATAAAAAGGGAAAGACTTTTTCCTCCAGACAGAACTCCACGGCTGACACGATAAATTTAGAAGGAAATGCCACCAGAAGAGAGTTTTGGCAGTGATACATTTATTTCTTTTCACTGTCTGGTACCTCACCCGAATGCAATCCCACAGCATTTGAATTTCAAATAAAACGTATTTGTGATGCACCCTTTAAAGGACAAGCCTGCGTCTCTCTTCCATCTGGTGACTACGTACTTATGGCACTTCTTGTGCTCAAGGAGGCATCCCTGGGCACAGCCAGCAGCTGCAGATCTGTGTATTCCCTGAATCCCTGATCTCACAGTTTAGGAGAACTATCCCTTTGTAACACATTCCAAGTCAACATTAAAGGCAGAGAACTCTTCTAAGCCGATTTGCACCTAGATTGAAAATATACCTATTGATGGCACAATATTAGTTTTGAAACTTCATCCTCACATAAAGTTAATACAATTCGAAAGTTATGCTTAGCTCCTAGGAGATGCTGTAAATTATGTCCCAGTCTTGAAATATACATAGACCCCCCCTAAACATTGGTAAACTCTCTAAAATAATTGAGGCCCTCTGAAGTCTTTGTTCCCATCTCTGAATCCTAGAAAGGTGCCATCCTGTGACACAATCATTCTAACAAAAACTCCAAAATCCTCATCACTGAAGTTGACTGAAAGCTTGACTTTAGTAGCTTGATTTTTACTAAGGAGTTAAAAATAACTCTTTCTTAGCACATTGCTTGCTTAAATTAAAATAGGAAGGAAACTTCAGACAAGAGATTTTCTATCGTTAAAATCCCCTACATATTTTTTGCCCAGTTTACTTTTTCACAATTACTGCCACAATAACTTTCAAGCATGAGTTGACCACATTTCTCTCCCTTCTCCTCTTTAATTTGTTGCTTCAGTTACCATTGCTAACATATTTATCTTCATAAAATTAATTAAAAATTTAATAGCAGTATTTTTCCTTACAAAAGGAAAGGCCCAAACTTCCAATATTTTTCTTGAGAACATTTTTCTAGACTTTTTCTAGCATTTCAAATACCACAAAGCTGATCACTCGAAAAATCAATTTCTACTTGTTCCTGGAAAAGTTTTCTCAGCAAAATTGAGCTCCTACATGAAACTTTTATTAAAAAAAGAACAAATCTGAACAATTCCATGATAATGATGCTACTGAAGTAGCATCAACTACTTCAACACCTCGAAGTTGTTTCATCCATCTATTGTTAAGTTACTCTGATTTCAAATATTTACTCATGTAGCAGTAGGTAACAATATAAAGCTCAAACTTCCTAAAACTGTGCCTGAAAAGGGGTCTGATGAACTGTGCTGTCACTCCCTGAGGTATCAGGGCATTGGATGTTGGGAGACGCTGATTACATGGAACTTCCAGAGCAAACAATGGGAATGGGAGCTATCATCTCAAAGGCCAAGAAATTAACTGCTTTGGGAAGAAGAGCTCCCAAACGGATAATCAAATCTCTCCTAGATCCATAGGTTTAAAGGAAGAAAAGCTGATGATTAACAGACACTACCCAGGCACTCACAGAGAAGCCCCAGTAAAGGATAAAACCCCAAAGTCCACTTTTTTTTTCATTGAATGATTCAAATCTGAAAAACTAAGAATTCTACACAGCACTACTGCTCTTGCTGTAGACAAGGGAACACTGTTCACTGAGTAGCAGTTTTGCTCGCTGTTCAACCTTATTTGCATGTTCAAAAAACAGATCTACCACAGGAACATTAAATATCTGAGAAAAAAGCTACAATGTATGGTCAGAATATCAAGACATTCAAACATCTATATCTGTTATTTCATTTTACAAATACATATGGAACTAATGTACTGCATGTAAACTGATTTTTGTAAGTATTTCATAAGCAAAAAAAATTGCAAACTTTCTACGTAACACTTATATAAATCCTAATTACTTCTGTATTAAGACCGAACTCCTTATCACAACAGAAGTGACAAATACAAAGACTGTTTTGGATCTTACTAAATTCCTCAGTATCCATCAAAATAAAATACCTAAGGTGGAATTTAATGTACGGTCCTGGAAGCAATGTGATTTCATGGTGCCTGAACTGCAGAGCCCAGCATTCCACTACTGGGCTATGCCAGAGCCTCCTCCATGTGACAGCAAGGCTTTCAAAAACATTATACCCCTATTAGGAGCCTGGAAGAGATTCCTTTTTTTTAAAGCGACTCCCCTCAACATTTTTTGCACACTTTGAAGTGTGTGGGTTTTTTAAAGGAAGAAAATTGCTAAAGTCATTCAAAGTATTTAAATTGCTTTGCAATTATATCCAGCTGGAAACTGATAGGCATTTTTAAGTCCCAGTCTTTTATATACTGCTCCTGCTTTTTTCAATGCAAATACATATAAATGGATTGTTAGCCAAAATTACCTGTGTTTAAATTGTATTTATTAACAAAACACTGCTGCTGTTATATCCCATGCATTTTAACAAGTACAGTAATGAAACCTTCAAATACTAACAAATAGTGTTTTCTAAGATCAGTAATTATGCTGGTGACACACAGGGACCCTAAAGTTAAACAGGTGAGCAGGTTGGTCAGGAATCCTGTAACCTGCCTGCTGAAAGGCAATAATCCACCTGACAAAACCCCTTCTAATGAGGCTCCTGCTCTATTTCATATAAATGCTAATATGTACTCCATCCGCAGAACGCCAAGCATCTTTGTGGAGATGAAGTTCATATAAACTTCAGCCAAACACGGAGGGAGGATGGATAATACCCCCCACACCTTGTTTTCTGCCGGCATCTCGCCGAGGAACGCTCCCACCCACAGAAACACACTCACACGGCCGGGACGCACGCAGGGCACAGAGCGGCAGCACCGCTAAGTTTGCACACCGCGCACCTTGGCTCAGCCCCCGGAGCATCCCTCCGCCACCGCGCCGGGCACCCTGCCCAGCCGCGGCTGGAGCCCGCTCCGCTCCGCTCC
>WEIT01003920.1:88649-275670 GCA_013389985.1 Dryoscopus gambensis
GTCCCTGCCCCTGTCCCTGCCCCTGTCCCTGCCGCCGAGCGGGGAGCGCTGGCAGCGCCGGGCACGCTCCGCACCCGCGGAACTCCGGGCGGAGCGAGGTCCAGGCGCGGAATGGAAGCGCTGCCGATGGCTCCCGCTACACCTGCATTATTCACGATGTCCGTGGGACAGTATTTATGACTTTCAATCTGCTGCGCTCCAGATGCTGCCGCGAGAGGCGAGAGCCCTCGGCTGTGCGTGCCTTCCTCGCCCGGCTGAAGGGCTCGGCAGTGCAGGCGCTCGGCGAAGCCGTTCTGTTTTATTTGGAGATAAGAGCAGCTCCACGCCGGCTTAGCTAAAAACCACAGCCTTGTGGGAAAGGAAGGTGGGCACGGGAGAGCAGATTACACTCAATAATTCATTTATGGAGTGGCTTAATGGATGGACTAAATATTAGCTGCTTATTAAAATATCAGACGTGGTGCTAAAGTTTGTAGGGGCTCGCTATTGGGATCAATCTTATCTATACAAAATGGTTAACAGTTGGATAAAATGATGATTATTCTCTTGTGAAATTATGAATTTCTTTTAGAAAAATATTGCAGACTAAGTCATTTCTAAGACAAAGACTGGCTGGAACTGAAACAAAACCTGAAAATCTTGCACAAGAGATGGCAGCAGTTAACCCATTTGTGGAGAAGAAAAACAGAAGTTTCAGATAAACATTAAAAACAGATGCCTTTCACTACACAAAAGCATTGCTTATGCCCTACCAAATAAGCTCCTATTTCAAAGTATATCTATTTATGCAACTGAAGTTTCAATCTGTAAACCACTTGTACTCTATTGAAAAACTCTACAGATGCTGCTCAGAAGACTTCTCTAATTCTGTAAAATGAATTTCCATACCACACATACACTATTTCTCAAAAAAAAAAAGTCTATTAAGACATCTTTCAATATTTACCATTATTCTGCAATCAAAAATGAGACTAACAATCTGAACTCTTGGAAGATAATTATATCAATCATTTCCTTTTTGTAAATACAAGTCAAAGAATTTGTACCCCTTTTTGGCAGAAGAGGAGAGACAAGGTTTAATTATGTTCTCTGAAAACATATAGAAAACAATATTAGATTCAGACTGTAATTTCAGAAGGTTTTCCTTGTTTGGAAGTTTTTATCGTAGCCACGCTCACATTACTCAAAGGGAAAAGAAAACTTTCTACCTAGACAGACTATGGGACCATTAAAGCATCTTAATCATAATAAAGAAAAGTGTGTAATTTAAAAAGGGAATGTTGCAAGGGTTGGCCTGACCACCAGGCCTAATAGCCAGAACATCTCAGAGCTCACACTGCCTCACTGTGTGGCCTTGACCACATTATTCATCACTTCAGCTTTCCCACTCGTAAAATTAGAATAATAAGACTTCCAGTGTCTCCCATCTCTGACTTCTCAGGAGGGCTCAAAGGATTAATGACCCCACAATGCTCTGAGAATTAATAAACACTAACTGCTAAGGCAGAGCTAATATGTTGCAGAGCATTAAAGCACTGAAATGCTAGAAATTCCAATCAAACCACCTTGTGTGTCTACTTCATGGGTGAAGTAAAATGCAGGGATTACTAAAATACCATCTTCTACCACTCACAATCAACAAAATGCTACGGATTGGCTTATTAGATCTGTTCTTTACATCTGATTTTTACCATATATTCCTAGTGTTAAGCTCAGTTCCATTAAAAATGGCACCAGCAGCAATGGCCACTGCTAATTTACAGAACCAGGCTGTACAGGGCAAGGCCATTTAGAGTCAAATCAGTCAGAAAACATCACCATTACCTCTGGCCTGTTGTTTTGAGGCTTTGCAGAACATATGGGCCTCCAATCAGAGGACCTGCAATTCTGGCACATGCTACATGTGGTCCTCAGTGCTGTTCTTCAGATATCCCCATGCTTTATTCAAGTAAGGAAAAAGAGCTTAAACCAACTAATTATCAGGTTAGCAAAAAATAAGGGGGGCTGGGGAAGCACTGGCAAAGCACACACTGCTGCAGAAAGAGCTGCATCACTCACAAAGTTGTGACAACGATCAAAATAATTGTCCGAATTCCTATGTCCAACTTAAAAAAGAGAATTGTAAATTCGTGTTTCAGCCTACAGAAATAGTAACCTTGAATAAAAATCTGTGCACATCACACATTCCTTTTCACCACTCTCCCTCAGTGGTGGATAACTGTGGTTCTTCCACCTCAAAACTGAACAAGAGGTGAAACGTCTGAAACACTCTAATGGTCAAATGATGCCCGGGCTGATCCTCCAGTGGCCGCACGGGGGTTGCAGAGCCTCAGCTGGGACGCCCTTGTTTGACAGCAGGGATACTCCAGCAGCTGTGAGCGCAACCAGGCCCACTGGGGCCACACCAAGACCCAGAGTTAGATGCCCTGTGAAGTGACCTGTGGGATGAGCAAAAGCTCGAGTGGGGAATCACAGCAGGGCAGAGCAGGGTCTTGCTGTGGTTCAGCTCCTGGGGATCCTTGCCGTGACCTTCTCACACATGCATTTCCTACCGTGGGCAAGGGACCTCCTGAACCTTTGTCCTTCCCATTACACTTGCAGAGACAAACCTTAAATAACTGAAATATTACTGTGATGGCAGTGGCTCTTTAGGTTTCAGTAATTCCAGATTTCTATCTTTTTTACTGGAGATCTTCAAATAAGTATTTTCAGTGTACTTATTGAACAGTACAGACGAGTGCCATCACATTATGTCTCATGGCACATCAGAAGTTCTAAATGAATTTAGTTGTTTATCATCCCTTACATCTTTTTCTCCTGAAAAAAGGGAGTGTTTTTCTTCTGAATTTTCCGATTGACAAGGAAAATCACAGAGAAGCAGCCCAAAGCTACTAACTGTAAAGTATGTGCCTTTTAGTGAATGGTGCAGCTGGCGGTTTTTTTACGTGATCCAAAGGTGCACGTGTCATACTAGAAAGCTTCCAGCTCAAAGTCTTCAGTGGGTAACTGATTCAGTCATAATTTCCTGAACTAAGTTTCTGTGCTGTGGGAACTATTAAAATCCAACATAACCACTGAAGGAAAGTGAATACTGGTAAAAGCCACGAGTAGCATCTCGAGCAGAAGGTTATTCTGCACCTGTCCAGTTTGTAAAGTGCTTTTACTACAGGGCACTGAAATGTGGTTTAATCTTTAATGCATGTCCATGTCCAACACACGGGGGCTCTCCACGCCTGATGGATTCCTGCTGGAATGGTTTCTTCCTCCGTGCCATCTGATGAGCAGCACCACACAAGGGAAGCCTAATGAAGCGTATGCAGACAGAAAATTATCATGTGATTTATCACAAACATGCTGCAGTTTTAGTTCAAAATGGTTCGTGGTTTCCATGTGCAAGTTTGAGACGGATAACCAACATGTTAAAAAATCCAATATCCATCAGATGTCACAAACCCAACAAAGCAACTGAAGCTCAAGGAAATCTACATCCTAGAATGCATGATGTTAACGGATGCTAAATAGTATCTTTTGGAGAGAATCTAAATGATAAGGATTTTAAACCTGAACTATCAAAAGAAATACAATCAGGAAATAGAAATTTTTCCTCTACCAAACAGATTTTAAAAATGTTCTCCAGGGGCTGGATCCTGTAAGCATCCACAATGTTGCTAAGCGCACAACGAAACTGATTACAAAAGTACACAAAAATAATCGGGTTTAGCATTAGACCTACATAAGAGATGTTCCAAATAAACAGTGATATAAAACTCTAGGTGGTTTCAGAAATCATTTTTCTGTATATTCAAAATGTCTGCTCTTTTCTTTAGCCAATTGCTCACAAGTAGCCTCTGTAAAGAACTTGTAAATGTGATTATACCCATCTGAATTGCTTCATTTGGCATTGTGAGTTGGTGTTGCCTTTTCCCAAGGAGGTGTATTTGCTATTGATGTTACCAATCTCTCCTGAAGGTTCAAGTTCTCTTTCTGCTGTTCATACAATTCGAGTAGCTCACAAATGAAGTAACTTAAACATTGCAAGTGTCCAGAGGTACTTTCACGCTCTTACTGCAATGCTAAATGCAAAAGTTTGCAGCATATTAAATGAAAATTTTCATTTGCTATATTTTGTCAAAAAAGTCATGCCTAATTTCATTCAGAAGCAAGAAATCAAACACCATCAATAAAATAGTAGAGGAACATAATTTTGATGCAACTAACCTAGTACTGATCTAATAAGTGTTACTTCAAACCTTGCGACAAAAAAAGTTTCTTGCATAAATGCTATGAAAACTGCCATAAAAATAACCAGTCATGCCTGTATTCAGCCCCCTATAAAGAGCAAAAATGCATATTCCATAGGATAGTGATTTTTTGCACAGCCACTGCTGCTTAGGAGGTCATGCTCAGGAAATAATTACTTATCCAAAGCTCTAAAATAAAGCGAAGTCCCTGAAGATGCATCAAATCAAGGAAAAAACCTGCATCTCATTTTTGTCAAGTGGAAGGAAAGCAGCAGACACCATTTACCAGCAGCACTCACTTTAAAGACTGTTGACTCTTTTTTTTGAGCTTGTTGCAAAGTTTAATGTGAAACATAAGGTAACAACACATCTACCAACATGAAGAAGAAACAGGTCTCTGAAAAGTCTTGAAGCAAAATAATTCCTTCTGTGCTTATACATATTCACAGCCCTGCTGAAATGCTAAAGCAGTCACGGGAATTTGCATTCCTGAGGCAGACAGCATTTCCACAGGAAAAAGGATTACTGGTTAAGGCTGCACCATGGACTTTATATAGGTGTCCTTCAGACGTAATCTGGATCTGCTTTTAGACGTTTTTCCCAAACAAATTACAATTTTTTGTTTAGTAATTAGAAAACACAACTTTTTAATGTGTTGTGAGTTCAAAATGTCTTCCGATTCCACAATCTCTTTTTCCTTCCCACAGTATTAACGCAAATCGTGTCTTCAATAAAACTGCAAAAGGTTAACTTGTCTGCAGACCCCCATGACCAGGAAAACACAGATGCGACAGTGCTCACCACACCAGTGTGAGGAAATGTCAAAACACAGTGGAAAATACCTAAAAAAACCTGGAAGTGCAATTGCTTGGGGATCAAATTGTGCACAGTAAGACCTTCAAATGATAAAGTGCAGCTACGCCACAGAACAGGGCCCTGAATGCTGCTCAGAACGTCAAATAAAGTCAATACAAAACATTTCCCAGTCCCGTGATCACAGCTGGAAGTCACTGAGGGAGCACCAAGGCCTCCCCCAGCCATCCTTAGAGGCACCCACACCCAGAGTCTGAATTCAGACTTTTCACTCTGCCTCTGCCCCCTAAGTAAAGCAGAGTGAGCCCAACCCCCTGTGAGACAGGTGTGAGTCTGACACGTGCCTGCACCTACAGGCAGTGAGCTGAGCAAAGAAAATAGAAAGGCAGAGTTTAGAGACTTCTGGAAGACTTTTGGCCCAGAAAGCAGGCAAAGAATTACTCCTGTGCAACTCTGTGAGATGGATGCAGGTAGAATTCTGTTGAGAAAATGGGTAACTGCCTATTTTTTATTCTTAGTTAATGACAAGTCTTTATTTTGCAGCTGTATTTATTTTTACTCAACCTATTTTCATTTGCAGTTCCTCTCCAGACTGCAGAACACACCGATGAGACTTTTGTCACTAGCTTTAGAGGCATGATGTTTGCTTCCTACTAAAATGAGTGCAAAGATCTAAATATCTTTATAAATACAAGATATATAGCACTGTAGGGATTGTTACTTGGGAGACTTTAAACATATTTTCATCACTTAATATAACACAAGCACACAAACTCCAGCACTTTCTGCACTAACAGGTAGAAGGCAGAGGTTGGGACCACCTCCAGCTCAGTTATTGGGGACCTTCTCTCCTTTAAAGTCCTGTTGGCACAGAGAATGTCACAGCTTGTGGATGCAAGCAGCCACTTGCTCCTGCTCATCTGTGGCACAACACAGTTGACTAATTAATTTTTTAAAGTATTCAAGATGTGACACATATATGGGATTGAATACAGATTAGCATTACAATAATCACAAAGCTTTTGTAGCCTCAAATTTGTCTTCTTGCAGCGAAGTTTCCTTTAATGTGCAAATGAACGATGCCACTACGTATCTGGAAATAAACAGGCTCATTATGATCGTGGCTTGTCACAAACACAGGCATTCAGGGTTATATTAACAGCACACAGTAGGCTGGCAGAGAAATAAAAGATCCATGCCCAACTGCCTGGTGCCACATCCTGATCCAACCCACCAGTGGCATCCTGGAGTGGTGCCAGGAAAATCTCCTTGCCCCCAAATGTTTCTGGGTTTAAGTTGTTTTCACGAGTTGCAAGGGCTTTTTTGGCCTAGGTATAAAGACAGGATATTTTTGCCAAACTGAGTCAAAAGAGAGCAAAAGGGACATGAAATTGTCTGAAAACTTCAAACCCAGAAAAAGCTGAGAGAGAGGTTTAGAGGAGAGCAATAAAATGGTCCCATGCAATAAAATGCAAAGGGAAGGAGGAGACAGGGAAGTGAGCTAGCTGAAGTGTTCCAAACCCTGAAAACAACTGTCAAGTAAAGGGGAACCTCTCAATTTTTGAGATTAACCATGTCAATGAGTCTGGAGTTACCTCACACATCACAGCCCCTGCTTCACGCACAACAAACAGACCAGCAAGTCCTTCAGGAAGAAATCCTTTCCTGACTGTGGGCAGGCCCTGGCACAGGGTGCCCAGAGCAGCTGTGGCTGCCCCTGGATCCCTGGCAGTGCCCAAGGCCAGGCTGGACGGGGCTGGGAGCAGCCTGGGACAGTGGGAGGTGTCCCTGCCCATGGCAGGGGTGGGACTGGATGGGCTTTAAGGTCATTCCAACCCCAACAGTCTGCAATTCATGTGCTGTGACAAAAAGGGCTGCTCCTGGTAGCTGTTGGTAAACAAGCACATTCCTAATAGGATCCTCAGTGCCAGGGCAGTTAATTATAGGACTTGCTTTATAGTGAGATGCAAAACACAGTTCAGAAATAGACAGTCCTTCAGAAGGATTTAGGGAGACCAGTGCTAAGTTTGTCATCCATCAAGGAATGCAGACATGGTATTTTATATCAACATCTACGTAAGATGTTTCCAAGAATAATGAGTACACAACATTTTAAAAACAAATTTCATACATTTTTCTGACAAAATGTTGTGGACTCGTGGTGTTAATTTTAGCAGTTTCAATTGGATTTGGTACGGTTGGAAATGCGAGGGGAAATCTGCAGTAATCAGGAAGTGACACTCATTAACACTTTCACAAAATACCCACTGGATTTGCATAAACTCTGCAAAGATTCACTGGTGAATCTTTAATACAAGATTTCCCTTGGTTTTACTCCACATACAGCTGCATTTGCCCTCCCTCTCTCCTCTCCCCTGCCAGCGAGAACTGCTGTAAACAGTTCATAACAAAGCATAATAAAATGCATCAAAAAACTAAAATATACTGGTAATTACCCAAAAGCCTATATAATTGCATATATAATTTCATAAACTGTAAATATTTTTCAAGAAATTATTCCGTAAGGGAGAGAAATACTAATTGGATACAATGGCTTGATAGAGTGGCACTCCAAGTCACTTAATAAATCTGGAGATGCACAGGCAAGTTCTTTAATGACCTGTGTATAAAACCCATCCATGGCCCAGCCTGCAGACAGCGCAGTGTTTGCATGCAAAGCAGCATGAAAAGATTCTAGAAAACGGATAAACCTAACGGATAAAACTAAGGCAGCATAAGGTTTCTGCTTCTGACACCAAAATTTTAAGTGAATGCCACTGTTAAGGGAGACAATTCTTGCTACTCCCAATATCATAAATGTGGCAAGAAATTAAAATATAGAAAAATAAATCTGGGTCATTTAAGTCTTCTTTGAGAAAGACACCCTTCTCAAGAGTCAATACTTACCATGAGTTTGTACCTGAACTATCCAGGACCTATTGGACTACACTGACTACATCAACATGGGCTGTTATAGCAGACAGTCCAATGTATAATGGGAAGTTCACAATGAAAAAAAGATTATTTTCTCTTTTGAACTATTAAAAAAAAGCATTACCAGGTTTAAAAATTCTCATGGAAGCTCATTCTGCTGACAAAAATGCTTTCTGGTTACCTTTGGTTTTAAATAGAAGTCTTCTACAAGAATGGTTACGAGTTCAGCATTAATAGGTTAAATTTAGGTAAATGTAGTATAAGATTCAGAATAAAATTTTAAATTCAATTCAATTCTTCTCCCTGTCCTAAATTCCTGCAAAGAGACTTAAATGACATTTAATTTCTGGTGTGCTATACTCCAACCCAACCATTTCTGTTAGAGCCTAAGCTTTGAAATGATTTGAACTATGTCCCTGTGACTGAACGGCTGTACCAGACAATGGATTATTTCACTTGCTTGCATTTTGAGCAAATTTATTGACTGAGAGTCTTATTTCAATGCTCCTACTCAACACATCATTATCTCTGATATCCCACGAGCACATGAAAGAATTTTCTAAAGGAAAATACAACCTAAGTGTGAGGGCCAGGATGAATTCCTGTATTTTATTTCTGGTTAAACTCTCAGGCTCAGATCACCTTTATGTCTTGTTCACTACTGAGTAATGGAAGCAGGCTGGGGAGAAAAATGAATGTAAGTGGTTTTATTTGTCTTGTGGAATCTTTTTAAAGATAAATTAGAACATCAGAACCTGGATATTTTTTTTTTCCCTGCTGAACAACTGTGAATTGTGCTGAGGTCACTTGAAGTGTAAATACTCTGAGCACTTTTCATTTGGGTTTTCATTAAAAAAAAAAAGTAATCTCAAAGTGGAACAAATTTTTTTGTTACGGTTTAGTAAGCAGAATTCTCATTCCAGTGCTTTAATACTCCCAGAGCACAACTGATCACAAAGCAACAGCAGATCTTGGTAAGTAAAAACTCAAACATTTTTCTCTAACTCAGAATTACCCATTTCCGAGGCTTACCCATCACAAGATTATTTGTACCCATAAAAAAGTACAAAACTTGTGAGATAATTTCAGTAGTCACAATAGCAACAACATCCTCTGTGCCATTCCTCAAAGAATTCTCCTTGTTGGATGCACAATTGGACTGTCAAAGACAGCAAAGCACTCTGGCACTCTCTGCTTCAAGACTGCAAGGGTTCCACCCAAAACTGTAGAACAAGAAAATGAATAAATCAAAAAACAAATAAATCAAAAAGGCATTACAGGCTTTCAGAGTGTACTAATGACATGTGAACTCCCTGGCCCTGTGACTGAAGTGGTGGTTATTATTGGACAACCACTGTGAAAATAAGCTGTTAGAAAATAAGTCTTTACTTTTATTTCACTAATTCAAATGGCACAATAACGACTCTTTTGAACACGATTTCTCAAAGCTGCCATATATTGTTCACTAGAGGCAAGGAAAACAGGTTCATCAGATATTTCATCTGTCTCAGTGGCAGGAATCTCAGATCAAAACACGTGCATGCCACACTGTCCCTTGCAAGAGAGTGAAGTAAAATTTAGATAGCCAGCCCCTTTCTGCCTTGCATGGGTCAGGGATGGGAGGGTGAGAAACAAATTTCAGGATGGAAAACCAGGAAAAGGAAGAGGACACCGTGAATTTTGCTGCTTCATGACTCCCTGTGCTTAGCTATAGTGGACATTTTTGGTGGCTCAAAGGGGTGGGGTGCAGAGAATCTCAGGAATAACTGAAGTATGGATAAAATATATTTCTGTGACTATAAGGTGATTTTTTTTGGAACTCATACCTGGTTGTCTGCAACAATTACATCTGTACAGAACTTGGCAACTGGGTGACAGAAATTTGGCCCTGAGGAATCTGTATCAGGATAAGTTTCTTAAAATGCAGGCAACATGGGAAAATAGAGCAAATATTTTGAGGGCTGACAGACTCTCCTGGACGCAAAGCTGGCACACATGGAACGAGGCTGGGCAGATGTGCACTGGCAGGCAGCTGGGGCTCGGTGCTCAGCCAGCTGCCAGCATCCTCCCAGGACTGATGCTCGGGGCACACAAACGTGTGGCTGTGGCAGAAACGTGAACTCGGATTCCTCAGGGACAATTTGGGCCATCGAGGCCACGAGCCCTTCTGCCCACTCTCAACGGCAGAAAATGGAAGCTCGTTATTAATACACTGAGAGCTCTTCAGCCTGATCCTGGGATAAGGGCACAAGTCCAGCACAGCACACAGAGCTGGAGGTGCCACTAAAGGAAACTCAAGATTCCAAATGAGGAAAGTGAGTTCCACTTTCATCATAGTATTATGCCCACTCCCTGCTCCAGACACCAACTCCCACCGAACGTGCTTTTCGAGAGAGATCAGGATTCTTGTTAAAACCACACAAAAAGTCAGCACTACTAATTTAGTATCAGTGGTTGTCCCCTTCTGATTTTAGAAGTATTGTTCCTCCCAAATGCCACGACTCCTGGTATGTTCTGAGCTTCATATAATTTCATGGCCTTTTCTCTCCTTTCTTCTCTTTAGGAAAACCCTCAATCCCCCCATTCAGAAGATAAACTAAAAGGCTACAAACCACTACTAAGTGTTAATTTTACCTGAGAAACCAAGTGGAATTCACACTCTGAACAACGCATAAGGAAAAGAGCGAAAATTCAGGACATGAGTCCGGGCAACATACTCCACATTGACTTCAACTGAAAAAAATTAATCTGTGGATATAAAATTTTGAATAAAAATTACAGTAATAATAAAGCTGCAAGTCAACTTTTTACTGTGTTGCAATAAAATATTACTCAAAACTTCAGTATGTCCTATCTCATTCTAGCAGAAAGTTCAAAAGAAAGAACAGAAAGATTTAGGAGGTTATCCTTTTAGATATACATATTTGTGATATAAATATATTTTATATTTCTATATATAAAAATCATAGAAATGTTCCCAAACTAATACATTTGCTGAGACTTTTAAAAGAAATACAGCTCACCATTATTCCACCAGTGAGAGAACCCAAGAAAAACAAGTGATCCAAATTACCCCACAAGCCCCAGTGACGCTCCCCGATCATCTGCTGCACTGAATAAACATTATAGATATATTTGTATACACATATATTTAATATCCTTACAGACAAGCAAGTACAGCACAACCTGATTGTGATTATCTGGAGAACAGAAAAGCACCAGAGATGTTTTTGAATTACAATGGCAGAAACAACGGTCAGTAACATTTTGTGGAGAAGGTGTTTGGATCAGTTGTGCACAGCAGGCTGGAAGGCTCTGACTGCCAGGGCTTTGACAATAAAGTGCCATCACCTTTTAATAACATGGGAAGAGAAAGGCTTAATTTACAAAAGAAAAGAAATTTTCCCGCATTCTTGTGAATTCTTAAACATCATTAAGTCTTTTTTGTATTATTCTAAGAACTGTGGGGTTTGGGTGATTTCGCCAGTTGAAGTCAGAGTAGGATGATTTTTGGAACATGACACCACTTAATCATTCTCCTATTTTTATTAACATCCACACCTAGAGAACTGAGTGACCATCACATCACCCCTGCTCTGGCAGTTTTATTATTTCATTCCAGCTTCACACAGTGACTTCAGCTGCTCTTCCTGACACAAATGCCTTCCAAGTGTCACACCTACTCTGTAGATTTCTCAATATATCCCTTCTAAGATTTTTAAATGGCTACTCCATCTACATCCTTGAAACGTACGAATACTTAAAGAGAACATAATATTCCGTATTTGTGTTTGTTTACATTTTTATAACTACACATCACCCCAAGCCAATAAACTGTGTTTTCTAACCTGTGGAGTTATGCAGTATTTATTGAAATTGTAGAATTCATACTGTTACTGTGAGAGCATGAAAAAACAAATGTAAAATTAAAACTCATCATTACCTTGAAATCTGGCACGAAACCCAAAACTAAATTAAATCTTATCTAAATGCCAAACTCAAGGAGAAGAAAAACACCACCAAAAGGAAAACTAGATTCTCTTTCATATTTCCTATTCAATTTGTTTGCATATTTACAAACAGAAGACCAAAAAAAGGTATCTGAATAGTCATAACTGAATCACCTGGAACAGTGAGAGGCTGGCACGTGGATGAAGGGAAACATCTTTCCATTAAAGACTTTGAAGAGCCTAAATCTACTCCAAATCCAGACTTGGAGAGCCGTGAGACTACAGCAAGAATTAATTCTCTGGGTGAGTCTTATATATGGTGTATATATATACCATATACTGATCAAGACTAATAATATTACACAAAATGGGATCACTTTTACCATATCCAAGGCAATATGAAATAATTTGCCTGGGCACAACTCAGTAACAACTGAACTACTCCCCACCCACCTGCACACAGAGGCAGAAATGCAGACTTCCAAAGCAGATTTTAGGAATTCCATGAAAACATTCACTGAAACCAGAGGAAAAGTTTCCACAGCTTTTCAGTCATGAACTTGACAACAGAAGTTCAATGAAGAATCAAACCGAACCATTTTTCTTGCAAAATGGGACAGGATGTCATTTGATTCAAATCTGCTGCTCCTGTAATTTGGTCCTTAGAACAATGATTCACCACTCCTGTCATCTTTACACACATTTCTTCTGGGCCCATATCAAAGAAGCCGATCTACCAGGTAGCAATACCAGAACACCAGAAATCAAGTTTTCCTAGGAAAGACATTTTTATTTGTGCCAATTCTAGTATATAAATCTTCAAATAATAATAAGCTCCATAAATTTATTGCAGCTGGAAATGACTCAGATAAGCAAAAATGACAGGCCTTCAATGCAGAATGATGTCAGGCCAAAGAAAGGAGAGGACAATTGGAGTAACAGCCTAAGTCACGGTGTAAATCGCCACTGAACTATCTGAGAACTCTGCCTGATACCACCAGAGATGGTTGTTGAGCTGGAAAGAAGAGAATTGGAAAATAACTGCCTGAAGACTGAAGAGCACAGACTGGAGTACAATGATTTGAACAGATTAAAGGAAGTAAGATGGAGATGTAGAGGCCAAATACAAGCTCACTGACCAAGCCAGAAAAGAGTCATAGCACCAGGAGTACCATGACAGGTCAGGAGCAGGCAAACACTGCTCCCTGTTGTGGAATCCCGGAAGATGAAGGGCTAATGTGTGTCTCAAACACTGACAGCTGGTGCCTGAGGGCCGATGGCAATAACAGACAAGGACTGTTGGTAATAACAAGACGTGGAGTAAGATCATCTCTTGTGATCTGAGATAGGCTGTCAAAATAACAAAGTTCTCTTGCTGCCTGCACCATTGAAAATCAGAGTCTTTAAAAAAAGCTTCTCCAGAATGTGGGCTCTCTCTAAATAGATCAGAAATGAAATGTGTGTGGTAAAACCTGTGAGCTGCTCCCTGCAAGCACAGCCCTGCACTTCAGCAGAGCCCTTCTGCTGAAGGTCTTACTGCAGGTCTTTCAGTTAAGTGAAATATAAATTGGTAACTGTTGTTGATACTAATTTCTTAGACACTTATAACTAAATTACCCACTAGAGAGCACAGCAACATTTTCAAACACATTCTGCTTATGCCTGCAAGTGCCAAGTGAGGTCCTTGTGGCACTCGAAGTCACTCTCTACACAAGAAATATGCTAAACAATCTGCCATGCACAGCAGAGATAAGGAATGGACTCAATACAAGGCTTGAACGAGAAAAGGTCAACAGACCATGAACTTTTAATGAACAAATTTCAGCAGCTCCCAGCCTGGTGTGCAGTTCTTGGACATTACTGATGAAATAACTTCTTTTGCATTATACGCTTTTGTGTATAAATATATAACAACATACAACAGAAAGAGAAAATACATTCTTCCTTCCTGCAGGAGAAAGCCTGAGCAGCACTGCTCATCAGCATTCTGGGCAAGAGCTGCTCTGCTTCCCCTTCTCCAATATATTGTGGTGATGTCATGACATTTTTACTTTCCATTAAAGAAGACCTTTCATCATTTACTATTTCCCATTTTAATGAGCATCCTGAAAAATCATCTCTCGTTTAAAAATGTAAATAAAATATTCTTCAGTTTTGCTGTATTTTACGGTTGCTGAGAACAAAAAGAGTATCATCCATATAAAGTGCTCTGGAATTTCTGCTTTAAAATATTGTTTAAAACTGCTGTATTCCCCCAGGCCCTCATCAATACATTGACAAGGGTGTCTACAGCATGCAGAAATCGGAATTGCACGTCTCAGAGCCACAGGGAGACAAATTAACTCTACCAGAGATCTTTGCTAAATATGTTTTTCTTCCTTTTCCCACAAACTGTTTGAGTCAATCATTGCTGCAAAAAGATTAATAGCATAGGGCATCTTGTATTCCCAGAAAAACATAGAACTTGGTATATCTAGTCAAATATGTTCAGAAGTAGATAGATTCAGACACTGAAAAAAAGTAATTGGAAGTATTTAAGCCTGAAATAAGACACATGTAAGAGGAATCTTGTCCTAAACAGCATCAGTTACTGCTTTATAATCTGGAGAAGAGGGGGTTTATAGACATTTCTCATTTATGTTGGCATGCCCATGAATATAAATGGAATTAGAAAGCTGACAACTACTACAGAATGAAAAGAGAAGTGCAAGGAAAACATCCACTGTCCATGGGAATTGCAAGCGGCACAGTCAGCGGTGAGGATGGCGAATCACTTGTCAACCATGACTGCAAACAAAGAGGAACAAACAGCAAGGTGGGGAAAATCCAAGTCAGCAAAAAGGGATGAACACGAACTACAGCAAAGGTGCCTCATGAGTATAACAGCTAACATGGATTTCCACAGCTCAACTTAACAGGGCATTGAAATACCATAGAATACAGAGTGTGTAAGAGCTAAATGCAATATATTCATAGAATCACAGACTGGTTTGGGTCGAAAGGGACTTTCAAGCCCATCGAGTTCCACCCCCTGCCATGGGCAGGGACGCCTTCCACTATCCCAGGCTGCTCGAAGTTCCATCCAACCTGGCCTTGGGCACTGCCAGGGATCCAGGGGCAGCCACAGCTTCTCTGGGCACCCTGTGCCAGGGCCTGCCCACCCTCACAGGGAGGAATTTCTTCCTAATTTCTAATCTAAACCTCCTTCAGTTTAAGGCCATTCTCTTTCGTCCTATCACATCCCCATTAAAAGTCCCTGTCCAAGCATTCAGTGCCATTTCTTTGGCGTTACTACAATCCAGTTTTCATTTTCTTCAATCCGATCAGTTTAAAATCACCATCACTGTAGTTTTCATAATAGGCATTGTTATATGTTTATGCAGTTGGGGAAAAACAAACCAACCAACCAACCACCACACAACCCATATAAAAATAGAAAGAAGAAATATGAATTATCAGGTTTTCTCAGTATAATCTACCATTATGGACAACTCCCAGCACAAGTGGGTTAACAAGTTTACCTAATCCTCCCCAACACTGAGAAATGTATTTTAATATTGATAGGCCTGATTTCCTCTTCCTGCCTTTCAAATCACACTAATGGGGTCTAAGTCAGAGAGGGAGGGTGTAAGGGTGGTATCTAAAATAGCTTAATTGGCAACACCCTGCAAAATAAGGCTGGAAAGCAGCAGCAGCAGCCAGATCCTACCTGGACAGTAGGTTTGTGATACAGGCACAATGTGTCTGCTTCATCAAAAAAATGTTGAGCCTTTTTTGATGATTTCCAGCCCCCAGTAAAACAGTTCTCTGCAGCATAAAGTGTCCAGGTCTTGGGAGCAAAGCTTCTTTGAAGGGGGGAAAGATTTCCTGGCTGGAGATGAAGTGCTGACCCATGGTTATTAGAGCTGCAGCTCCTTCACCTGCATGGTTTTCATAAGTGTTTTGGTTCTGCAAGAGTTGATGAGCAGTTTAACATCCTGCTGGGAAAATAATAGCTTCTACATCCATGTGTGGACCATTTCAATTCATCTAGGGAAGAAAAGTCTCTGTAGGTGCAAAGGCTCACTCGAAATATATACTTTTAATAAAGCATTTAGAGGCAAAAAGAATGATACTGACTTTCCATCTCAGTTAAAGACAGGTTCAGGCTGGAAAAAATTTGTTCATGTTGGACAAATCAGCTGAAGCTGATGGGCCTAAGGCTTCCGTGTACAATGTACCCAGACACTTCTAAATGGATTCTAAGTGGATTTATCTTTTTAAAAGGTGTTGTGCTTTTGTTTAAATTACTGATTTTAAATTTGCCAGAAGTCACTCAAAAGGCTGTCATTTTTAAACAGCATTACCACAACAAAAATTAAAATAAATCTATACTAAAGCAGGAATTTTATTATTCAGAAAAATTCTGCACCTCTGACTGGTTTGAGTATATCATACCAAAGCAAGACCTCACCCAAGGATAAGAAAAGACTTGGTTTGAGGAAAAGGCACAGTAAGGAGGCTCTATGAATTAAGCAAGGAAAAAAGGTACATATTTAATACCATGGAGAGGTGGTATTTTGAACTCATCAGTGTGGGCTCAGAAAGGGCCTCAGTGCGGGTTCGTTATTGAGGAGATGATAAAGAGATGGAATAATCATTCTCACAAACGTCACTTTTTATGGCTTGCCAGGGGACTTTTGAACACTCAGCCAGGCCGTGCTGAAGGAGGCCACACACTCAGGTCTGCCCAGCATAAAATACCTGGGACTCCGCCAGCAGGGCCTGGGCACACGGTGAGGTTTGGGCTCACCCCGCAGAGCCTGGGCTTGGCTGGACTCTGTGCTGCAGCCGAGCTCACCACAGAGCTTTGGGTATGACTGAATGTGCTACAGTGCATCGTTCTAAAGGAAAAAAAAATTTAAAAATCTGCTATTTAGCAACCATGTGTAGTAAGGATCAGTAGCAGAGCAAAGCCTTTTTCTGACACAGAACCCGAACAGGTGACAGAGAACTGTTTTACATAAAGGCCGTGGCTGTGCCCCAGCAAACCTCACTTGTCAAGGACAATAACACAAATCAGAGCACCACCAATGGGGTGTAAAATCACTCCAGCTCTGAAATTCTGTGCTGAGAAGCCCAAGAGTGGTCATTTATCAAACAAACTTCTGAATCTCAGAAAGACAACAACCTCACCTTAACATAATCACATTTTTTAGTAAGAGCGCAGCTCATCAATACACAAAAATTTTGTGAAGAATTAATTTAATCTGAGCCCCTTCACAAGCTCCAGACTATCCAGCTTGGGTTTTTGAAATGGAAACAGGAGACTCATTTCTCTGAAAAACTGGAATATAATTTTTATCCGAAGCTTTCCACAAATACTACTTTTGTGTAAATTGAGAAAAGCACATGTAGAGTATAATTTAGCAAAATTAAAATAATTATTTTTACACTGATGACATTAAAATAAACTCAAAATATACATAAGAATAAAGCTCTTTATTTATCTTCTGTCTACACACCCAGTAAAGTGGTTCTCCGCATATGTTTCATATAAAGCTTGACGCAAAATTCCAGCAGCCCTAGATCTAGCTGTATTTCACAGTTTAAATGTTTTTAATTAAGAACTTGTGAAGAACTGAAATGTCTGTGCTTCAACATCATACCAGCAATTTCCAAAGCAACAACATAAATGGTAAAAGCACCAGGATATCCCAAACAGCCCAGATAAGCAGCCATATGGTCCAAGGCACACATTCCATCCACTGTAAGAGTAAAGCAGTATTTTTCAAAATAGAATTGAGACTGGTACAGTAGAAAGCTGGTATTATTACTAATGCTCTTTAAATTCTGACCTAATGTAGTGTTTCAACAAGCAGTACAGAAATTTAACCTTGTCACAAATTGTCTCCTTCCTTCAAGATGTTGAAAGGACATGGGAAAGGAAGGAGAGGATTAAAAAAAAAAAAAAAAAAGAAGGGGAAAAAATGAAGATATATATACATATATCTTGTGGATAAAAGCACCTAATCCCAGTTTAGCTTCCATACAATAATTCTTCTCAAAGAGCAACGAAAGGGGAGGTAATTTCACAGGGAGGTCTTCCGGGGTGACAGAATATATGGATTCCATTAACTGAAGACAGCTGTGGAGCCCATTAATTTTCCCTGGCAGCCTGGGGATGGCAGGGGCCATGCTGGTGTTTGTTAAGCAAAGGGGACATCAGCTGAAGAGCTCCCTGGGGCGTGCTGCCTTCCCAGGATTATCGGGAAAGGCTGATAATGCCCACTGGGCTGGCTGGGGGTAGATGCAAAGCTACCTCAGGTGTGCTTGGGCACAGGAAAGTATCACCAGTGACAAGGTGAAATTCCCTTATCAAACACCATGAGCAGGGCCTGTGGCATGGCCATCACTGGAAGCTGTCAGATACTGCGTTTGCTTGGATGTGGTCCAGAACGGGGAGAAGGAAGAAGGCAGGGATGTCACACCCCTGCTGACTGAGTGGCTGGTGTGGCCCCACGGAGCCAGACACAGAGCCACAGTGTCACCCGTGGCTCAGGGACACACATGGCAATCCAGAGCCACGGTGTCACCCACGGCTCAGGGACACACATGGCAATCCAGAGCCACGGTGTCACCCACAGCTCAGGGACACGCACGGCAATCCAGAGCCACAGTGTCACCCACAGCTCAGGGACATGCACAGCAATCCAGAGCCACGGTGTCACCCATGGGTCAGGGACATGCACGGCAATCCAGAGCCACGGTGTCACCCACAGCTCAGGGACATGCACGGCAATCCAGAGCCACGGTGTCACCCACGGGTCAGGGACACGCATGGCAATCCAGAGCCACGGTGTCACCCACAGCTCAGGGACATGTGTGGCAATCCAGAGCCACAGTGTCACCCACAGCTCAGGGACACACATGGCAATCCAGAGCCACAGGGACGTGCAGGGGCACCCAGCTGGGTTGCAGGTCCCTGTGACAGCGCTGACAATGTCCCAGAGTCACGTGGCATTTGTGCTCCTGCCACCTACGGAACTGTCTCAAATTTAGGGAAACGTTGTGCTTTTGGGAAATGCTTTCTTTCTCTCCCCTACTTTAAAAAAAACCCCAAAGGAACACTGTAAAATATTATAGCTCTGCCACTTCACTCTTACAACTTAACCTTGTTTTCTCTGGCGCCTTTTTTTCCTTAGCAGTGTATTGCACTCTCTTTCAAAGTTTCTCCAATAAACTTGCACTGCTAATGACTCAGACAAAAATTCTACAAAGTGACAGCAACAGAACACCGGATTTTTTCCTCATTTTCCCAACTGCTTGTGAATGTGTCACACTTAAGGCCATTGAATCAAGTGAGGAAAGATACAGAAGTAGTTTATATTACTAAAGTAACTGAATGCTGACAGACAACAAAAAGTAACTGCTTGTGTTTTGCAGCGATGAGAATCTATGGATCTTCTCCACAGTGCTTTGCAAAGGTGCAACACTTACTTGGGTACAGCAAATGAGATACCAGCTCCTCAGCTTTAGGAGGGGTGGAAAAAACTGGTCCCTGGCAATGAAAATACATCATTTTAAGGGCTTAATTTATTTCCTTTATTCAGTGATATTAGTTCTGGGTGCTTTCCTGCAGCATATCAGGTCTCTACAAACCCCAGTATCACTGTGGCTAATCTATAATAACATAACTATCTGCAGTTCATTCCATCGCCTGCACCAAGTCATGAAACTCAATTACCAAGTGAGAAAAAAATTGAAAAGCCAAAACAATGATGTAGAGCAGGTGTCAGGGTGTCAGTGGAGCTGCCACAGTTACTGCTGTGTGGAGCTGAAGCACTTCAGAAATTCGGAACACTCGGAGCAGCCCATTCCCAGCCCACGCAGGGCAGCACAGGACAGTGTCACTCACACAGAATTTATCGAGGTAAGAGGCCCCAGGTTCAACCTGTCTTTCCCCTGCCTCCTTATTTTACCTTAAATAACGCTGTTGATGTAATACGTTTACACACTGAGGTTTTTTTACCCCTCAAAATAAGCATTCTTCTCTACTGTGTTTTAAAATGCCAGCACATCAGAATTCATTACAGAACCAAACAAAACCAATATAACACATGCATTTAATAGAGAAATAAACTGCAGCAAGAAACGGGTTTCAGTATTTAATGGCATGAATAATGAATTAAAAATTAAGTTTAAATTATGTTGAAGGTCATAGAAAAAGCCTCAAAGAAAGATAGTTAAAGAGACATTAAAAGGAAGATTTAAATAGGTGATCTTTTAGTATTCTAGCAAAAACCGTCTGTCTTTCACTCTTTATTTAAATTAAAATACCACTCAGTGACTGACCTTTTTAACATGGCCTAAGGGAGCAGAGTATGATCTTGTTTGAAAAGAAGTGATATTAAAAGAGCAATACTATTAAAAAGCAGAAGATGATGGAACCCACAGATTAAAAGTTGTTTGCTCAGGGAAGATTAACTTTTATGAAAAGTCCTTCCTGCTACAAGCAGAGACAACTGCTGCTGTTACCATTTTGGTAACTATATGGACTGAGTTAATAAAGACTGTCCTTAAAAACAAACCACAAAGCTAAATCACAGGTTTGTTGACATTTCAGCAAAAGTGTCCCTTCTTTTCAGCATCTCCCCTGGAGGCCAGCTGTGGCAAAGATGGACTTCTCTAACTCTCTGTCCCTGACCATTCCTTAGATGGTGTCCTTCAGCTTAACACCCTGACTTCCAGAGTTTTATCAAGTGGGGTCACAGATCCTGCCAAAGACAAAGTGGAGGGCAAGACTTTGGCCCTCTGAGAAGTTCCCAGAAAGGCACCCGAGACTGTGAGATTGTGGTTACACCCCTGTAGAGCCCTCAGCCTTGTTATGAGGGAGCACAGAGACAGCTCTTTAACAATCTTCACCTGACTTTGATCTCTGCTACTCCAAGGCGCTCTCCAAAATCCCTACTCTGCTTACCCGAAATGGAGTCTGCCACTAGAGACGGAAGGATAGACATGGAAATGATGAATGCCAAGTACTGAACAGCTAAACCAAGTGACTGATTCATCCTTCCCAAGAACTTCCAACAGAGGCCGTGTCCTTACACCTCTGCACAGCAGAGAGCCCTGAGCAGAGGCAGCTGAGCCCCTCCTCAGCACTGTGCCACCAACGAGGAGAGGACGGAGCTGGTGCCACCCTCCCCGTCCCCACCACCGTGGCACAGGCAGTGGGTTGTTATGCAGTTAAACACTGGGATTTGAAGGTTTTACACTTCACCGCTTGCAAACTAAGAAATGTGTTCTGTCTCTAAATTTCCACGTGGATTTTAATGGATTAAAGTATCCCTGTCATGACTTAGAGGAAATTCATATGAATTAGATGGCTGGCAAAACCTTGGGGAGGTTGTGTCCTTGACTTCGCTGAACTTGTCTGGTGTATCAATTAGTACATTAGAAATTAAATATAAACCACTAGAAGAATAAACTGTATTTATTCAATGAAGCAACCAAAACCTGATGCCACAAATTATGTGTTGTTAAAAGGAACACTTCAAAATAAAAGTGTCCAGGAAATCAAACACTACTGTCTTCCTACAAGAAACCCAGGTGAAAATTCCCCCAAAATACTAAACATGTTTTAAATCTGAGTCAAAGCTACAGCTTCTTTACCTCCTTTGGGTCCCAATATTCAAACGCTGCCAAAAAGGCAGAACCATGTATGGGAATATAGGATATTCTACAATGTTTTGAGCAAGAGAGATCCTGTTTGATCCTGTTGTCTTGTCTTCTTATGATACTGAATTTGCTGATCATGCTCAAAGACGATGGCTCCTATAGTAAAAAAGAGAATAAACTGGAAGCCCTCCAATTCTTTTGCTGCAGAGACTGAAACTAGCACCACTGAAATCAGGCATGACCTTCTGAAATCACGTTTGTGTTCATTCATTTCAGCCTCTTCTTGAGGTAAAAACCACAAAAGTTACGAGCCAGGCCAGGAAGTGTGGACCATTCCCTTGGTATACAGTAGATGCACTGTAAGTATTTTCTTCACTTTAATTTGTGGCTGGAAAGGGATTAAAGCAAAATAGTTCTGAGAACTAAAATTAAGACAGTGCTGAGGGTTGGATGGATTTCCAAAAACAAGCATTTCTATAAATTTATACACATTGTCTGATTTAAATTGCTGGATTTTTCCCCCATCTTTACTGAAATTTCAGAAAAATTACTCCAGTGATGGGAAACATACAAATATAACCTTTTCCTTTTCAGATCTCAACATAGTTTATTAGAGAAATTAGTGTATTAAAACAAAACAAAATAAACAAAAAACAAAAACAAACAATAACAAAAAACCCCAGCCAAACAAAAAAAGAGCAAACCATATGTACTCATCTATCCTTAAAGTAAATCAAGGTAATTTGAACTATTCTAACCTTGCCTCTTTGCACAGAATTTCTGGGTTTTTTCTATACAGAATGGAGATGAAACTTTATGTAACAAATACTTCGATATTCACTAATACCAAAAACCTTCTGTCCTACAGCCCTTTAAATTCTCATGAGGTGGAAGTAACTGGAACAAGAGAAAACCATTACAAAATGAGATAATCAAGTTCTGGTTTTGAAGATTCAGAAAACAGATACATGATTTTTAAAAAATTAATCTATTTGACTCAACTTACGTTTAATCATTTTATTTTCAGATTACCATGGAATCTTCACCAAAGTTATGTCTCCTTCAGCAATTTTGTATAAGAGTCTTTAAAAAAAGAGTCTCCAAGATTAGCTAAAGATATTATCAAATCCACAGTCATGTGGGGCTTTCTTGATTTTGAGTACAAAGTCTGAAACATTGCTGGATTGCTAAAAATTCTGTTTCTATTCACTTTTATTTGTAGGTAAGACCAATTTTTTGAAATTTGAATTAAAATGCTAATATTATGTCTTCCTGATAAATAAGGCATGGAAAAGCCTTCACTGGCAAGAAAGCCAAAGCTGTTCCCCAATTATTTGAACAGCACTTTCCCCTATGCTGGAGATGCTCCCAGAGATCTTAAAAATCAAATGTTGCACAAACTAATTCCAAAGAAGGAGGTTCAGGGGTGGGCAGGAAGGATCAGCATTGAGTACAAGTCAGTTTAATTTGCAGGTATCTGAGAGGACATTATAACAATGACATGAATAAGGATAACAAAATGTTAACGAAAAAGCACTGTCAGTAATGATACATTTAGATAAATGGCAAACGTACTTGCATGAACTCTATCATTACTGCTTCAATCACAGTCATACTTAAACTTTGGGGAGCTAATTTCATTTATAAATTCTGCTGCTGCACATCAATTATGAGCAGCATTACTAACAGTGAGGCACAGAACTGCTGTGCGAGGGTGACTGATTGTCTGGCATTAGCTCTGATAAGAGAAGGGTTGCAAACCACTTTAAATGTCAAAAACCTGCAACAATAATGGGCACAAGCACCAGCTATAGTCCTCTAACTTCCCTGCCTTCCTGGCAATTCATTATTCTGTCTTCCCATTGCTACATCCTCTAACCAAAAAATATAAATGCCAAAGAGCACTGTTCTTCCTTACAGAGAATTTCCAGAGTCTTTATTGTGAGAGAATTATCTGACTCAAAACCAGAGTTAACTCCCTGAGCAAAATATTTGCGGTTGGTCTACTTCAAGATCAGTAACAAAATTTGGATTTCAGGGCATTAAAATCAATCCTTTAAACACAGTGATTCAGTTTAAGAAAAAGAGAACAACTCGGCATCAGTCTTTCTACAGCAATTTCACAGTGCGGCTCCAGTAAAGAGTGCAGGAGGTGAGGAACACTTACCCAGAGCTGCTGTGAGCCGGGCTGGGGCGGCCACTCAATCACACGGTGCCCTGAGCAAAGCACAGCCAGCGATGCAGGAGCTGCCTCCCGGACACGCAGCCTGAATGCCAACCGCCTGTGACATTGACTTGTTTCCAGCCTCTTGTCGTGCCGCCGCTATCAGTGTTATATTTGTATAGTAGAATAACATGAAATATTGATTCTAGAGTGCTTATCAACTGGACCCGCTCAAAATACTCTTCCTACGAAGTTCAGCGCTGTTTCTCATGCAGAGCCGGTGCTGGGTATTTGTGCAGGGAGCTGCTTGTTCTCTCCTTGCACTTTGAATTCTTTCCTTGAGACATAAGCAATAACTTTTCAAAATCTGGGAACAGTGGGAAAAGACACAAGCAGTATTTTCTGAAATTGTATGAACTGCCCTTTAAACTAATTTAAATGATTTGACAGAATGACTTTAAAAGACAATGTCTCTTCCATTCTGGCTTCAATCACTACTCTGAAATCTGTACCAGGGCAGGACAACGACCAGCAAATTTCTAATTGCAAAATGAATTACTAAATACTCTCGGCACGGGATATTTTGTTGTTTTTTTTTTTTTTTCTCATGAGGTGTTTTGGGCATTTTCTGTGTGCCAATATAAGAATAAAAGCGGAGGCCGCTGCCCATGGTTTGCCTCTGCATCCTCCCAGGGGCGTGGGATGTGCAGGGGGGGCAGCTCCAGGGGGCTGCACACCAGCTCCCTGGAACAGAGCCACCAGAGAGACCTGGCACAGCCAGGGACAAACAGCAGGGAAGAACCATCTCCCCCTGCAAATCCAGCTACTCACAGGTAACTTGTGGATGCCTTGTGGATCTGTGGATTTCTGCTGGGATATCGATGTGGTATCAATTACAGCTAAATGACCAAAATCAACGGGATTGCTTCCACGCCACCAGTCCAAGGCATCTCCTTCCCCTCTGCTTTTACTTCCATTTTTAATGTACCCCAGCACTTTTATTCATTATTAGCCTGTTTAAAGCAGCTAATCATGCAGTCACTGTTGTCACAGCGTTGGTGTTTATGCAGATAACAGCAGAGTCCTGAGGGTGGGCTGCTCTTGGCTCTAGACCTCATAATGCCAAAGCAGGCAAACCACACAGATGTGGCACTCCTGAAAATTCAAAGCTGAAGTTGTTCATTGTTCTTTCAGCAGGTCAAAAATTCATTGTGTTGATGTACTTACAAAACCAACAAAACCAACAATTAACTCTCAAACTCACCTTCCAAAGGATTAAAAATGCCTCACCTAATAGAACTAAGTAGAGATAAATAGAGATAAATAGAGATATATAGAACTTGTGTGCTAGTATGATTTTCATTGTAACTATTTCAATTTTGTTTTGGCTGAACCCTCAAAACCCTGAGAAGTCACTCAATAACAAAAATTTTATTTCCAAGCTGGCCCTTTTTTTTTTCTCTGAGATTTAACGTAATAATAATGCATTTATTTAACATTTTACCCTGTAATGTCTCAGGAGGTAGATTCTATTAACTTGCTAAGAAGAGCCACACATCCCAAACTAGATAAAGGCTTGTACTTCAAAGACCTGCAAAACCCTTTCAGATTCAGCTGGAAGATTCTACCACAGAAGTTTATCATGAGCTCAAAAACAGACAAAAAATAGCATTCTGCAGAACCTGAAAAGTAAATGAGAAAAAATGTTTCCTTTTACATTTTTAGCTGTTCATGGACTTGCACTAATACAAGTAGAATTTGCTTCATTTCAGTGACCATTTCTCTTTGGTACCAAGAAACAAGTTCAACTCACATCTATACAACTGTACGTAATAATTTACTGGATTATTATAGCTTTAGAGTTTGCTTCCCTAATGAAAATAAGCCTGCTACAAACAGAGATAATCAGATGTATGAAGAACCACTGTGGCTCTGATTAGCTGTGATACATGAGTCATCTGCAGAAGCTGGAGTTTATGTATTCTTTCCACCAAAAGACAGCACCAACCTCCCACTGAAACCAGCCCCCTGAGAAGCCCCGAATTTCAACAGAACGACCCACAAGGAGGGAAAAACTGGAACCATAATAATTGAGCTCCACACAACAGCTTGCTGATCACCAAGCAAGAAAACCTGAATTTCTTCCAAACCTCAGCAGCAAAATGCAAACATTTCTCCCACGCAAAAAACCATAAATAAATCGGTGTTAGTGCAACTGAGAGCAGGCAGCACTGCCCACTCCCTGCAGCCCCAAGCAGCCTCTGCCCCGGAATGCAGAGTTTAGGACACAGATGTTTTGTTCTTGCTTTCAATCGCACTATTTGACTATTCAGTTATTAGAAAATATTCATCTGCCCTTATTTCTCAGACAACTCTACAAATGCAGCTATGCACAGAGAGCTGCCAGGGTATTACAGGAACTTCTAGCTGGGCTCAGTGCTGTGTTTCTCCAGAGCAACAGGATTTTTTTTTTTTTTTTAGTATGAGTTTATTGATTATCTGTCAGGCACCATAGACAGATGGACAGTATAAATAGCAAACATTTGTGTGATAACTTAAGATGTAGATTTTAATTCACTTCTGGGTGGGTTTTTTCCCTAGCATCACTTTTGTAAAATCAACACCTTAGATGAGTAATGGCAGTGAATTCAGATTTATAGCTATAATAGTTCTAACACTAAAGTAAAAGTAGATGCTTTATTTCTTAGATTTTTCTCTTTAAAAACCTGATTTTGCATTCAGCCCTGCTGGTATTTTGGATTTTGGCTTGCCTAGCAAGCACAACTTTACTTCTACCTAGCAGACTTCTACTAAGTCCAGCTGGGAGGTGCACAAGTGCAATAATTGCAAAAATAACTCAGATTTGCCAACAGGGCATAAATCCAGCAATACTTTGTGAAGGCTCTAAAAGAGGAAGAAATATACCTATTTCTGCCCCTTTTATCCTCTTGCTCCTTTATTTTCAGTTCAGGATCCCAACACTGCAGAAGCCTCTTCCATGCAGGAACTGGTGTGACCAACACTGAATATGAGTGCCTTGATCGACACAAACCCCAACCCATCACTGTTCAGTCACAGGCTGTGACGTTGTAGAGTTCACAAACTTTTCAGCCCTGACCCATCAGGAGTAACTTTGAGCCCTGTGAAGACATGAAGAGTGCACTGGCACTGCCCCATCCCTCTGCCAGCTGCTGATTACTGTCAGGAATTCCATCTGGGCACTGCACCAAACAGTGAGTGGTTTGTTTACATGTGCCTGCCTTCAGGCGATTCAACTTGAACGATATCTTGGCATAGGATATTTGAGCACCACAAATCTGCATCCAGAACCTAACATTTAATATGTACTATCTCGTCTCACATAGCAGGTGATGAAAGTTTCACCATTAACAATCTACTGGTCTGTACTTTTCCCATCTGAAATAAAATATTGACAACTATTTAAAAAAATGCATGACAGCAAATATATACTAAATACCTTAAAACAGGTCCGAAACGCTGAATTACAGCTTGAAGCCATTACCTGCTCCCTTTTCACGTTCCACTTTTGCCTTGCTTCCTCTGCAGCCTAAGAGAGCTTCCTTCAGTGCTTGGTAATAACAGGCTTCCCCTTCCCCAAGATCAGCACAGGTATCTAGGTCACCGTAAGGGGATAAACCTCTAATAAAAATAGTTCCCTCTTCCCCTTAGGATTTCTCTTTTTCTGAATTTCATCTGGGCTATAACCCTGGTTTGGCTTTAGCTACTGTGAGCCCGTTTCCCCCACTTCCATCCCTTCTACAAATACACCAAGACCAAAATGACTAATGAAGTGTTTACTATGTGTTAAGATGAAAAATTAGGTGATTTAAAAGGCAAAACATGACAAGGAGGGTCAAGAAGGCTAATTGTATTAAATCTGGTGTCCTGGAGTGGCTCATGGGAACAGTGCATGATCTGAAAATCCTCCTGGACCTTAGGAGGTGCAGGGGATGCTCCTGGTGCTGCATCTGTAGCTCCAGATGCTGCTCTGAACTGGCAGACCAATATTCCTGTGCCTTGATGACTTGAGGACACAAACTCTCAAGATCCAGACTGGTGAAGACAATATCAGAAAAACTAAGGCCACAGCATGGATGAAAACATAAAAAAGGGCCAGCACACATAAAGAGAAACTGGCTGACACTGATCATAACCTTCTATAGGAAATTTGGTCTGTATGGAGGTGTCACTGAACAAGTATCTTTATCAAGCCCACAATTAATTTCCAGTGTCAAAATTATTACAAAAATTGCATGACTACACTATGAAATTTGCTTAGTGCTTAAGGGAAAAAAGGTTGACCAGAATGAGGAGTGAAAACCACTAGTGTGGTATTTCTGAATAAACAAATACTTATTTTTTCCAATATGCAAACATTTAAACATGACTGTCCAGCAAATTACATAAGCACTTGAAAAATAAAGCACTTCACAGATATACTCAGGACATTCGTTGGCCTTGCACATGAATAAAGCAGAAATGGACAAAAAATAATGTGCGTGCTTTTACAACACTGGGTGGGGGGGGAGGGGGGAAGAAAGCAGAATCTTAATCTCACTAAAAATATGATGATGGCTGCACTCAAGTCTCAGGTTTCTAGGTAAGATAATGCCAAGTATTTTCAAAACCTTAAAAGATGTTTCATAAAAAGCCATTTCAGCACAAAAAGTTGGTTAACCTTGAACAGTTAGCTAATGATCCAGCACACTCCAGCCTTAGCAGCAGTGAATAAACAGATCTTAGCAGAGCAAAGCAAACCCAGTTGGGAGAGATGAGTGTCAATGAAACAGACCCCAGGACCATTTCAGTGAGCAGGGAAATCAGCAGTGAACCCACTGAGTGGAGCGTGTAAGAAATAATTCCTCCAGACTCTCAATGCACTCAAACAGCTTTTGGTTCAAATGCTAAGATTTTCCTCCTCTCCAAATACCTTGTTCTCTGACAAACAGCAAGGAATCCTACTATTTGATACACTTGATATGTTACTGCTATTTTTTAAATGGTTTCAATACTGCTCCAGTCTTCAGCAATACTTTGTAACCTGTCTAAATTCAGAAAATAGATAGAGATGATGAGAATGAAAATGCAGCACAGTGCACTTCAAGTCCTCTGTCATTTGGAACCTGAAGTATGTAATTAATGCCAGGGTATCTAGGGAACATAAAATGCAGAATGTGCAGAACCTAAGGTGTGTTCTCTTCTATAACTGCAAGTACAATAAAATATCTGACATTTTGTATTGATCCTTGCCATGATAATATAAGAATTATTTTAAACAGAAAGTAAAATGAAAGCAGTCACCTACATTCACTTAACACTAGAATCAAGTAAATACAAGCCTGCTTGTATCACAGGGAGGCACAGACTTGGCTCTCTGCATGGGTATAGTGTTCCTTTAAAATGAATGTATGTTCAGATATTATTGATCCCTCAGAATTCAAGACTGGGTTTAACACTCCTTTCATGCCTGGCACCATGTTCTGCTCTGCCCCTACAACTGACCAGCCAACACAAACTGGAAAATAGTGCTTCCTAACGCTGCCTCGCCTCTGGTTCTGGGTGCAGTTTGGGGCACCACAGTATAGAAAACACAGGAAGCCATCAGAGAGCATCCAAAGGAGGCCACGAGCATGGGGAAGGGACTGGAGAGGAAGTCATGAGGAGCTGCTGGGGTCACTTGGTTTGTTCAGCCTGGAGAAGAGGAAACTGAAGGGAGACCTCATTGTGGTCTTCAACATCCTCATGAAGGGCAGTGAAGGGGCAGCACCAATTTCTTCACTCTTGTGACCAGGGACTGGGCCCAGGGAATGCCGGGAGCCGTGCAAGGGCAGGGTCAGGATGAGTGTCAGGGGAAGATTCTTCCCCGGAGGGTGCTGGGCACTGCCCAGGCTCGCCAGGGAATGGGCACGGCCCCGAGGCTGCCAGAACTCCAGGGGCGTTTGGACACCGTTCCCAGGGATGCCCAGGGTGGGGTTGTTGGGGTGTCTGTGCAGGGCCAGGCGCTGAACTGGATGATCCCTGTGGGTCCCTGCCAGCTCAGCCTATTCTGTGATTCACAGGGCAGAATCTGGGGCCTGTCCAACCACAGCAGCACCGGTGGCTGCAGTGCCACCCCAGCTGTGCCAAACCCTGAGCCAAAGGCGCCCGTGGCCTGATGCTGCTGTGACTGCTCAGCCCAGCACTGCCCGCTGTGGGATCAGTCCTAGGGACACAGACAGGAGAGCAGCTCCGGCAAACGGGGCCTCGTCTGCTGCAGCTGGAGCTCCGTCAGTGCGAGCAGCTGTGGCCCTGCTCAGCAGCTGTGGCCCTGCTCAGCAGCTGTGGCCCTGGCAGGGACACCAGGGCTGGTGGCCACCAACACCCCCGACAGGGGCTGGCAAGGGCCAGACCGTCTGATGGCAGCGGGGAAAGACAAAGTACAAATGACACACTCAGCAGCAAGCAAAGAGTAACCTGCGCTGGATTCAACACCACACTGGTAAAACATCTCCCCAGCCAGGCAAGTCTATGGCAATAAACCTGCTGGGAACAAGAGAAAAATGCTAGGCTGGAAAAAAGCCTTCCCTTCTTGAAGATACAAATGTCAGGATTGCCAGCCCGGCAATTCAGAGCACACAAAGCAATGATGGTCCTTAGGGAGCTTTTGGTACACAAGCAAACACTGCAAGTACAGTTAAAAAGCTCTTTAGAGCACCACATGCATCTCAACAAGTCAAGCATTGAGGAAACAATCGTTCCCATCAGCTGACACTGGAGCAGGCACTTCCCCACACTGGAACGGGGTGAGCGATGCATCACTCTGGTGTCTGTGGCCTACCACTCCATTACTGCTTCTCTATAAAATTACATTTCTGATAAAAATTTATGTGTCAAACATTTTTGTGATTACAGACCAAAAGTCAAAATTTGCATTTAAATAGATGTATTAAAAACTCAGCAGCACAGGTAGAAGAGGGAAATGCTGTTTTAAGGAAATTTAAATAGGGAGCATGAGCACAGAAGGGATTTTTCTTCTTAAATGATTTGAGCAATTTTGGTTTTATTACTGTTCTTGGGTCCAATTCAAAGTCAAGATTGGAACCATAGTATCCTGTACCCCTAGACTCATCTCAGGCTGAGCTCAAGAAAATAAGTCTCTTTTCATCTCTCCATTGGGAATGACCCCATTTGTTGTAAATAAAGTATTTTTTTGTTCACAGTCCAAGCCCACACTTTTCACCAGCTTGCAGCCCAAGCCATATTATACTACTTTGCTCTCAAGTTCTTCACTCCTTTTCTTTGCATCAGCCACCACAGTCATTGCACTTCCGCCCAGGCAGCACAGCCACTTCTGAGAGGGATTTCACAGGATATTCTGAGTTGGAAGGGACCCAAAAGGATTTTTGAGTCCAACTCTTCAGTGCATCACCCGTACACAGCTCAAATCCATGCCCTCGGTGATGTGAGCACCGTGCTCCCACCGAGCTGGTGAATTTTCAATGTGCAATCTAAAAATTCACAAGAAATTCTCCCATACAAATGCCTGACATCAAATACCCCCTTGGACTTAAACATATTTTATTGTGCCCCTTTTTATTTTATAAAGGATTTCTGATGCTAAAGAACTCTTTTTCTGACCTCTCCCTAGTATATTTTCTTTCTTCTCATTACACACCTTTTATTTTCTGTATGTTGTCAAGATTTAAATTTAACCCTTGCATCAAAACCTGATTTTATACTTTCAAAGAGCACCTAAATCTTGGCAATGGCATGCCTGTGCCCTTTATAGTCCAGCTGGCATCAGCAACACATGTTCTCCATATAAAAACCATATAAATCAATGTGTTCAATGCTTTTTTTTTCCCCTTTCCTTACAGGCTTACCAGCCACAATAACGATACCACATGAACTCCATTATTGTTAATGGAAGGAGTTACATTTAACTGTTGTCAGTTTTAGCTCTGCCATGTGTCACTGCCTTCATAAACATGTTTTTTTCCAAGAAGAAACTGCTACAGAATCAAATCAGCTCTTGGAAACACAGATGTAAGCATAGCACAAAAACATGGTAATTAAATTACCATTTTAGGTGTGCATTTGCTGTCTTCTTCAGATGATCTTTCCTGCAGAATTATTTCTTTAACACAGGGAAAATTTGTCTGGGAACACAATTTCAAGTGCAAATAGAGATTAATCATGAGAGGATTTCCTGAAAAATTCATAGCAAAACTTTTCTTCCTCCCAGGTAATCCCTAAATTTCTTCAAGGAAAATTTTGCAGGGAATTTAGAAATACAGTTGAAAGCATAAAGACCATCACACAAGGGAGTGTACTTTCCTCTGTTGACTCATTCTGGCCTTGCAGACAACAACTCTTACTTGCAGCAAAGTTTCCTCATTCTCCTTCCACAGCACAGAGCTGTTACCAACTGGGCCCTGAAGTGAAAACTGTGTCCAAGGCATCAGGAACACCAGTGTTACTCAGGAAATCATTGCAGTGCTTCACTGCCACTGGTGGCTTGCACACAACCAACAGAAAACCTAAAAGAGGAGGATTAAATTCTCTACAGCAACATTCCTTCCAGCTGCCTGTCAGAGCCAGGGTATTCCTCATTTTCATCCAGCATATTTCAGGAAAATCTTTGCTTGCATTTTCACGTAACACACATAACAGGACCATTTTACAAAACACCGTGCAGTATTTCAATTATATTTTTACAACACAGCACTCAGGGCCTCGGCAGGGTAATTTTTTTAGGTAACAGATGTTCCCTGACACTCACAGACCTGCTGTCTGCTCTCCTGTCCCTTGAAGCCACCAAGCAGCAGCAGCGGGATGAGAGTGGCAGATGTGAAATCCCAGCTCAGGCTAAGCCCAGTCTCAGCAGGGCTGATGTCCAGGACACCACAGCCTGGTGGAATTAACCCCCAGCAGCCAGAGGGGGTGATGAGGCTGCACAAACACCCCGCGTCCTCTTCCCTCTGCTCACTCAGTACCTCCCCTCCCCAAACTGATTCCATAACATATCAAACCTCAGAACTGTTTCCTATCCCGCTTTGCTCCATTTTTTCCAGGGGTTTGCCTGTTGGTTTTTTTTTTTTTGGTCAGCTGTCGCACACACAGCACTGCTTTCACTAAATTGTCCATTAAAAACCTCATTTTGTAGGATTTCTCCACAAAGATATCTAAATATCTAACTTCTCTCAGTTGTTAATGGGATTCAGGCACTACAATAAAATCATGGATCTCAGATGTAATTTTAATATATATAAATGAAAACGTGGATTTTTATTTTACCCTCACAGGATATATAATTTAGAAGTCATTTAGAGTATGGGAGTTTCTAATGGACATAAATTTACAAAGTCCACAGAAAATTTAATATCTCTTCAGTGAGCCTCACAAAGATTTTTTGAAGTTTCCATTTTCTTGACCATCCAAAATACCCTCTTCTATTTTGTTTTAATACTATTTCCAAAAGCAATTGATTTAGTGTGTGGATATATCTTTCTCTGAATATACATTAATAAAATGTAACTGTTCTTATTCAAGAAACCAGACAGAAAGAAGTTGTTAAATTTGTATCATCCATCTATTGGTCTCCCCATTCAACCATGTGTCATCCTTTACTTATTCTCTTGTCTATTCTGCATGGGTTTTTTGCAATACATATAAATAATAAATACAAAAATATTTAGCAACACACGGGGTTTGGACGAAACTTCCATTCAGACAGTAGCATGGGGCACTGAAAAAGAGTCTGTCACTGGATCTGTACCTTATATTCTTCGTGCACAGAGTACCAAATTGCAGCTACAGGGTGGTCATCCACAGCAGCTTCACTGTGGGTGGTGGTGTCAGAACATCCCAGCTGCCACCTCGTGCCACTGGACATTCCTCATCCAGCATTGGCAGCGCAGCCAGGACACTCTGCGTGCATCGACAGCCTCCATCCCACTGCAGTTTGGACTGGAAAATCCTAATCTGGCCCTGAAAGTATGGTATTACCAATCTTTCCAAAGAATTCTGTTGGCTGTAGCAGAGTTCACCGACACAAATGTGTCCTCAGAGCCCTTCCTGCGTCTGTGGCGGGAGGGCTGTGGTGGAAAAATCTTTCCCTTCTGTCCCTACTGACCTCGCTGCAACATGGGTCGTTAACACAAGACTCCTCTCCCCAAACTGTCTTTTTGGAAAGGGATTGAATTTCCTATAGAATGTGCACTTTGCTTGTTCTGCCCTGTTTAATGTATTTTTAATTGGCAGGGCATTTGAAGGCAGCCCGTCCTGAGCCCATCCCCAAGGCCAGCTTGGGGAGGTGTCACACCTGCTGAAGATGCTGCATTCCACCCCTCCCAAGCCTGTGACCGACACTGAGCAAGAGGAAACAAGAGGGGAACAAGGAGTGGTGGCAGAAATCGCTGCAACCAGAGGGGCAGAGTGAGGATAAATGCCATATTCCTGTCCTTCCTACTGAAAGGCGCAGGGAGAACCTGTGCTGAAATACATGGAGAACCAAAGGGGCCAGGATCAGCACTAGGAATGATGCCAAGAATGTAACAGCCTCAGGATCTCACTAGTGCAGAGGTTTCTTCCTTCCCTCTGTAAATACCACAGCAAAAAACGTTCAAGTAATAATGCCAATCCAGATCCCCCAGGAACAGAGCAAGGTTCAGACCTGAAGTGTTTCACACGCACTGTCCTGTGATGCTTCTGGTTTGCAGAGCACCCGTAGATTGATCTGGCCTACAAAAACCCTGTGCCTTGAACAAATAATGAGGTTTTCCCTGGTACCACAGCCCCTGAACACTGAAAGGTTTTCCTTCTTCTTCCCTCCCCAGCTCTCCTAACGTCCCCTCCTCCGGAGAGCAGGGCATTAGTATTCACTAACTGTGTCTTTGGAAAGGTTTAATCTCCTAGCAATTACCAATAGCAGAGTTTCATTATATGGACAGTATGATAAATATTGAACAGGTCTCACAGCTGTTTGGATCAGTTTAATCCAGGCACATCTGACGGGAGCGGGGAGGCCCCAGTGCCTCGTGCCTGTATCCCTGCAAGGGCAGCTCCAGAGCCAGCAGAGGGACAGAGGAACACAGGGTCAGACAGACTGCACATGCCCTGGGACTGCCGCCATGGACAGAGCCACCCATGGATGTCCTGGCACCTGCCAGCATTTCTGATCAAACTGAGGGTGCATCGGTACAGGTTATATCCTAAATTCATGCTGACTTTAAATGGAAGCCCTACTCAAGTACTAAATGAACTAAAGAACATCTGTAATTGGGATAGAAAAAAGACTGTGCATTGTGTCTGCACCTAGTTTTGTTATAGCTGTGAATCCTACAGGCTCAAGGAGAAACATTAAGCTCTAGTCACCATCCTTATGGGGAAGAACTGCTGAAGACCAGTGCTGGAAATGCAAAAGAGAACACCCAGATCAGAACTTCACAGAAATACACTGCTGCCTTTCCCTTGCAAGAAAATTTGATGCCAAGTGGTTCACATCCCAGGACACACTGCAGTATTTACACTCGGTTTTAATTATCCACTTCATAATTGGGTTTGTTTCAGCAGGTGCTTAAAATCTAGGGATGTCTAAGTCAGAATTTGTTCCATCTCAAACTTTTACCACCACATGAAATTACAATAAAAAGGCACAGGTCCTCCTTGTAGCTGGTGTAAAAGGTGCGACAAGAGAAATCCCTGCCAACACAAACTAATTTTCCAGGGCCTGAAGAGGAAAATTGAGCTATTCCATGCATATTCTGAAATAAGAGCAAGCAGCACGCTCCTGAGATGTTTCTGGGCACGCCACCTCTACCAATCCCTGTGCAAACAAGGATTTTCTGTGCTGGGCACAGGGGCTCCTCCCTGCTGGGTGACCTAACAACTCAGACACAAATTTCCCCAGCAATGGGAGCACAGAAACTACATTCCTCTGCTCTTTGTTTGAATTCACTACTGGTGACCAGGAGTAACATTCAGCATGACAAATAATTTAATGAACTCCTAATTCAGAGTTGACCTTCACTGAAAGTACTGTTTAATTACCTAGTGTTTCTGAAGTCAGGCAGAAGAATGTTAAACCATTTCCGAACAGGTGCAAGAGGCACATGTTAATTTTAATAGCAAAGGTCATTACATGCGTATTTCTGCACTTTTTCCTGGCATCTCTCCTGTCAGAGGACTACTTAGGTGTGTCTAGGAAGACAAGGAGGGAAAAAAAAAACCACTTCATGTTCTTTCGGCTTAGCAAAGTCTTGTCTCCTATCTCCTTTTTGCCTTTTTATTTTTAAAGAGCAAGTCTAAACCCAATGATGAAAGAGGAAACACATTATCTTGCAAACTGAAGTGGTAAGATTAGATTAGTGCCCACATAGCTAAAAAACACTTGTAGTATATGTTTTCATACTAATGTGTAAAAGAACTTCAAAGCACAATGAAGACATATTTTCATATAAACCTGAAAAAAATTCCACAACAAAAACACTCCACTCGTTGAGCAGGAAAAAGAATTCTGCAAAGTAACCCATGCTTGGCAACCAGCATTGTAAAAATCCTTTGTCTGAAAGCAAGATCAATTTCTACTTTAATCTGTGGACATTAGATATGAACCAATAGCTTTGCAGAGAAATAAAGATTTCTTGGCCTGTGTAGCTTCATCTTATCAGACTCCAGAAGTGAGCTTCATGTTAGAGACTACTTTTTAAAAAATCTTTTTGCCTGAGGAAGTGTGAAAACAGCCTCAAGAAAAAGTCAGCTCTAACAATATTGAGCTTATTCTCTCCCTCTCTCTTTGTTTCATCCTTCAGGCTTTGATGCCTTTCTCACAAGCAGTATTAAAAGCTGCCAACCCCAGTGAGAGCATGACGAATGTACCAGAAACAATTCCTCACCACCATGTTTTCCTAAGGTACCAAATTACACCTCTTCCTTCAAATGACACTTCAGTTGTTTAGACGGTGGACAGTGGGAGGTGGGGATCACATTTTCAAGCTTAATAAAAGTGCTGCAGCTGTAAAATTCATTTTTTGGTTAAAAAATGTAGTAGGGGATTTATTCTCAAGGCCAGTGAGGTTGGTAGTTGCAGTGGATGGGCTTGTTAGTGTGTGGTGGAGCTGGCTTTTTTAATTTTGTTTTTTAAGGTTTTTTAAGACCAGAAATTAGCTATGAAGTGCCAACACTTTATGGAGCATCCCTAAGGAACAGACTGAGCACCCCTATAATCACTGCTCCAAGAATAAAAGAAATCAAAGGAGTTTTTCCCTCATCTTCTGTCCGAAATAACACGCCCCAACTTTTATTACCTGCAACCTACATTCAGAGCAGTAGTTCTGCAGGGAATGTTAAAACAGCTCGTCTGTCCCTTAGCTCTACACACTGGAGTCTGGTTCCACAAGTCAACATCCAGTGACAGAACGGTGTTTCGTTAAGACTAAAGTGTTATTTTTTTACACAAGGGGAAAAAAAAAGTCCCTAAAAAGCAGTAAAGGGTATCAGAGTGGTCCTAGAGGATATCAACGAGATAAGGTGAGTTAAACTTGTTGAAAATCACTTTGTATTATTTAACTGGCTGTCCCCACCACACCGAGCAAATGCAGCCAGATGCCAGGCTGGAGGGAAATTTCATGCCTTGTTGTCACAGAAAGGCTTCTGGCATCAGGACAAACACTGATGCCAGAGAAACCACTTGTCTCATGAAGTCTCTCAAAGAAAGCTTTCCCTGTCGATGGCCTGGGCATGAGAATCCTTCTGGCACTCTGCTTTTGAAACCTTGGCTATCGTGCACGGGCTGCTGGAAATATATTGTTGCTTTTAAAAGCAAACTTAAGCTGATATCAGCATTGTCAATCAGTTTCCTAGGCCCTGACTGGTTGTGTAAAATCAAGATTTCAAGGTCTTTTTGGTTTGCCTTTTTTTTTGTAAGCAGAAAAGGCCTAGGAGTGGGAAGGAGGATGCAGCAGCTCCTTCCTGACTTCCCTAATGCTGTGCTGAGATCCCAAGGCAGTGTCTCGGATAAACGGAGTTACCCAGGCAGCCAGTTCAGCAATGCTTTTGCATTCCTAAATGTTGGTCACAGTGGTTCCACAGTTGCCCAGTTCATCACGTTCGGGCCAGCTGATGCAAAGAAAACTAACTCTACACAAACCAATAATTTCCAGTCAGAGAAGCTGCCTGATCCAGACAACAGTAAAAACAATATTGTTTTATATTCATGTGTATTACAGGATTTTATTACCAAGAGTATTATTTAAGCTCCAGTAGAAAATACTGGGAGATTCTAAAAGCTTTAGATCCAGGCTCCACAGTGAAGAATGTTTTTGTTGAAGCTGTGATATTAGTGCTCTGAAATAACCAATGGCTCAATAATTTCAAAGATCCTTTTGAGGTTGTTTTTTTTTTGCTGTGCAGGCATTCAGCTATTAGCAAGGACAACATTTTGATTCAAGTCATCCTTAGGTCATGGAAATTAATATGCACATTCTGTTCTACAATACTAAAATTGCCAAAAAATCCCCATATTTCAATAAATCAAATGACTATAAATCATGTTTTTACTGAAACAAACATGAGATAATGGGAAAAATAATTGACCACATGCTTTCCTAGGCAGGCCCAGATGATTAGTGGTTATGCTAAATATAGAAATTCACATCCAACCCATTAACGCATGCTTAAAATGCATCAATAATTCAGTAATTTTTAAGTTCAACCTGGGAAATCACCTTTTACAGATAACATATAGCACAGCACTGCTAGACCATAAGCCATCAAGTGTGAAAAAGATGGAAATATGGCCAACCCCGCCTTTTGTGCACATCAGCATAACTCAGGGTGTTTCGGAGCTCGCACTGCCCACCGAGTTACCGAGAGGTTCCCACAGCAGAACGGCCTCTATCTGCAAAGCTCTGACCTCCCATTTAGAGGGTGTGATACTGCAACAGCGCTGCTGGGAAACTCGCGGGATCAGCACTATGGAAATGCCCCCTCTGGCACAGAAAACCAGCCACACCTCGAGTCGAGGAGCGGGCAGCATTTTGTGACACTTGAATTTCCACTGTCTAACTCTGGGCTGCGTGACAAAGGGAAAAATGAGAAGGCAAAGCACTCTGTGTGTCTCACACGTACAGGCACTAATAGCTCACTCTCACCATGGTGTCTGGGCTCCTATAGTTTTATCATTAAAGATTTTGGTCAGTCAACTGTGGTGGTAATTATCACATAAATTAACTGAGAGACAGGAAAACCAGAACCTAAGACAAAAAAAAAAAAAATCTCGTCTCCAGCAACAAAGTACAGGACTTCATTTTCCAGTAATATTTTCAAACCTAACACCAATGATGACCCAAGTTTTTTTTCTGGAATATTGCTTAGGTTACAGAAAGAAAGTCTATTAGTGAGTGCATTTACCCCCTGGTATTCAGCTTTTATCTGCTGACCTGTCACAGTAAAACAATTTTGAAGATGTATTTTCAGATACAGGTGATTAGCACAGCAAGGAAAGCAGCAGAGTGAAAATTCTTTTTCAGAGAATTGTTGCTGGCAAGGAGTGTAGGTGAAAGAAGGAAGAGCAGTGAACTAATCAGTTTGGCTACGCTGGGCTACAGTGATCACTTTTTTGGGTTCTTTCTTGTGGGGTTTTTTTGTTTGCAGTGGGTTGGGTATTTTTAGATAAGGGTATTCTGCTTTAAAATAGTTCATATCCTGCTCAGTTCTGCATGGGAATGTTATCTTTTCAATGCGTTCAGCTGACAATGCAGATTTCTAAGAGAATCCTAAACCTTGTCTTTAGACAAGTGTTTAAATAAGGGCACCTTGAGATTTCACTACTCCATTCCATCGCTCCAAGATAGGTTCAAATTTTATTTCTGCTGTCCTTGACAGAGTAGGGCTAATTTATTTTTTTACTTTTTTTAAGATCTCCAACAGAGAAAACCTCTCCCTGGCACTAAATGATGTTTGCTATTAGGAGGTTTGCCATCCATTTGTCGTCTGGTTTAGGATATTTTCTGCTCATTTAAATTCCAAGTTCATCCTTCACACAAGGAAAAGACAAAACTTCCTAACTGTTGTGGCACAGATGTTATCTACATGTATCAACACGTAAGCGCTGAAATGCTTCGAGATCACACTGGGCAGTTGGTGATAAAAATGACAGGGCATGACTCTTAGCTAATTTAATTATGTCAATCACTACTCCCTGTGAAATAATATTCTCTCCTTTCCTTTGTGCTTCTTGCGTGTCTGCTAAGTGTTTAATGATGCTGCAGGAAGAGGCTGAGACCTGAAGAAGTTACGGGAACCTGTAACACTGTCATTGTTGCATAATTAACCCACAGGCTGCTGAGGACGGACAGGACCTCTGGACATCAAGCAGGGACACCTAAAGCTCCCCAGGACAGTGTCCAGCCAGCGTGTGCACAGCCCAAAGAGCCCAGAACTTCCCCAGGTAACCAGCCCTCAGTGCTCAGTCAGCCCCATGGTGGGAAATGTTTCCTGACCAGAGGGAAACCCCTGCATGCCAGTTTGTGCCCCGTGTGCCCAGTGCCTCTCGTTCTGTCAGCAGGCACTGCTGAAAGGTCCCGGCACCCCGTCCCCAGGTGCTCGGGTACATGGAGGAGGATCCCCCTCAGCCTTCTCCTCTCCTGGTTACGCAGTGCCACCTCTCCCTTGTACGGGGACCCAGCACACCAGTGCGGCCTTCCCAGTGCCCAGCAGGCAGAAGGACCCACTCCTTCTGCCAGCAACACTCCCCAAGCAGCCCAGCACACCATCCAGCTTCTTTGCCATGAAGGCACATAAATGGCTCCTTTTATTCTAATATACAGTGTTTCTTTTACTTTCTCAGTAATATCACTGATTTTTTTCACTTCATTTGTGGTCCCTCCTTAACTCCACCACCCACAGCTGCACTTTCTCATTAGTTTTACAGAAAACACCATCCCACACTGTGAGGGTGGGCAGGCCCTGGCACAGGGTGCCCAGAGAAGCTGTGGCTGCCCCTGGATCCCTCGCAGTGCCCAAGGCCAGGTCGGACATTGGGCTTGGAGCAACCTGGGATAGTGGAAGGTGTCCCTGCCCGTGGCAGGGGGTGGGAGCTCTTCTTCTCTTCCAACCCAAACCCTTCTGTGATTCTAGAGTTTCTATTATCATGATTGTAGTAACACAATCAGCGTTAAATTACATTTAAAGCCTATTCTTCCTTAACAACACCTGTAAGTAACTGCTTCCTCAACACCCTCCCTGAAGCCCCGGACAGTCACAGAGGGAGGTCTATAACCATACCATTGGAAGATATCGGGTCTTTGTGGGGCCACTCTTCTATTTTTACATGCAAGCCTACATGCTGCTGCTGAATCAGAGGCCTTTAAGGGTTAATTAAAAAACAACGAAACATAGGTTTGGAAGTTATAGAATTAAAATAATTTGTCACTGTCCCCATAGCATCACAGAACGATGATACTTGGACATGTCGTATTATAGAATTCTACATTACAAGAAGAAAACTGACTAATTGCTAATTCTGCTGTTCCTCTTCCAGGCACTGGAATTCTTAAATAACTTGCAAATGACAAAAGCATATAACACACTTTTCTTTTCGGTTTTGCTTGCTTCATGCCCACAACACCACAGAGATATTCCCTGACAAGAACATTGGATGAGCCAGGGAGATCGGATATGATGTGAAATGAACCCGTGACATTTGGGAAAACTTGGCAGGCAAAGAAAACACCACACAAAACTCCACACATAAATCAGACCTCCAAAATTTTTAAAAGAAGCAGCAGCCAAAAAGCTGAGATTGGCAAATTAATCCAAGTTTGAATCTAACTTCCCATTATCAATGGGGAGTTTTTATGAGGTTGCTTTCTGTTCTGTCTGTCTCCTGTCCCACAGAACTGGGCCAGACTGAGGTGGGAGAAGTCAGTGGAAGATATTTTTCTCTTCTCCATACAGCAGTAATGGCTTGTGAATAACGTGCACAGGTTACAATGCTTGCTTCACAGGCTGCTGCAATGATTACATGTCATTAACTAAACAAAGAAAAATCTGAAATTTAAAAAAAAAAGAAAAACCTGGAAAGAAAAATTCTGTCTCAAGACACATTTCAGTTATTACAAGCTGAGCCCACTGCCTTTGCAGATGGGTTTGTTGCATGCTCCCTTCACAGGAACAGCATCCCCAACAGAAGTGGACAGAGCAGGACAAAGGATAACCAGGGAAATGATACCACAGAAAGTACTGCACACCCCAGGGAAAATCAGTGATCCTCTGTCTGGATGAAGGCTCTTTCTGGAATGTGTTTTGTGACATCCCACACCCCCCATGCAGGGGAAGTGGGAGTGACTCTCAAAAGACTGAATCTTCAAACTGTAGGTCTGCAAGAATAACCCCCCCAAGAACCAGGATTTACTGAGGATTTGCATAAATCTTCATGTGGTGCCTATTTATGCCCTACTGGCTCCAAACATTATGACTCCAAAAAAATATTTTTTGTATTAAAGGATAGAGGAATCACTTGAAATATGAAAATGTGTTTTAAAGGCTCATTGTGTACAGGGCATTTGCACACCGAGAATCTCGAGTAGCACTTCAGAGACAGTTCTCAGACAGCTGATGTACTTTACCCTGGAGTACCTCTACCATTGGCTTGATATATTTGTTTATGCATTTTATAAAAACTCTTAGTTCAATAAACGCTGCAAGATCAAATAGCATGCTTTTGAATTATGCAAAATTCTATTATACATATTGTAAATAAACTCTATGAAACATTCATCAACTTCAAAATGGTTTCATAAGAACTCCGCGCAGTGTTTTCTCTTTGGTACATTTTGAGTATTAGGGTTGTGTTGCATTCATGAGTATAGAGGTTAAACTTTTCCAGAAAGAAAACTACTTTGAGATCGACACATGCAACTGTATCAACTGAAATACCATTTAAATTACCTTTTATACCAAAGCATGAGCAACATAAAGCCACTGAAATGAGAAATGAAGTACAAATCACCACATCTCAGTATGTTTAACACAATCGAATTGGTAACACTAGGCTTGAGAAAGTCCTGAATTTTTTAGCATTTTAATTCTTCACTGATTTCACTACAACAGCAACTCTCTCCTGGCTCAAACACTGATCCTTTGCCCTCATTAAAAACAAACAAAAATTGTCGCCTGTGAGCACCTGTTAGCAACTACAGCTGGAGAGCGTGTGCTTTTCTGCTTGAAACAGACTTTGCATTTTTCATATGAAAATGTCAGATAGGACTTTCTAAATGAATTTCAGAAAGAGCAGAAAAATGAGTTTAAAAAATCCTTAGATAATAACCCAAGAAGAAGCATGGGAAAGTGAGTGTACCCACAGCACATAAGTCTTGTGCTCTAAATACAATAGATGATGAATTCTAATGGGTTGTAAATACTCACAGGGGATGATTCTGAACTGAGAATTAACATGAGAGTTATGCCACTGAGCAGAAACCTTCAGCCAGACCGTAGGAGCCTTTGTTTCTGTTTGGGTTCTGGGGCTGGGCTTTGTTTGTCTCTTTTTGAACACTCAGAGCAAAGGAGGACCCCCTTGCTTCGAGGATCTTCCAGTTTGCAATCACTTGAAACAGAACCAGGATGGAATTGCATAAAATCTTGCGGATATCAAAAGTCATACAATCTATAATAAAATAGAAAACTGGATCTATTAGCAAACTGTGAAGTCACAGTCACTGAAAGAATATTTAATTCTAAAATTTCTTCTTCTGTTATACAATACAGGCTTCCTGCTGTCAGAAAGAATTCTTTTCACTAGTTTTACATTGATACCAAGAAAAAACCTCAACGACAACCCAAAACAGCACACAAAATAACTGCTTTTTCCCTATTTTAAGGGCTAATGAGGGAAAAATGATGCATGAAGACAGATTCCTGCAAACAACTATGAGGAGATGCCTGTAACCCTTATTTTCTTCTGACAGACAGATTTAATTACAAACACATCTAACCTCAGAAAAAAGGCTTTAAATATAACTTCAACATTATTATATTTTCTATATTTATGCAAGTATTTTGGCTATAAAAAGGAAATTATTTTAATCAAGGGATTAATGAGAAAACCTGACATTCAAATTAGCTGTTATTCAACTACGGTTGACAAGTATTTTTCAGGAAGTTAATTTAGTTTCCTTCTCTCTCTCTCTTTTTTTTTTTTGTTCCCCCACTAACTCATAACAGGAAGAGTTATTTTACCTTATGGGCACTTATTTCTAGTCCCTGGTTGTTCCACTAAAGGGCAGCAGAGCAGCCAAATCCCTGCGAGCTGGTGCTGCTGAGCCCCAGCCAGCCCATCTGTGGGTAATTTCAGCACTCACAGATGCTGCAATAACCACTGGCAAAGCTGATCCAGCAAAGGCTCAGAGTTCACTTCAGACAGATGTTCTGGCAAAGCAAGAGAGTTAAAAAAAAAAATAAAATCCAATAAACAATATCACCATTATCTACTCGGGCAGCAGCGCTTTGCCCTCCAATGTACTTGGAACAGTGAGAAATGGCATCCTGACTGTTTTTCTTCTAATAAGTCCTGCATTTCTCCAGCTTCCCTCCCTGCTCCAGTGAGTCACTCCCTTGCTACCCCACCTCACTTATTTGGCTACTTGCTTGCCAACTGCAGCTTATTTGCACTTAAAATAGTCATTCTGTTTCAGCATATCTAAATAATTGGGCTAATGACAGCAGGTTTATTTCTGTTGACTCAATAATGCATCACAGATAATATCACCATCCCAAAGTCTGCTCATTTAGGAATCATTAATAAGGCCTTCCACCAAATCTAACTTGGCTGGCACGCTGCATTCAAATAGAATAATGAGGATGCAGTTAGCTCTGTTTCATTTGCTCCTGAATTCTTATGTAAATGGATTTTTCCTCCAGTGTTTCTCCATTATATAAACACCCAAATTTGCTCCAAAAATGAATGAAAAACGGCCTTCTCTGTGTTCAGCTGAACTTAGGAGTGCTGAAAAGAAAAACAGCAAACAAATACTGTGGCCAGTACCATACTACCAGATTAGTGATATTTATTACTGATCATACTATTATATTAATTATATCCACCACAGCATGTCAGCCCACTCCTCCCACTCCAGGTCACAACTACTCTGGGCAGCAGAAGAGAGAAAAGGTTGATTTAGGCTGGAGATTAAAAAGAAAAGCCCATCCCCACACGGATATCAAACTGACCCACTCCTTGATCTTTGGCCTGGCAAACACTTAAATTATAAGATCATTAAAAACACACATTCAAATAACTGAAAGGGTTGTCTGACTATAATGTTTTTTAATGGTTTTTCCAGTCTTGGACATATAATTGAAGTCATGAAAATCTCCTCAGAGGCTGCAGGAACACAGAAGGAGATCTACAGAACACAGCTAAGTATCAAAGCAGAGTGAAACTGCATCCCACATTACAGAACTCTGAGATGAGGTTCACCTTAAAGCCAAGGCACTGATTTTCTCCCTAAACAGATCAATAAAACATTTTGGAATCTAAAATAATGTGATCAGATTCAATTCAATAGAAAATGGCTTTCAAGAAAAACAACTGCTACTTTAAAAGATTTAAATAGTATTCTTTCATCATAATTCAACAAATACATTTTAAAAGCCATGGAATATCATAAGTGCTGATTCCTGTCTTTAAATTTCCCATTATGTATTTATAGAGACACAATTTCTGTACACAAAAATAACATAACCAAGAGCCACACACCAGATTCATAAATACATTTCTAATGCCATACATCAGAAGAGCTGTTTTAACTGGATTGCATCAGTTAAAATAATATACTCTGTCCAACAACAATCCCTTTAGATGTTTATGAAAGAATATAAGCACCAGTGCTGCCCACAGTAATTTGCAAAGAGGGACGTTCTGCATATTGTTCTGTAAGAAATACCATACATTAATTTAGACTATTATTGTTAACTTGCATGTATTTTTTGCATCTGAATTATCCAGTGGAAAAGCTATTGAAAAGCATTAGATAGCATGAATAGAGACATTCTTTTCATGAGCTGTTGAGTCCATAATCCCTGCCTTATGAGTCATATCATTACAACATCAATATTCAAATCAATATCAATAATAATTTCAATCTATGCTCTTCTCCCATTTCACTCATCTGTCAATCCTTTCCCAAGGGAAAGGGCTGTACCATGTATTCCATGTCTTCCCTGCACAGCAGCTCTTCCACACCTCTGATCATTCCTTTCACCTTCCCCTGACCACACCTCTGTGAGACACAGGGCAACCAAAATTTGTGTGCAGGAGCACCTGTAAAACCAATTCCCACTACAACAGAGACAGGGCTATGTTGTCTGTGTTGAATGCCTTCTCTCAAAGTTGCTCAATATTCAATTTGCTTTTTCTGACAGCTGTCAAGCATTGAACTAATGCTGCTGAGAGCTCCATCTGATGTTTCCAAAAAAGCACTTCTGAGCAATAATAGTCACGCACGCCCTCACCAAGGAAAGATTTCCATCTATTATGAAATTTTCAAAGTGAATTTTATTCTGGCACTTAATCCTTCAGCTTTCTGCACTTTCCCAGTCAGTTTTAGTTCTGCCTGCTCGGAACAATGCTGTCTCAACAGAAATATGTGTCATTATTTTGTCCCTTTTACAAACTGAACACTATAGATTCCCATGGACTTCCCTCTCTCAGTCCCCTTCACTGTAAAAATTCACCATTTATTCATCCCAGTGAAATACTGGTAGATCCAGTGGATTCATTACACTTCAGCTTCCTGGGTCGTGGATGTGCACTTAAAATCTCCTCTCCACCACTCTTCCTCCCTGTGCTGAGACGCAGATCCTGATTTCCAGTCTCCACTACCAAAGTGTGTCTAAGGCTGCTGCTCTCTCCTGGTCCTGGCTGCATTTTCCCCCCGACCTCCTCGTCCCTCCAGTGAATCCCACTCCTCTTTCCTCAGCGCAGCCTGTATCTGCTGTCTGCACTGCATGTCCTTTCATCGGCAGCTCCAGGACCTGCCACAGGCACAGGGCTGTGAGATCTCCGTTCAGTTCTGTGTGATTTCTTCAATAACGGTGGCATCGAGTGATTTTTGCCTTCCAGTTCAACCTTTTTCCAGGTCTTCCATTGATATTGCAGTTCAAGCAGCTAATCCACCCCCATAAGGAACAGATCTTTGTACGAGAACCTTCCCAGCTTTGCTGAAGAGAACATTGGGCCTTGGAATTGGGCTTATTTTCAGGTTAGAATATTCTCAGGTGGCCTTTCCATACATTTTAGGGATTTTATTCTTTCCATCCTGCACTATTAGCAATGAACAAATTATGTTGTTTTTCCCCCCTTGTGTTCCTTCAGCATTGAACCCAGAGAGCCCATAAAGGAAGGGACAAAATCTCCACCTGGAATGCAGCATGAATCCATGCAGGACTTCATTCCCAGATCTGAGGGTAGCAGGAGAAACATCCCACATGGAGAAGAAATGGGATGGAACAGAAGGAAGAGGAAGAGGAGTGTGCCTGGGACGGACGGATGAAACCTCCAGAGGGTGCAGACAAAACAGTGCTTGGGATAATTTCCCCACTTTGAACAATTAAAAAGACCTCCCAAGAAACCATGGAGGCAAGCGTTTGGATACCAGGAAGGAGCATTAGTGAGGGGGCTGTTTACAAGGATCTGCATTTGGGACCAGTGTTCTCAAGGAAATAATTTATTGACATCTGGAGACAGAGCCACAGTCAATTTAAATATGGGCCATTTTCTTAAAGAATATGAATCATGAAAAAGTTGTCTCCTATTACATCAAAATGTCTTTTAGGGAAAACTAGATGATGATAAAAACATCCTTAAACCCACAGAGACAGTCTATTTCATTTAACTGCACATCAGTTAGTACAAAATATTTTAAGCATTTCCACAAGTGAACTTTAGAGCTGCTTTAGAAGTACTCTCTGAAGAATGCAACGGCTCTCTCCCTCTGCTACACACAACAAAGCTCAAGAAAAACCCAAGGCTAATGTTCTTCATCAAGTTATGCAAATGCACGTTTCCTATGGTAGTTAAACATCAAGTCTAAAAGAGTATTTTTTTACCCACAACTTCTCAAACACAGAGTATGCAGCTCTGAGCATACCTGTAGGTTGTAAATCTACATCCTCCTGAACACATTCCTTACCTAAACATCCCTGAGTCAGTAATAAGAACTTGTATTGAGCTGCCGTAAAATCACTTGTGTACTATCTGCTTTCATTCATTTGAGTGTTTTTATTGTCTTATTAGCTCTGATCATTGTTTTAGTTTTCCAGGTGAGTATTGTTTGAAGCCCAGTGATTCATGCGTGCAGAATTCCTGCCTTGAATGACAAAGACACCTCCATGAAACTGATTCTGCCCTGATCCATCCAGCTCCTATTGTCTGATTATTCCTACTGTTTTAGCAGTAGAACTGATCCCCTCAAGGTGTGATCAGAGCACGCTGGGGAGCAGAGACCAGTCACAGAGATGGGACTTTACCACTGCACCATTTCCCCTCTACCTTCCGATTGAATCCTCTGAAGATCCTGCTATCTGCACACGATTTTTGCATAATTCTATTTCATGTTTTTGCTGCTAGGTTTCATCCATGGTGATCCCGCCTCCTGTATGCTTTTGTTTACAGCTCCCTGTTGTACTACTGTGACCAAGGTGCAAAAAAGCTTGTCAGACAAAACAAGGCCTATTGCCTGCAGGAAAAGACTTGGAACCAGAAAATACAAACATTTGGAAACCAAAACTCGTTCTGAAATTTTCTTTTGGGTTTCAAGGAATCTGAGTGGCAAAGCAATTGATTTGTACTTCAATATCCTAACCTGGCTTACACAAAAGACAGAAAACCATCTTAAATTATTTTGTCTCTGCAACTTCTATTACTTGTAGGCTGTGCAGATCTAAAAATCAATAGCACACAACATCTTGGTCTTGATAAAAACATAATTTGTGAAGGATTTCAGATCAATCTTTTTCTCAGTGTAGGCCCAATATATATATATTTTTTATAACTGTGTCATTTAGCTGTGCAAACTTATCCTTCAAGATAAGGGAAAAAACCACCACAAAAACAAACTCTCAAACAAACAAAACCATCACCCTGCCAGGTTTTCTCCTCTCTTTTCTAGATGTGCTCATAAAATGGTTCCTCTGGGGTGCAGATGAGGAAAGCAGAAACTTCACACTGAAGAAAACCAGGAGTTCTATAGGATGTGGCAGGGGCAGGGTTAATTTTCATCACAGCAGCCCATGCGGGGCTGTATTCTGGATTTGTGACTAAACCAGTGCTGATAACTGTGTTATTGCTATTGTAACTGCTGAGCAGTGTTTGCACAGCATCAAGGTTTTCTTTATTTTTTTTTTTTCTCCATCCTTTTCCTCTCTCCCTCCTCAGCCAGTGGGCTGGGGCTGCACAAGAATTTTGGAGGGCACACAGCCCTCCCTCTGCACACACAGACAAGAACTCTGTTCTCTGACCAATCTGCCCAAATTTACCCTGATTAGTGTGCAATGGCTTTTGGTAGGTCGCAGACAAACTGCTCTTGTTAATGCATTAACAGATGTAAACAGATTTCAGTAGTGTAAAAGATAAAGGGTTAACCACTTGGTGAGAAATCCCAAACTGCTACACCCCAGTGGTAAGTTCCAGAATGCTCCCACAGTGCAGTGAGCTCCTAGAAAGGGCCACAGTCAGAAGCAGTTCTGGGAGGTACAGCTAAGTTTCTGAAATCAAACAGTCCTGCAGGAAAGTAAATGCTGCCAAATACAAATCTACTTTGTCAAACTCATGTTGTTTCACCTATTTAAATTTCTTAAACGATGGAGAATGAGGATAAACTTTTCATTTTACATCACCAGATCTGTTCTTACTTTCCTGAGCTCTCCTTCCTCACTGCAGATGCATTTTCCAGCTGCCACCCCATATTCAAGACCTATCAGTTACATGATTTCTAACACATCTTCCAGGAACATGAAACATTCTCACAAAGGCTGTTGTTTATTGGCTGAGCCTGTGCTACACAGGAATTACACTACAACACAGACTTGTGAACTCAGGAACTAACCTCAAATGTAGTAGCGGGAGAGAAAGGAAATGAAATTTTCCCCACCTCGAAACACTCATTGCAATCCAATGCTCCCGTTCATTTCCATGAGCAGTAGCAGTAGAGGTGCTTGCCCACTGACACAGGACCAGGCTGTCACACCTGTGCCCAGGGATGCTCAGCAGGACCTCAGACCGGGGCCCAGAAAGCCACGTGCAGCAGCATTAGATGGGCTCTGTGTGCAGGGACAGCGATGCCCCCCTGCACCCCGGCCCGAGGTCCCCCACTTTTACCCCGAGGGCACCACTGAGGCTCAGGGCTTTCCCTGCCCGGGCCAGCCCCACCTGCCCCAGCCGTGCTCAGGCTGCAGCTGCGCCCAGGATGGAGCACCACTCACACAGGAGCGATGCCTCCAGCAACACAGCCCAGAACCCAGAACAGCCTTGCCAGGTTTGAAATTTGCTGCACTGAACTGCCCGAGCGCCTGCCGTGGCTGTACCTCCACTTTGCATAATCAGCATTACCAGAAGAAGTTTCAGAAGTCTGTAAGCTCTTTGAAGAAAAGAGGATGGAGTGTATATCTTCATTAAAGGATGGTGACACCCTTGACATGACCCAGATCATCACCACGAATGTCATATTTCAATTAGCTTTGCCCTGTGCTGATAGGACTTTGCATATCACACTTTCCACACACATTTAATAATTGCAGGATTTTCTTAAGGAAAAATTTCAAATTTTTATGAGACAGGAAAGAGCATGAAATTATAAGGTCTTTTTCACTGTTAAATGAAAAAATCATTAACAATAAAAGGTACTGGATTAGAGGGAGAGCAGAGGAAAGATGGCCCAAGAACATAGGCAATGATTTGGGATTTGAGAAACATGAATTCAAATCCTAGCTCTGCTATAGTCCTTCTCCTGGCACATCACTCAGGCTGCTCAATTTCCTGGCTTCTCCTTCTGTAATAAAGAGATAATAGCACATACTAATCTCACAGGAATATTGGGACTTGATATCTCTTAAATGCCATGGAGCTGTGGAAATGAACTTTATCAAAACCCCCTTAATGCTGCAATCTGGAGAATATCCAGAGTGCAAACAATTGCCAGCTGAAGTATTTTGGGTGTTTACATGCATGTGGAAATTTTCATAATGCCTGAATAAGAAAATGTCTGCACTGTAATGTTCATGAAGGAAATATCTCAGTTTGTCAGAAAACAGGCTGCTATGTACAGTAAATTCACAAGCTAAGGCCAGTCTCTATTTAACCCCTAAGGTTTTTACTTGGTTAACTCAAAACACCACTTAGAAAGATGGAGAAGTTAGAAAGTTCACAGAAGAATGCATCAGAAAGAAATAAGGACTGAATTCTTAAAAGAGAGGAAGGAGAAAATAAGAAATTGCTAAGATATCTCTTAACATGTACATTTGTGCACAGCCAAGGGAAACCTACAATGCTAATTTTAGTTACAGAGTTAAAATTTGAAATAATCTACCATGGTATTTCCAAATTTTTAGGAGTCTGCCTCTCATTTTCAAGATGTCCTATTTGATTTTAGTGAGCCTTATGCTCCCAGATCTGCTTTGAGAGAGTACCTTTAGCTGCCCAAATACAGAAATCATCTGCAGCAGTGATTAAGCACAGTCTAAACAAGGACGGCGTCTTCCTTTATTTCTGCACGATGGTTTCAGTGAACTGAGCAGCAGAACCACCTGTAAATCACAAGCAGACCCCTGATATTCTGGTTTGTAGCCCTTTCACCATTTAGGAAATGACAAATTACAGCAATGGTTTAACAGTGACTGCTGTAAACCTACCCCCACATAACTGCTCTTTTGCCCACGATCATTGGTCATTTTACTCATACAAATTTCACATTAATGACAGCAAGAAAAAAACCCACAACATTTTCTTCCCCTGTGGGAAATGAAACCTTGGAACATGTAGACTTAAAAAACCCCAAGCCCACCAAATGAAACAAAAGTAGTATACTTAGCTCCCTAAACAGGAAAGCACATATCGAATGAAACATTTCCAACTAATGGAAAAGCAATATTGCAAATCAGCCACCTAACACTGAGTTACCTTGCAGAAGCACTAGGGGGGGAAAAAAAAAATCAAACACAGGTCAGGCTCAGCTACCCTAGTTAAGCTTCTTCTGAAGCAAAAACATCCATGAGAATATTCTCCTGCTCATCATTAGGAGCGGGTAAATGCCTTGCTGCTCCTGGTCCTTAATGAATTCCTACAATAACTGTTGAAGATATTTGAAGATATTGCAAAACAACAATGAATAATATGACAGTGGAGCAGATCCTAACAACTAAACAGTTCCCCATTCTAGCTCAGATAAAGTAATGGAGCAGAACTTACTGCATCATTTACGCTGTCTAACTACCATTCTTCATCCCTTTTTTATTGTAATTTGCACATATCAGTAATTCAAAGTGCTGCAATTTAAAAAATATTCAACTCTCCAGACTAACACTATCATTCAGACTGCATCAGAATAGAGAGAGATGAATAAATAAGAATACCATCATTAATTTTTTTCTTCCGTATTTATTAGAATAAAGTTATAATATTAGTTTATTTCCAAGAGAATTGTGGTATTTTATAATAGGTCTCTTTCAAAATTATTTTTTTTCAGGCCTCTCAGGTAGAAATTCCTAGATCACACTAAACTCCTCAGACCCCTCCATGGCATGCTATGATGTTTTGGAAGATAGATTATTGTATTAACAATTTTAAAAGATGTCTTTAATGAGGGGGAAAAAAGGACTCATAATCCCCTCTAATATTTTCAATGCAATAACAGCTTTTTCTCCCTTATTCTGTTCTGCGTGTTTACAATTCCAAGGAAAACACAGCGCACTCTAAAATTAGAGAAAAGGGGTTTAAATGCCTTTCTTCCACTGGCTTTATAGGCCCTTCCAGTACAGCATTGTTCTCTGTGTCACAGCCAGACTGCAGCAGTGAAGGGAAGACTGAGAGCAAAAGCCTTGTGGCATAAATATCTTTACATTCAGCAGGGTTTAAAACACGGATAGTCATGGCAGACCTTCCAAAGGATGAAGCTGTCAAATTAACATGAAGCAGCACCTCTGGCTCATCCTTTCTCTGTTACTTTAAAATGTCCTCCTCAAGGAAAGGTGTTACTAATAAGCCAAGATCACTTAATTACAGTACAGTTATCAAACTATGGAACAGCTGTGCACAACCTCAAGGACAAGAAAGAAACAACAGAATGGTGAAGAATTGTATAAACTTTCTGCCAAACACTGAAACATTTCTGATTTTTTTCTCTTTTCAGACAACTCTAGTGGGATACCGAAGGGAAATGTCTTGTTTGCCAAAGGATTGCAGCTTCAGGCAAGGGAGTTGTGTAGGGGAGGGCAAAGCACAGCAATCCATCTCTCAGAATGAGCTCGACTCAGAGGAATGCAGCGCAGCCCAAGTGTCCAACCTGCTGAGCTGGGAGCCCGTCAGCGGCCTCGGCTCCCGTCGCATCCCTGCCAGCACACCGAGATCAGTGCCAGCTCCCGCGTTTCCATCTGAGCTGGGACAGCACAGCCAGGGCAGGGGGATCACGGTGCTGCTGCCCGGCACTGCCCTCGGCAGCACTCCCACCTCAGGGAATTCCAGTTTGCCACAACGCAATGGGGAAACCTCTCTGCTTCCGGGAATGAGCGAAGATTCTGCTTGTCTAGTTTTACATCCATTTCTGCTACAAACCCCCTGCCAGTCACTATTTGTCCTTGATTTCCCACTGCATATTTGGAACAATTCTATCACCTCTGCCTGTCATGTTTGTTTTCAGTGGTTTTCTGGAACTGTCTTCTATTGCTTTGTTTACTGGTTTACTCAGTGCACTGCAGCTTCACTGGAGCACTGTAGGCATTACTGCACCATTAATGGAAGGTCAAACACCTAAATCCATAGGCTGTGAAAATGACTTTTAAAATCCAGGATTTCTCTGTAGCTAGACTGTTAAAATTATACTTACCTCAACATATTTCTCTATCAAAATGAAATAGGAAAACACTTCAAAGCAACCATAGCTAGGAATTAAACTAAAATTCAACTGAAGGATACGGAACACAAAATTCGATTATTACGAGAGATTTTTGAGAAGGGGCAGATATTTGTTTCAATACATACAATTCCAACACCTTAACACCTGCGTGTTGGACGGGAATGTCTGGTTTGGAATGTGTTTTCTTGGGAAGGGAGCGGGACAGAGCATTTCAGAGGTGCCGCAGCCGCGTCCCGGGTGAGGAGGGCATCCCGGCCGGCCAGCTGGAGCTGCCAGCAGCCAGCTCCCATCCAGAGGCGGTTTCCAGGCAACACACGGGGCTGGGGCTGAGCCTGCTGACACGGGGAGCCCTCAGCCCCTCGGCTGATGGATAGTCCTGCTGCTGGGTTATAAGCACCAGGGAAAATAATCAACAAATCATGCACGTGGAAGTCCGGCAGCGTTCAGCCTTCCTCAGATTGCAAATGAGCGTTTTCTTCTTCTTTCTCGTTGTGGATCCCCAAACCTCTGCTTTAGCTTGTTGAGGGAAAAATGAGCATCTTTTCCTGGCAACTACATTTTTAGCTTCTGAGGCACTGTAGTCAGTCAAATTAATATTAGCTTCCTCAAAACATGCTGCAATTAAATCAGGGAGTGCTGTCCCCTAGAAACCCCAACCTCCTTCATGCAATTTTTACCAGAATTTTTCTAACAGAAGCTGTCAATTGCATCAAATTCTGCTAAGGGCTGTAAGGTTATTCTGTGCTAGAAAATACTGTTCGTGGCAGAGGAAAAGCTAAAAGCAACAAGCATGCTGAGCACTACAGAATTGATTTAAATCTGTCCTCAAGATGAACAGGCTTTTTTTTCATCCAGTAAGGCAGGCAGTCTTTTTGAAATAATGAAATCTTATTTCAAAGACATTAAGAGGAAGATTGTGTTAAGCGTAGGAGAATAAATGCAAAACTCTTCTTTTTTTTCTAGCAGGGACTGTGTGTCTAATTTTTTCAGTGACATGAAACTTTGTGTGTTGGGGCAGAACTCAGCTTCTCACATTAATACAGCAGAACAAAAAAGTGAATGCAGCCCAATATTTTGTCAGTACTCACGTGCAACACAGAACAAAGAGTGTAATTATAAATGTATATAAAGCAAAAATATACTCAGTCAGCCTAATACAGAACAAGCCATTCTCATTACCTAATACAAAATATCTGAGAGCTGGAGTTTATTTTAAGCAGAAGATTATTAAAAAACTGTTAAAGAAGTATGAAATACACATCTACCAAGAAGTACACAGTTTTGTCTGATACTTCTGTATTTACTAAAAGTATAGAAAGTTATATCCTGAACAAAATGTGCATAATCATTATTGGTTTTATGTATGTGCTACAATGAAAGACTTTACTGAAGAAAAAATTCCAAGTATGACTGAGCAACAAGTGTCTTGGATTTGAAAGCCTTTTCTCAGAAAGGGAGAAGGCAAAAAATTAATCAGCACAAATACTTTTTTCGCATGTTCTATAAATTTTGGAGCTAAATTCATGGTATTCCCTATTCTGACTTTCTGAGTGTGTTTTATAACGGAAAGCATGATGAATTAATTATCCATAGCTGTTTTGAGGGGAAAAAAGTGTCTGTGAGTAATCTGTGCACAAAGTAATCAGCCAAAGGCGACACAAACACGACAGTGACACAACCCAAACACGTACAAGGGGAATACAAGAGAAAATCACTTTGACCTACAGCCACACCAGGCAAGATTATTTTCTAAGCATGTCACTGGCAAGCTGCTGCTCACTGAAGGCTGAAAGCCATCAGACCCTTCACTTGTGCTCTATTAGTCTGGTGATGCAGCAGCAGCACAGCAAGCTGGGGAGCCCAAAGTATCTCTGCATTAATTGTGACAGCACAGGAGAGATCTCGGGAAACCAACAGGCAACACAAAATCTGGGCACTTACTGAGAGGAGGCTCCGCTCATGGAAACAATAGGCACCACTTGCATGGGGCTTCTGTGGAGTTTCCTGGGGAAAGAAAAACACATTCTTACTGGGAACGAGGGATTCAGAGGAGCTCCTGCTTGTGCTCTCCGCTCATGGAAGGCTTCAAAATTCAGCAAAAAATACAATTGCTAATGCACTGCTTGGGCTGTCACTGTACACCCTGTTGGGCCATAAGTGCATTTTTATTGTAGTACAAAGCCAAGCGGCAAAATCTGGTTATTGATTCACAAGTGTGATTTTATTATTTATTTATTAAACATTCCAGGGACAGTAAATATGTTCAGACAGTTTGCAATGCATTTGAAACCAAAAATCTATGTTTTCATTGCAAATTTACCGACTAAAACAGACATTACTAAGCTATAACTGTAAATTTTCCCCAGAACAGGTTTCTGTTTCAATAGGAACACACCACTGTAATTTGCTTTCTGTGTATCCTTCAACTGAAAATTTGAAGCATTTTTGCAAAAGAAAAATTATCATAAAATGCATAACCAAACGGGGGCCATTCAGAATATATTTTACAAGCACATATTTGGGAATTCCAATAGGGTAACACTCTATTCCATGCCACTGTTTCTTATTAATAAGCAGCTGTGATATGTAACATTTTACAGAATTATTCACTGAATTTCAGTAGTTATGGTAAGCTCAGCCATGTTTTACCTAAGAAATTCTCCCTACATTCATTTTTCATTTCCACGTGAAAATGGCAATATGTACTTTTTGATACAAATACTCCTGAAAATAGAACTTTTGTTCATATTTTGAGTCTCCAAAGATAATACACACCTAGCTCAGAGTATATTCAAATCATTCTGTAGGTAAATTTAAGATACTTTTTATCCACTTCAGTAAAATTCCAAACAGTAAACATATTGGATTTTTTTTTTCACATAATATCCTCCTCCTTATATGTGGTTTCATTTTAAACAAAAAATTAAATAAATCAGTAAATTTAAAAAGCAGTGGAGGTTTTTTCTAATGCAACTGAGGAAAGATGGGAACAAAACCAGCAGTACCAGAAAGGCACATGCTCTACAGACACGTCAGGCAGCATCGCAGTGATCACACACACTGATAGGAGAACTTCAGAATTTGGAAAGATGACCAGCAGGATCAGCAAACACTTGAATTTGTCTCCTTAGAGCTGGGACCATCTAGGGGAGCATCTCTCAGAGTGAACAGCCAACTTCACACTGCTGCTCCCAGCAGCAACTGCAACTGACTGCCCAAACCCTCCCAACAACCAACTCCCGAGCTGAGCACACACGTTTCTTTTTATTTATGTATTGTTGGGCAAAAGAAGAGTGGCACACTCAGAAACTTCCACTTTGTACAGATTTCTCCCCACCGAGGGAATACCCAGTCCTGCTGGGCCACCACCAGCCAGCTCAGGGCAGCTCCTCGGGCAGCGCGAATCCCACCTCACTGATGACATTCCATCACCTACCCCACCCCAGGTCACCGTTTCCAGGGCTTGTACAGACCTCTGGGCCAAAATTGTCTGTTTTATCAAGTATTCGTTATCCAGCTACTCAGGCAACATCTAAACAATAAGCAAGATTTCAAGCATGTCCATATGATTATATGAAGCAATTTTCAGCAGAAGGGAATACAGCTGGAAAACGCCAGGAGTTTTGTGGGAAAAACCCCTAAATTCTGATAAAATCCTATTTACAAGCCTCAAGATAACCTGGTTGACTCTGGACTTGGACATTACACCTTGTTCTTTACACTGACATGAAACGCCATTGAGAACTGTCCACACAACTAGAACCAATCCTGCGGAGAAACACGAGATGCACATTTTCAATGCTAAATTTTCTTTTCCACAACTGCCCGTGAATTGTAGCAAAACACAAAGTAGGCTCTTGTTTTGCACTCCCATCACTCAGAAATAAATTCCCAATTAGCAAAATCTTGCTTGCATCTGGCACTACAACATTTGTACGTGCCAGGCACACAAAGAACAGCAGAACCTGCAGCACTCCTGTTCTGTCCAGAGACAAGGAAAACGTGAGAGGCAACTGGAGGAAGCCCTGCTAAGTGTGTAGGGAGAAGTTTGGCAGAGATGATGCTCTATTAAAACTCACTTAAAAATGAAAAAGAGTTTCCAGGTGGAAATGTCAGGTGCACAGGCAAGTACCAAGATGGCCCAGGGGCTTCTCCCTCGGGGCAGCAGCTCAGGCAGCCCAAACAAGCCAAGGTTGTTCTGCAGGGTCACTGAGAGAGAGCCCCAGGCCATTCAGGCTTCATAAAATATCACCATACCCAAGCATTCCAAGAGTATCCCAGACTTCTTATTATTTTCCCATAGAAGTGGCTTCATTAAGCATTATATTAAAGGGGAAAAAAAAAAAGAACCTAAAGCAATAATAAAAATCACTAGTAACACATATATACAATTACTAAGTCTGACTTAACATCCACTGCTTCAGACCTTTATCAAAAGCCTGTGTCTAAATTGATCTAATCTGATATTTTTTAATTTTGTTCTAAAAATGCAATTAAGCAATGATATCTGTTGCTGCAAGTTAAAAGCCATTCCCTTTAGATAACAGCCAAATACAACAAGCAGTGAGTTTTGCCATCATTAGACTTCTAACCATATTACTTCTATTTTGAGGCTTTTTTTGTTTGGTCTCGGTTTAATTTCCTGTCAGCCTTACAAGAGATTTCTAATGTTTGGGCTGTAGGATATGCTCTGATTAAAAATAATCTTCCCAATTACTGCCTGGCATGACTCTACTGCCACATGCACTCTGCCACTGGCTTCTGCATTTCTGTCAGCAGTAATTGTGTCTGTAGCTTCTAACTGTAAATGAAAACCCAGGGGGCATATTTGGGTTCCAGTTTCCTTTGCCCAGCCATATCTTTTAATTTGCACTGTCTGTCAAAAGGAGATGTTCATAGGCACTAAAAGGAAATCCTCAGAACATCAGGTTAAAAAAAGGAAAAAGGAGAAAAAATGAAATGCAACTGGAATATGATAAACCACATTTGATATTTATGCTAGGATACTCAACACAGAGCAGCTCACTGCATTGATTAGCCTTAGAAGAGGGGGATTGAAACCATCTACTGAGCATTTCTAGCTGCACTTTATTACCATTAAATTTAATCCTAAATCTTAAACATCATCTTAGTATGGCCTTTTTTTTTTTAATTCAATCATTATAATAAATATTTTACAGAACAGCATTTCTTATCACAATGAAAAAAATGGTAATTTCTCAGGCTCTGGGTCCTGGGCTAAACCATGCCATGGGGTTTCCATCTCCAGCCCTGGCTGACAGACACAGCCTTCTTTGACCTCTGCTGCATCTTCTCCCCAGCCTTCCAGTTCCTGTGGGGAAACTTTCAGTCCCAGTGGTCCCCTTGCCTCCACCCCCTCTCCATCCCAACGCACTGCTGCTCCTGGAGTCCCCACATGGATCCTGGGGCTGTCGGTGGCCGGCCCCTGTCTCGGGAGCTGGCTCTGCTCTCCAGACCCAGCTGGGCTGTGCTCCCTGGGGAGAGCCCGGAGCTCCTGGCTCTGTTCCCTCCGAGCTGCCAGCTGCCCCCAGCCCTGGGACACCTGCACCCGGAGTCACGGGGCTCAGAGCTGGCACTCAGTGCAGCCACAGCCACCAGACACGTGCTGGGTGCATGTTCAGACCCTCACTGATTCCCTTTTCCTCTCAGAAGCGCTGCTGTTGCGATGGAGAGGTGGCCCCACGTGCCCAGGGAGCGCTCTGTGGGACAAGAGCAGGATGGAATCAAGGCGCCCTGGGGCAGGGAATCTTTGGAAGAACAAAGCACCAAGCACAGACCGTACCCTGTGAAGTGGGCACAGAAGAAACTCAAGGAGGAGAAAAAACACCTGATCCGACATGAGGCACGAAGCTTGGTGGGGAAGGGAAAAAGCACAACCGAGCACACGTGCAAGAACACACATGTGGGAGATATGGGACTGCTGCAAAGGGTGATCTCATGAGGACTATTAAGGAGACAGTTGCAGTTATTGCTAGAAGCAAACACGCACTATAAAATGCAGAGTATTGTAAAGTCCTCTGAAAATAATTTTCTATGAAGTCTCAATCTCTGGTCTTTCAAAATTAAGTAAATTTTTGTCTCAAAATTAAAATGGCACACAGCACATTTGGAATCCATGGGATGCAGAGAGCATATTTTTGTACAAAGGAATAATGGAAGTTTTCTTTGTGATAGGAGGATAAACACTGAGATTTGGTGAATGTGAGCAGGGATTTGTCCAAATAGCACTTAAAATTGAATAGCTTCTCTTGGCATAAGAACTGATTTGAAATATTAAATGCAAATGTTAGTGCTCGGCACTGTGTTTGCTGGTTGGTGCTCTATTCTGTATTGTTTGTATCTGCACGGGAGGGGAGACAGTGGGAAGGTGAGAACAGACTCGATCTCAGCTCTGTCCTGAACCTTTGGCACATCACTCCATGGTGTAACCTTCCTTTGGTAGGGCTCTGCCCCTCAGTGCATATTCTGTGCAATGTGATGACAGAAGACTGGTAGCAGATAAGAACTTCAGCACACCAGCTGAAAGGTCTGTGCAGGAGAGACTGTGACCACTATTGCCTTCCCACCTGCATGGTGTTACAGAGTAAAAATGGCACACACCTGTTAACAGCCAGTTTTTAAAATATTGCACAAGCTGTGTAAGAAGTTCTTCGTGCCCCCTCTGAGCCCTAAAGGGCAGCAGCACTGCACGTGCTGCACTGCAGAACTGGATTGTGATAGCCTCAAGCTATCTTTGCTTCTATTTTCATATCTTACCTGAGATAAAACCATCATTTACAAGGTATATCCCCCTACCTGTGACTGAAACTGCCAGAAGGTTTAAATAAATACCAGCTTTTTAAAAAATTAAGGTAAGCCACTGAGTTAAAAATGGTTACTCCTGTGACAGAGGCCATGTGGATGCTTACGTATTTATTCAGCATAAAAACCATAGGATTAAGTATGGCAGTAAACACATCATGAAGTTGAAAGAAATGTTGCCCTCTTGCAAAAGGACCTTTCAGAATTTTGGCTGCAGAGAGAGCTCACAAGCAGAGCCTCAGCTGTGGGAGAATCAGCTCCTCTGTCAGGGCAGGGAAGGGGCAAAGCCCAGGGCGTGGAGTTTCTCCATTCCTATTGTCATCGTGACTCTTACGAGTTCCAGAACTTTTCTTCTGATTTTTGTTTGTTTGTTTGTTTGTTTCTCCCCACTTTTCTGCAGTACAGACTGTTCTGCCTCATGAGCAGGTGGAACAATCCCACCAACACCAGCAAGACTGCTCCCATGTTAGCCATGGAAACGCACGGCTGTGCCCGCCTGACTGAGATCATTTGTCACAAATTCGAGGGAATGACGCACTCAAAGGAGGTGCAGAAATAACAAAATAATTTGAAAAAGGCTTAACTCTTCTCATCTGCCACTAGAAAAGTCCTTCCACCTATTCGAGTGGCGAGCTTTTGGCCCTGGATAGCTTGCTCCTGACAAGCACTAAAATGCAGGAATATTATACTTCCAGAACAGAGGCTTTACGTTCTGCATTTTTAAACTGGTGGTTCTCTCATCTAGCATAGGTCAAGAAATGAATCACACCTCTATAAGCAATGCAGTTTGGAAAGAAATAACCCCTGTAGAGAGAAGAATGGTAAACCTATCTATTTTTTATTATTTTTAACAGAAATTTTGACATTGCTTAAGAACTGTAGATGTTATTTATTAACATTTGAAATCAAGGACTAGAATAAGAAAAAATAAAAACAAACCAAAACCCACCAGTTTATCCAACAGCTTTGTGATTTATGACATAATTATTCTTAGAGAAACAGCACAACTCTGGGCTACATCTATGAGCCCTAACAGAAAAATAATAGTTGGAGGGTCCATCACATCCCACTGACTGGAGAACACCTCTTGTGGACAAAGCAAAGAAGAAAATCTAATTTGGGTAGACACACCAAATTTTCTGATCCAAAGACATTTTTATCACCATGGAGAATAAAAGCATCATTTCATATGCTGGAGACAGAGAGCGAGTGGGATGGATTAGCTGACAAACACCAATCTTCAGGAAAATGGACTTTTGTAAGGTCATCAGGTCTTGAAAAGGCCTAGCCTTCCCCCAGGATGTCACACCAACCATGCTGGAGGCCATCCCCAGCCCACGGCACCCACCACAGGCCCACTGCTGCCGAGAAGGCAGAAGCTATTGCTGCCTTTGCACAGGGGCTATCCTAATTTTATCAAAAGGATTCTTACTGTTTATGACGAAAAATTATTTCAGTCTGAAAAAGAAGCAAAAATAAAATAATCTAAGCCTGCCATGTTTGGAAAATTACTCCTGCTACATATAATGACTACAACTGATTTTAAAAGACAAGTTAGTGTTTGTTTTATACAACACAGGACAGCCTTGGGCTGGGGCTTTTTTGAAAGAACTGTTTATTGTTGTTGCTTCGAGCTGGGTGCAATTTGACAATGACTGCAAAATGTAAAGTCCCAAGTACTGAGAAGTCCATGCAGATCCCACACCGGAGTTCAAGTGCTCTCCTCTGATCAGAGGGAAAGAAAGGAGGAAGCTCAGCTGTGTCAAGAAGCCAATGTTCCCCAAGAGTAACATGGCTGTCACTGGGAGAGAAAAGGACCAAAAAGTACAAATGATGCAACCCATAGGCCAGGCACACAGAATACATCAGTGGAAAAATCTTAGGCGTAGATTGGTTATTTGTAAATAAACAAAAAACGCGTTTTGTTTTGTTTCTTAACTAGAGTTCTTTCGGGGTGTGCTACATCCAAGCAGAAAAAGAACCAGATTTGTAAACATCCCACGTTTCTCAATGACCGGTTCCACACATTTTTTTTTTCTTCCTCCATAACCTTCCCCAGCACCCCAGGAAAATCACAGACTGCAGGTAATGGTACCACGTTCATCACTCACAGCATCGGGAGCTTCACCCCAGCAAAGTGACACCTGTGAAATAAAACCACTCATCACCGCGAGCGGTCAGAGGCTGCCAAGGTTGGGACAGGAGCCTGCCGGCTCCTGCAAATCTCTCACCAGAGCATTTGAGCCTGACACTTACTATTCAAGCTGGATTGCAAGCTATGTACTCAAGGATAAAGCTCAGTAATAATAAAGATTCACAGTCTGGCAGGCTCAGCATACAAATTCTCAGTGCAGAGCTCACTTTGAATTTTTTTTTTTTTAATCTAAAAAGGAATCAGGAATTTTTCTCTTATAAAAGAAACAGCAGTACTTCCCATTTAGTGAGGGAAACAATGGAATGGGAAAATATAATTTTAGTCTACATTTAGATATTGGTAAAGAAGCAACAAAATAAATATTTTATTTCAGTATCAGAACACTGTGTCCCCAGTCCTTGTCTTGCTCATCAGACACAGGAACACATCAAATAAGCCATGCAGTTTCTTTTTTTGCAGGGCCAAATCCTTCGAGCCAGAAATCCACTACTTTAAACCATCTAAGAATTTTCCCAAATTTCCAAAAATTTATGGCTTGTATTCAGCATGTCAGTTGTGAAGCCAAAATCACCGGAAATATTTAAAACCTCGATATATTTTACTTGAACATGGTATCTAACCAGTGGTCTCACTAGTCCCACATTGGGTCACCAATGAACAAATTTCTAGGTGCTGTTTAAACTTAATTCTACCCCTCATGCTTTATTTTTTATTTTATCCCACACTGCTTAGTACTGTGTTTTGTGCAGTAATATATTAATTGTTTATTTTACTGTGGCACTGTAAAGTCATAGCCCTTTCTCTTTTTTTTTACATTTAATGTTCATTTTATGTTACAACCTGGCAACTTGTTCCTGGGGTTTTTTTTGTTCATTTGTTATGTAAATGTTATACAGGTAGGAGGTGGTTTAAAACGAACAAAATTATAATTAAATGCCTAATAGTTTTTACACTGAAAATACTGTTACTAAACATTAGCTCCCCTTAGACTTTTTTGCTTGTTCTGTATTTTGCTTCAAATGTCTACATTTCTCCTATGAAATCTTTTTCTTTTAAAATCATATTCCATCCAGCTTTACATCTCACTACATCACCTCATTAGCTATACTGTGATTCATTACATTTCATTGCCTTTCATATTTAGATTATTCCATTTCTTTTCCTACTGCCCACATTACCTTTGAACATGACAGGTCTCACTTTGTGCAATGATTCCTTGTATTGCAGCCTCACAGAACTCCCTCTATTAACACTTCATCATTCTCCCTGCAAGTTTTCCTGCAGAACTGCCTTCCAAAACAATCCCAAATTTACACATTCAATCCCATCACTTCATTTCATTTACATTTCATAAGCACCACGACAATCAGCACTACAAGGAGCCAAACTGTATTTGCTGCATCATAAAACAAGGGATAAACACTGAACTCCAGTCCCTCAACAAGCACCTCGTGCTGCTGAGCCTGCCCATGCAGGCAGGAATTCTGACTCCATCCCTCTGCCCACATCCCTCAGGATCAGAGGTTTTGTGGGACACAAGATACAGAGGATTGAGGCACAGTGGAGTTTGGCTTATGCCATGAAAATGTAGCTATTTTCAATCTACAGAGGGAATAAGCAGCTGAATCTCCAGATCATATAAATATGATTAATTTGGCATAAACTACTGCTCATTCCTACTCTCTTCTTGACCAAAGCTACATTTCTCAGGGATTCCACTCACAATCAGCACTCACTTCACAGACCTAACACAGAAATGAAGCGATAGCTCCTCTATTCCCATAAAAATATTTTTCTTCACAGATTTCTTAATCGAGCCTTAGAAAAAGATCATCTCCGATGCTAAGCAACAGATCAGCAACTCTCTTTACAGAGTGCAGATATGAAAGTGCAGGAACCTGAGCTCAAATTGGGGATGAAGTGGTTGAAACAACAGCAAACCTGGAAGTTCCTCAGAACTGCCCTCCCCGCTGCTTCCCAAGAAGGGTGTGCGAACAATCCCTCCTTCCCAAACTGCCGCTGGTTCAATTCACTCCCCAGTACTGGCACTCAGAGAAGACAGAATCTTCTCCAGCCTAATTTAACCCCCTGAAAGCTGCTCTGCTGCTCTCGGTCCGGGAGCAGCCATTCCCTCGGGGCTGGGCGTGCCCCGGGCAGGTGCCGCTCCTGTCCTGGGGAATGAGGGGTGCAGAGCAGTCAGAGCCGGCAGGAGCTGCGTGGGCTGCACTGCCACAGCCTCCAGAGCAGCCACCAGGCGCCCAAAGCTGGCTGCCAGCTATAATATCTAAGTTATTGTCTCAATTTGCAACTCATCAAGAGTTAGATTGGATTCAAAAAGCTGCCACGTTCACCAAAAATCCCAGCCTGAGTCACCCAATCTTCTGGACAATAACCAGATCCTGCCCGGACGCAGCATGAGGTGTCTTCGTCTTTCTAGGGGTTCAGAGAAATTGTTAGAACGACTAGGAGATAACTGCTTGCTCCAAAGGAATTTTATTCCAAGTCAAATTAAAAATGGCTCAGTATCTTGTAGCGGAAGACAATCACTTTGAAAGCATCAGATACTCACTGCTGTCAGCTAATAGTTTGTCTGAAGGAATCATGGCAATGTTTATATTTTTTTCCCTAATCTTACCTTGCAAAACATTTTGGAAATGCTTTTGGAATTAAAAAACATTAATCATTTTAAATCATGATTAAGATCTAGCCTACTAAACCAAAACAAGATTATTCTCTTTGTTCAAAAGTACACCTTCATAGTTTATCACTTGAAAAATCTGTGCAAGAAGGAATGAGTCAAGTCTCATGGCCACAACTCACAGAGAACTGGTAAAATGCCTTTGTCCTGTCTAAATATCAAAGCTCTTCTGGGCTTCACTTACATCTACCCATCATAATTCAGATACTTGTGAATAATTGAAGATGTTATGCTTTAACTTCTATCAGCAATTCCCTTGAAGAGGAGCAGTAAGTAAGCGTTTCTTGTAAGTTATAGCATGGATCCATATAATTAATATTTTGATGTACTTTACCTGTCTTACTGTTTGCTCTTGTGATATTAAGTGGGTATTAAATAAAACACACACTCAGCTAACTTGGTCTACTTTTCAAAGACGCTCCAATTTATGTAATTGCTTTATTTGATTTATTGTTGCATCTTTACTCAAGTTACATATTCTGTTAATGTGCTATCAATGTAATTAGCTGTTTCTTTGTAGGAAACTTTTTAAAATCAAGCCAGCATTTTTATTGCAAAAGGAACGCACTGCTTGTACTCCCATGGAATCAAAATACCCTTTTAATGATGTGAAGTAACCTGCTTCATCCCTGCATGTTTTCCTTGGCATGCTGAAGCAAACCAGAGATGATGTGCTGTTATTCAAGCGTAAGAAAAATAGTAGCACCCCACTAGCAAACCTCAGAGGTGACTAAAGGCACATAAAATCACATGAAAACAACAACTAAAGTATGCCCTCGTTTTTCATATAAGAATTCAGAGAAAGCCTCTGTCCAAGTGACTGTAAATCCTGTATTAAGATTACAATTTTGAAATTAAATCTAGCAATGTGAAGAAAATTTTATTTCAGCTTTTCTTACTTGTTAATAGTGAAGAGTTAAAAAACTTCATAAGGTAAATACACATCTTTGGTCAGAAGGATGAAGAATCAATACACAGCTTTTATTCTTGAAATAAACTTCATTTCTGCTGCCTAGAGCATTGTATTCCCATGTCCTCCAGGAGTTCTGCTTGTCTGCTCTCCAGACTCAAAGACAACCCTCAAGGGGTGGGGACACAACGAGAAAAAAATTAATTCCTGAAAACAGAGATGAAATTAACTTGTTTTACTGCCTTCCCTCAATCATTTTCATTCATGAAGGGAATTAATTTTGACTATTAATTAGAGTGGCATCTGTCTCTCCCCCACTGGCAGGAGACCAGTGAGCACGAGCAGCGTTGGCTGCTGGTCCAGGTGTGCAGTGACTGAAAACTCATTTCTGAGCTGCTCCACCACAGGAGCAACAATTTACACAGAATCAGCTGCCTCAAATACACCTTTAAGAACACATTAAGTGAAGATTTTCAGGATTTGGAAGCATTCTGGACATATTTACCAAACTTCCCTTCCCTTAGCAGAACAGATCAGCAATGCGCTAAGATACCAACTGCTGTACATGAGGCAAAAGCTCAAAGCCCAGAAACATAACACAGGTGTTATTCCATTTATTCCATAAATCAGCTGACTTTACGAAAGCATATCTAGTACATAGTCTGAAAGAAAATTACTGTCATTATATGTAAAAACTGTTGCATTTCTAAAAAGTTCTGAACACACAGTAAAAAATTGCACTGATAAATTTTTAAGACCTATAACTTGAACGTGAACTGTGTGGTATGGCTCAGGATTGGATTTCTCAGTATTTTTTCTCTTCTCTACCTCATTCTTTTATCTCATGGCAAAATACTCTGCCCTGTCAGCAGATGTACTATAACAGGAGTATAATTATACACACACTGCAAGGAGAAACACCTCAAGTATCACATTTCTGGGAACTTGGACTGACAGCTGGAACACAGAAGCAAAATTCCCACCAGACTGGAGCATTTATGAGTTCCTGCACAATTCCAAATGCTTTTTGTGACTCCCATTATCTTTGTGAAACTGCTACTTACACCAATTTTTCCTGTGATGCTACAGCATTGCTTCCAAGCCTTGGAGTTTCTCACTGCATGTATCAGCCCTGTAGTGTCAGATAAAAAGTTTCCATCTAAGGCTAAAATGAGAATAGAGCACACATTTCCTTCCCAATGTGCCAAATACCAGACTGATAGCAATGGAATCTCAATATAATCCTCTAATGCCTGAAACCCCTTCAAGTACATCAATACATCAAGTGTTAAACGTTTTATAACACCTATAAACACTCCGAGAGTCTAATGAAGCTTATACTACACTAAGAGTGCAACAAGTGAAAGGTGATGTAAAAATCAATTTTCTTTCACCTCAGCTGATATATATTCCCTCCTGAACAAATTAATTTCACACTAAGCAACTGGTTTAATAAAACTTCAGAGCAGGCCTATATTAAAGAGTTTTGTTCTTACTCCAGGCAGAGATAACTTGGAACAGTAGTAAAACAGCAGTCTGGGATTACTCTGCAATTTGTAAAGCCTGGCCTGCCTCATTTCACAGCTTTTTCTCACTGAGTTTTATTTCAGAACTTGTGAAAATGAATTTTAAAAAGCACAATGAAGGTTTGCAGTCCAGAAATAACACCATAAACAATAACATATAGAAATAAACCAGGCAAGTATGAAAATATATCCTAGGGAAATAAACACGTTCGGAGCCTTAGTGTCCAAACTGAGAATTAAGCTGTGCTCAATTCCAACCCTGTCTGCAATACAAATAGTTGTATTACAAATAGTAAAATCAAGGGGATGGCTGAGGTTCTTGATATGGAACAGGGACGTGTCATTGCAGCACAGCTGGAATATTCAGCATTTTTGTCCTCTCCTCTCTGCTGCTGAGCTGCCATTGCATTTTGCATCCCTCACAGCCACAAGAAATCCCTGCACACAGAAGGGCCCCTCCTGCTTTTCCTCATCCCCACAACCACCAACACATTTTGCTGGGTAATGAGGAACAAGACAGAGATAAAAAGTGAATTTCAAAACAAAGTCTATTTTCTATTCATAGGCTGAAATAACAGTGGAATAATAGTGACAAATTACATACATTAAGAGCTCTCTGTAGCTTTACTTGCAGATCTTCTCAACTGCTCAATACAACTGCATTTTCTTGCAGAGACTTAAAACTTAAACAGCTTAAAAAAATAAAGCAAGTGCAACACTCCAGAGTGCACAGAACACAAACCCAGGGGCTCAAGCTGACCAAAAAAAAAAAAAAAGAAAAAAAAAAGGAAACGTTCTGAAAACTGAGACCAGCTGAGCTTTTTTCACCGTTATTGTCTCTGTTGACTCTACTTATGACAGAAGTCAGCACTACAGACTGGGTGTAACTCTTCTCCCACCTGACCTGCACATCTTCCTGTGGGTTCCAGGGTATAATCCTAAGGCAAAAATGCTCATAAAACCAGGTGCATAGCAAAAAAAGGAACCTGGAATATACGCAAAACGTGTGTAATAAATATCTATAACACAATCCGAGTAATTTCAGAAATACTGTTTCATAATAATAGTAATAAAAATAATAATGTTTTTTAAAAGTAATTTCACTTTTTCAGAAATTGGCATGTACTGCAATTGTGATAAGCATTTTTAGCCAGCATGGAGATTTGATTTGCTTGCTATTGATTGAAAAACATATGGACATAATCACTGCTATTTTTCTGAGATGAAAAATATCATTGGAAGCTTCAGGTTTACGTTTTTCTGATGTTGCTAAAGCTGAAAAAGCTGATGTGGTTTGTGACCCCAATGCCAATTCACCAGAACATGAAGCAGCAAATAGACCACAATTAGATCCATAATGGTAACTTAAACATAAAGTAACACAAGATAATTGAAAGTTGTTTTCTTTCTCCTCATCTCACCTGCATAAAAATTTGCTGAATGACACAAAGGTGTGAAAGCGCACAAAAAATGAGTTCACCATTAGAGACTGAAATACGAACACTGCAATTCAGAGTGGGGGCAGGCTGAGGCAGGAAGAAAGCACACACTGGTCTAGTTTGTGGAAAGGCAGTCAAGGAAATTATTTATCTTCTTGTTTCCAAAATGCAAAAAATATAAACAAGAAGATTTGACCATGGGAGAATTTTGCCTGTCTGGCTCCAATTATTTAAGGGAGTTCCAAAGGAACAAAAAAAGGTGAAAAGCTTTATAGGAAAGGCAAATAAATGAAGGTTTCTTATATAACAAATCAAGATGTCAATTATTTTAACAAAGAGCAACTAGTGGAACATTTGACTTAACTCCATTTCTAAACACTGCAACAATGATTTTCCTTGACACTGTGTAAGGCTATTAACAGATTCCACTAGAGACTGGAGAAATTTAGGTATTAAGGGAGTCTTTACAAGAAATTAAGAACAAAATGAGAAAATCCTTATGTTTAAGGCATTCGGGTTAATTATTTCAACCTGGTGGAGAAGGATAAGGTAAATCTTAAGTTTCAACTCTTACATTTCTAGGTAAACTAAAAAAGGGTGATAACCCACATACTGTATTCAGCTCCTAATCCTGCGCCCACATTTGTCCAGGTATGTTTTTAACCTAATGAAAACTACATGGTGTAAACTGGCAGATCAAATTATTCCCTTTTCATAGGCAACAAGACACATTCTGATGGAGTAATTAATAGTTGTCCCAGTTTACTGCAAATTGCCATGCTTTAAAAGTCCCTCTGATTCCAGAGTGGTACTTATTTGAGAACCTCGGTTTCAGCTTGTATTTTAATGATTCTTAGATTGGCTTGAATGACAAAAAAGTTCCATACAGTTCTGAAGGTTTTACTTGTTCACAAGTGTTTCTGATTGAGCCTTTTTGCTCAATCCTTAGTCTCCAGCGCTGAGTGCCAGGAGCTTCTAAATAAACTCCTAAATAAAAAATATTCTCCTCAAGAACCATCCGTGATCCATTTGTAAGTCCCTGCTTGCTTACACCACGAGCAGAACAAACTCTGGACTCAGTCACTGACTGTATTTGAAACTCTTTCCCACCTTTTAAAAACAGCCTTCCACCTAAGGGCACAAGGAATTTTGGCAAACTCTACTACGCCACATTCCCTCTGCTTCCAAGTGTTGCCTTCAGTACACAAATCACAGCTCACCATATCTGATTATTATCACTCTACTTGATAATCAGGATTCCAATTCTTCTTGCCTTCCACTACTACTTTTACCAATCTTTTTTGCCTACAAAACATCTGTATCAGAATTACATTAATTTCCTAATCACAGTGTCATTTTCCTGAATCGACAGCAAATTTACAAACGAAAGTGCAAATCTCAAAACAGCCAAGCCAGAAGGTGTGCTGGGGGAGCCAAGTTCTCTAAAGAAGGCAGACTTGAACAGCAGCCCTTTGCCAAGCAGCCAGGGCAGGATATTCCACTGCTTTTTGTTGATTTAAGGTCTGTGGCACACTGCAGCTGTCACAACGAAGGGCAGACAAAAGACAGGCTATTGACTACAAAACGCGTTAAACCACACCAGTTTTATAAAGTATTCACTTGGCATTTGTCTCCTGTAACGTGTCTCTGTGTAATACATGGCACTGCTCTCCCTCCTCGCTCTTTAGAGAGATATGAAGTTTAATGTACTGACTGGTACTTAACAATCAGATTTTGTCAGCTTTCGTGCTGAATGGCACCTTCCTTCTCCCACTGCCTTTCCCGGCACTATTCACAGTGTAAATTATTGCCTCATTCCCCGGGAAGGTGACAGATCCATGCAGTACCTCGGAGCACGGAGCGCGGGAGGGAGCCACACGCTGTCAGGCAAATCACCCTGATGGCACACAAATCCTCACTGCTGTCACCAGGGGCACCTCCATCTCCTGCCTCCCTCCGCTCTGCTCTCCGGGCTCTTCCCCACATGCACACACAGCCCTGGGGCTGGAGGGGCTCGCTGCGGGCTGCACCTTTCGGGAGGTGCACACAGGACCTCCCATTTCTCAGGGCGAGGGATGTTATAAATAAGAGACCAGATTATCAATTTAACAATTATCCATTCATTTTATACTTCATTGTAGTTTGTTATTCATTACCTGAATGTTATATTTCGTCCTTTATTAGCAGTTACTGCTAATTACTCTGTTGTTGTAAAAAAAACCTCCAACTTGCGGTAAGCTACTCCTTATCAGAATATGTAAATTTAAGGAATGTATGGCATCCCTACCCTTCCCCCGTTGCCCAGCTACCCCCCCCAAAGGCCTGTCTGAAGATACCAGAGAGAAGAAAAAAAACAGAAAACCTGATATGCAAACGAAAGCCTAAAGGACTCTTGGGAGAAGCAACAAACCCCTAGAAAAAAACAAGTTAAAGATGAGCCAACGAACTTTTTAAGAAAAATCAACCTGATCACATGATCAGTTAGAAGGAGAACTACCACCTGGCCAGCTTTTGGGTTTTCTCTTTGGTCACCATAACTAATAAAAGGGTTGACTGAGAGCAACCCCCCTCCAATAACGAGTTGAGATTGCCTTCCTGGGCACTCCCCTGTGAGGAGAGCAGGCCCGGCTTTATCACTTTGAGCGGCAAGGCCGAATTCCTCCTCCCCCACGTCGAAGCTGGGAGCAGCGGAGGTGTGCGCAGCCTGCCGGGCACCCAACCCAAGCTGATCACTTTTAATAAAGGCTTTTAAAGGCCTCACAGTCCTGCCTGTATTTATTTCAAGGCATGCAAGGTTGGTCTGATCTGGGTACTCATTTTCTCCCGGCAAGACAGGCCCCTGAGACTGAGACCCAAATAAAACCCCACATGCTGTGCACAGGTGACATGTGCCTGGGGACCAGCAACAGCAAATAAACACAAGCTTCCACCCCTTCCGAAATGATCCATCCTGCCCTCTTGCCAAGTCCTCTCCCCATATCCAGCTCTGACCTTCCTCAGGTAAAGCCCTAGGAAAGGCTGAGGTGGAAAGTTTAACCGGTTGATGCTACAATGGATCAGGCAAAAACATACCCAGAACACCAAAAAAACAGTTAGCAAGACACCATCCTGTTAAAAGTATTTGATTCTCAAACAAATCCTCTCCCTCAGTCCACCAAGAGATCTTAACACCTTATTTTAATGTGAGACCACAATCTGTAGCTCAGATTGTTCTGAATTGAGCTCATCTGAGCATAATTTCACTGTTAATGGGAGCTGTACAAGGAACTAATTTAGTTCAGCTGAGCACATTATTCAGCACAGAATGGAATAATTTGTGCCTGAGATGTTTGATGGCATTAACAAAATTCCAAAACAACTGCTGGTGAAAGAACTTCGCTTTCACTACTCTGCTCCTTAGAAAGACACTCCGGTCATGTGTTCAGGATCCAGAGGATGAATGAAAATTATGAGCTAAGGAAGCCTTTCCATCAACAGGAGGAACACGATGTGAGAGGAGGCAGGAACAGCTGTGAACAAAATTCCCCTCTGTCCCAGAGTAAGTAGAAAAGCTGAATTCAGTTCAGAAACAGCAACAACACACGTGCACCAGGCTCTGCAACACCCTGAATGCAAGGCATGGTAAGGCACTATTTTAAATAAAGCATTCTGAATCGTTTTGTTTACATATAAACTATCCAAAAGTGCACACCACTATTTTAGATCCTCCATCATCACTGAGGAAAAAAGTTCTAGGAAACACAATTAGACACTTCATTCAAAAGTGAGGAACTGAAGTACAATGGCATTGTCACTTAAGAGAAATCGATTCTACAGCTGCCTGAAACATTACAGCTTCAAATCCCATAGCAAGCTCCTTCCCTGGAAATATTTAAAGATCAGAATAATTTCAGTTCTAAATTATCCTGTTCCTTCCTTCCTTCCTTCCTCTTCATCAGGTTCAGATTTTTTTTATTCTACTTTTTGCTGTCATATTAATATATTACTGAAAATACATTTTCAACTATTTTAAGAAAAGAACATGTTTTTTAAAATAACTTTATCTTAGACAAGAAATCACTTTGAAATAATGTTACAGCTCAAATAAATTTATAGTTCCTGCAACCAACATAAGTATGTATTTTCCATTTTCTTTTTAGTGGTGTATATAATGAATTTAACAGATTTTGCTGATGCAAACACAACCCAATCAAAAGAAATTCCTTATCAGTAACAGCAACAGAGACAAAAATCTGCAAACAATGTTAAGTGATAATAAAAGAAGATGAAGAATGGATCATGTAGGTTGTAAAAATCAACTGGAAGAACATTTTTAAGTATAAAAAGGGAGGCAGAAAAGTTCTCACCATCATAATTATTACCCTCACACACACATAATCCAGGCCCAAATTATTTACATGGACTGGTATTGTAAGAACTGATGGGTTTAGTTCACTTTGGGGGTAGAGGGAGGGGATCTGTATCTGTGCACTTTGAAAAAGAAAATAGATTTGTCTGCAAAATGTGCAGAACCAAAAGGAAAAATAAATAAATACTTACAAGAAATTATTTTAAAATTTAAATCAGGTCTTTAACGCAAATACACACATAGAGAATAACACATTTATACTGATTTCTATCAGTGTTTCTATGGCAAAATCACAGATTCGTATCGGGGGAGGGTCAGGAGAGACCTGTCATAGCTTTGGCATCAAAAACAGGTAAAGAGTTTTCAGATTATTTAAATTATATTATGTAGCAAATCCAGCTATAAACAGAAAGCATTTGGATGTACTTTGAATTTTCTGATCCCTGTCCTACCTGACTTTCAATTAATTCTCAAGACAGTTATTTTACCCGTTCACCACTGTGTTTGTTTCATGCTTGATTTCACCATAATAAATGATGTGATATTTTTAAAGTATCAACTGTCTTTTTTTGCTGTGAGAAATGGAAAGCCCGATTTGGCTTACCTTTATCTAAGAATTATGCAGTATATTAATACAGCTTGCCAGCGGACTAAATTAGAAATCCCTGTGAGCAGTGTCAGTGTTCCAAAGCTGATGCAGGTTTGTGCTTTTGGTTTGGGTTTCTGTTCATCTCAATTGATTGCTTTACACCAGTGAGGATCCTCGTAGTAGCCAGTGCCATCCTGGCTTGACCCGTGATATCCCAAGAGGACTAAGGAGCACGGCCATAAAACTGAAAGGAAACACAGGAGCCTTCCACTGAATTAAGGAAATGGTGCAAATTTGGGTGCCTGAGGCTGCTGTGGTGACAGCCAAGCATTAACCCCCAGCCTGGCTACTAAAAAATAGAAATACACAGCTTGTGCTTCCCCCGATGGAAATATAACCCAGCCTCTACAGAAACGTTCCAAATTTGACCAGTGCATGCTAGGGAAGTTACAAGGAACTAGTATTTGGTCTCTAGCTTAATTTTTTTATCAGCTTTGAGAACCTCTTCTCTCTAAGAGACTTCATAAGTAAAACTGTACTTGCAGTGAAAGACAAAGGACAGACAAAACAAGTCACTCAAACTAAGATTTAAAGCTAACAAAGCAGCTGCCTGCCTTCATTTCTGCCATGGATGGGTGTCATTTGAGAACCAGGCTTAAGTTTTTTCTCCTTTATCTCCTGCAGTATTACAATTTTTGATGAGTTTGTCCCTAGCTGCTACTCTATGAACTTGATGGAATATTTTGCTCACAGCCCTGTACCACAGACAGTGACAGAAAGCTGCCCACGGTTGATAGACATGAGTGCAAGGGATTTTTATCTACATGGCAAATTTAGGCACTGACAAGACTGATCAAATCAATATTAATAGCTGAACTGTGCAGCAAGTTCTAAATCATTTTGCTGCTGATAACACCACAAACGCTAAAATCTAAGCATCTTCCAAAAAGCCTGTAGCCAACTAACAGCAGATTTTTACTGCTGGAAGACATTTTGGCAGAGACAACTGGACAGCATGTTAACACTTGATAAATCTTTGAAAGAGAGGATTGAAATAAATTCCTAAGATTTCACCTCCTAATAGGTATTCCACTGCACAGTGAAGCAAGGTGGAAGTTTTGGCATGGTAGTTCAAATGAGGTATGAATTACACCTCTGCAGAGAGCCCCCACTGTGTCAGTAAATAGCTGATCTGAGCAGGTCACCTGGGGGTCACCCCCAGGAAACACAAACCCACCGCAGAAGCCAGCATTCTAGAACAGATGTAATGCTGGAATATAAAGAGAAAATTCGCTTTATGGGAAGCTCCATGTAAGTGTATGAAATTACTAAGCACAGACAGTTAGAAAATTAACACCTAGAAAAAACAGTTTTGTCAAAGGAGAAAGAATAGGTCTGTCCACAGAGCATCAGGACACCATACACCACAATCATGACTATTTTGCAATGTTCAGACACAGCTGAAAACACCGAGCCAATGTTACTCCAAACACCAACAGCTTCAAGTAATGTATGTGCAACTGTACTTCTTGGAAATGTCCTTTTTTTATGGAAAAACAGGTAATTTTAGAAGGCAGGATGGGTGCATCAGAATGGAAATAAAGGCTCTTTACATGAGTACTTCTGTGAGAAAAGGCAGAAGGCGAAACTAGGCCAGATCTTGAATCTCCAGAGGAGATGGGGAGACTGGGAGATGAAATACACCTGAACTTGTAAAGCCTTTTTGTGTCTGTGCACAGGCACACGAGCTGCTGCTACTGCCACCAAAGCACAGTGAGCTGTGGAACTCCTCAGCTGCACTGGGCAGGAAATGCAAAGAGCACTGGATTGAAAATCAGCCCAACTCTACCTGTCAATACTTCCACTCTCTGTTTTGACTGTGGGAATGAACGACAGGCAATAATCTGTCAGTGAATGGAGTGGGATGATGACAAACAATTCCCTGGTTGTTGGTTACAACATGAAGAACACCCAAGGTGAACCCACCATCTTCTCAAATCTGAAAGGCAACTCAGAGCAGGTCTCTGTCTACACACAGAGCAAGGACCATGACCCATTTCAGTTCATCCTGGCCTGGCATGGTTTAAACCCCACTGTAACTCAGATCCCATACAGGCACCTGCTCACTCCCCACCAGTGGGTTGAGGAGAGAATAGGAGGGGTAAAAGCAGGAAAAATCATGAAAATTGGGATCAGAACAGTTTAACAATTTAAATAGAATAAGAAAATTCAAAGAAAAATTTTTAAAAAGAGAAGGAAGAAAAAGGAGAGAGAGAAATAAACCCCAAGAAAAACAAGTGGTGCAAAATGAACAAGTCACTCCCCACTAACCAAGCAATGCCCAGGCAGTTCCTGAGCAGGGACCCCAGCCAGCATTTCCCTCCTAGCTGAGCACGATGCCCAGCGGTCAGGAATATCCCCTGGGATGGTTGGGGTCAGCTGTCCTGGCTGTGCCCTCTCCCAGCCTCCTGTGCTCCCACTCTCCTCACTGCCAGGGCAGCGTGAGGAGCTGAGGAGTCCCTGGCTCAGTGCAAGCCCTGCTCAGCACCAACTGAACCTTCAGAGTGTGACCGGCAGGGCTCTCATCCTAAATCCAACACACAGCCCTGCACCAACGCCAGCACAGCCAAAAGCAGCATGTGGCCCCAGCAGAGAGGAACACAGAAATGTTTCTTTGGAAACATTTCACTCTGCACTGGGAAGCAGAGAGAAGGCTTTAAAGTGAACCACAGCAGCCTCCACACAAATCCCCTTTTCAGCTCTACAAGGGTCCCATTCCCAAATCCCACGACATGCTGAGGGAGGGATTCCATTCGTTTTCTTTGTATGGAAGTGGTAAATAAGATGTAAATTAACCATAAAAGTAGTAGGTACCAAGAAGAATAGGCATTCTCCCTTTCATTCATGTTGTGTTGAACCATTTTGTAATCTAACTACATCCACAAATACATCCTTAAACACCAAATCACTTACAACTAGCATAAATAATATTTCATCAGTGTATCATTTCATGGCATTTAAAAGATTCTATTTCCATACATCCAAATGCCAGAACAAATTATTTCAAACCAGTAAGAAACACAAACAGTTAGAAGATTACGTGTGGCATATTAATTTACATTTCAAATTGCAACAAAGTCATGAACGCGGCTTGACATCAGAAATGTATATACTGAATTAGGTAAAACGTGTCCTGTGTCTGAATATAAACCCACCAGACTGCACCACTGGCTAATAAAGAGCTTACTTGCTTTTAAAAGGTCTTGCATGCTGTTTATTTTGGAGTTACTCTCTGCCTGCCTGGTCCCCAAGAGCCTGATTTCACTGGTGCTGGCTGGGCCCACGGGAGTCATTATGGCTGCATTATGGCAGATAAATGAAGTGTGTGACACAGCTTTGAAAGCCTTCCCTTTCCTTCTCCAGGAGAGAGGAAAATCCCACAGCTGGTGAAGAGGTGAGGCACAGCCTGCACCCACTTTTCCTGCAAGCAGGTTGATCTGAGGTCAGGCTTCTGCTGTATTTACAGTCCTGACTCGGCAAAGCAAATCAAACCAGTGCCCCTTTGCTCCTTGTTTTCACAGACACTGGTTTTGTGTATTTGGGTTTGGCTCGTTGCAGCTGGTAAGGTCGGTGTATAAAACACTGGATTTTATGGATATACTGGGTACAAGTTCCACCCTGATTTCCTGTGTATCACCCACACAGCTGTTGTCTGTAACAATCAAGGATTAACAAGATACCAACACATCCCTTTGTACCCTTTTGGTTAGTCAGCTCCTCACCTTCACTCCCATCTCTTCCAGGAGGTAAAACCACCAACACAGATTTAAAATCTGCTTGGTCTCGCTGGGGCTGTGGGTTAAAGCCAGCTCTGGTTATTGTTGGGAAATGCTTCCTGTGAAGCACAGTAAAATTTGGGAGTCCTCGTGGTGAGAGTCACGAATGAAGAAGAGATATCACAAGCCCCATACAGTCCATAAACTCTACAAATAAGAAAGTTTGGATTTCCTCTAAATTTACTTATTACTGATAACTTTGGTGCCTAATACAAAACTTCTCCTGCCATCAAACACTTATGGAAAGACACCACTCTGTTGAATTTTCTGGTGTTCTAACAAGGTCTAGTCAGATCTCAGTGCAGCCTTTTCCTCAGGGCACTGGTCTTGCAACCAATTTTAATTTGTAAGAACTCAATGATTTTTCAAACATCTACCACAGAGCAAATGGAACAATGGCTTAGAAAAATTAGAAAAGATAAAAGGATAGAACAAACCCCACCAAATTGACATAACAAATCACTTTGGAATAGTCTCAAAATGACTAAATATGGTTGGAGTGAAGGAAAAAAAGTCTTTCATTACAAGATGAACAATTAAAATTCAGCCTAAGCAAGTGACCCTGAAACTCAGCCTAAGAAATTTATAACTAGTCAGTGTCCACATTATCATTGTAGTTTCAACTTTTACCATTTTAACAGGTACATATGTGAAGAAGATCTATTTTTTAAACTTCTTATATGATTCAAGGGAAAATGGGACAGCAAAGGGATATGGTACCTCTAACATTTTCAATTCCCCTTATTCATCTATGCCAAGTTAAAAATAAAATTACTATTAGAATAAAGTGAGCTGCTTGATACTATTTCTGCAGTTCCTTGTCAGAGACACCAATCTGCAAACCTGCTGAATTTTCAGATAAATAGTTTTACTTAAAAATACCTACATTATTTAACTCGTTATGCATAGAATGTTATTTCTATCAAGGCAGCATGTATATTGATATACTACTGAAGTGAGATTCCCTTCCAGAAATCGTATTTTTATGAGCTCCTTGGATGCACAGGTGAACAATAATGGAAGTGAAAATCTCCTGGGGTCTGTTTTCAATCTGTAACTTGTTCCAGAAATCATGTGTTCCTGGAGGAGAACACTTGCAGCCCTTTATTCCAGACTAACTCACCTAATTGCTTCAAGCTGCTTTTCTGTTTGCATTATTTCCTACCTTCTCACACATCTAGAAAGAAACCATTACCCTTTTTGCTGCCAGGCTAGCCAGTATCACAACTTCACACTTGCTAAAACTGCTAGAATAAGGAAAAAAAAGAGAGAGGTGAGAGCATAAAACATCCTTACTGCCAAATTATGTATTTTCATTAAGTTCTCTTTCCTTCAGAAGAAGAGAATCTCTGAGGCTTACATGAATCAATAAAAAGTACTGGGTTTATAATGACAGAAAAATATGTATGTTTAATTTATTAAAGCATATCAATATCCTTCCAGGCACAGACTTCTCTCATGCCAGTGCACTGGGCAAACTCTGAGACAGAACAAATGGAAACTCAACACAGAGAATGCAGGGGTTCCTTTATCATTCAGGGGAAACCTTCTGGATGACTTGGGAAGCCATGCATGCAAAGGGACTGAAGTTCAGCATCCGTTCCCACCACGTTACCAGGATTTATTTTTCAGTTTGCTATCATTTCAATGCAGATCTTTTAAAACAATGAAGGAACGGCTGAAAAAAATTAATGAATAAAAAAAAATAGAAACTTTTTTAATTTAGCAGGTGATTTCTGCTCTGCGAGGCATATCTTTCCTCCTGTCCAGATTCTGTGAACCACACTTGAGGAGTCATGAGGAAAAGGAACCTTTTTAATATAGTTCCGCCTGAGTGCAAGCATTTACCATTAAGGGACCACAAACTCCTCCTCTGAGAACTTCTCTCTCTACTCTCACAAAAAGGTTACTTGAGAAGGGACAGGATTATTTTAATTTCAAATATTAAAATTCATTAGAAATGACCATTTTCAGTGCAGCCAGTAGAAAATACAAAAGCATAAAATACAAAAAAAAACCCAAACCCCATCTTCACAACCTCATTCAATAACTTGGTCTGTCAAGTTATTACAGCAATGCAACAAATTTGACAAACCTTCCCTACTTGTTCCCCTCAGCCATCCTTTGAGAGAGTTAGAAAAAAGGCATTCTACACACCATCGAGTTTTAAAAAAGTCCCCACAATTTAGAATCAAATGTCTCTTTTGGACAAATCACTAACCAAAATATCATCTTGTTGAAAGCAGTTAATTATGTTCATTTAGTAGTGGTCTGAGAGACAGAGCTCTGTGGGTACACAGCACACGCCCAGCCAGCACAGACACTAACAGAATGCACCTCAAAACCTTGTAATGTTCATTTAACATTGATTTACCACAAGATTCCACATTTGAAACAGAGAGGTGTTCACAGAATCAGCTGAAGTTTGTTTACTGGTCAGATATCTGTACGTGCCTAGGGCTTGGCCTCTTATTTAGGATAAAACTGAAAATGAGCAACAGGCCCTAGACATGAAGAACTTGTCCCCTTCTCAGGATTATTTGCACAATTAATCATGCCAGTCCTTACACTGGGAGCAGCAGCAAAGCAGCCAACACTTGTTACACAGGACACACTTTCCAAGGGATTGATTTTAGGATGTGTTACTCAAACAAACAGGTGACTTCACTGTGCTGAAACACCTTCAAAGATCATGTTGGCAAGAAATGTCTGACTTCCGATCATAAAAATCACTAAAGGAAGTAACCCCAGTAAGTGATTCATTGGTTTTTAAGATGGACTTCTAATTTGTAAAGAAAAAAAGGATTAACAATTACAAAGGCACTTTAACCTCTCTTCCCTCCTATGGTAACATTCTTAACTTTTGGCCTGTGTTATCTGTTCGGGGGAATTCCATTATGAGAGCATAAAGGATGTGCAGCTTTTACAAAACAGAGGCACTTTTAATGGCAGTTTCCAACCCGTGGCCTTTTGCACCTGCCCAGATTGGCTATAAAAGCTCCCCGTGAGCTGCAGAAACATCGACATCACTGCACAGAAACTGAGAGGCCCCGCAGGAACGACTCCCCCTGCACCACTGCCTGCTCAGGGCCTGCTCTGGACTCTGCAGAAACATCCGTTTGAAAGCAGTAAAAGAGCATTTGTTCCTTTTTCAAGTGGAAGTAAGCAACATTCAGAAGCGACATTAAAGGGACTCTCAGAGTTTACAGTACTGGAAGTTGTGTCTGACAGTTCCATCTTTTATTTATTACAAATGAAAGCGAAAGGGCTGGGGCAATCTGAATGGATACTTTTCTACTGGCCTCCAGGTTGGGTTAACCAGAATTGCAGTCTGGAGAACTGAGGATCAGCTCTGCTCCCAGAACAAAGTTATCTACTAGTTTTTAGTACAAAGTATGACATAAGTCACAGCCTGAACCCTTGGTGTAAATAGTTTCACTAGAATCATAGAACAGAATAAAAAAGGGACCCACGTAAAGATCACTGTGCCCAAGTCCCTGCTCCTTGCAGATCTTCCTAAAACAAAATCCTATGACTGAGAGCATCATCCAGATGCTCCTTCAAGTCTGACAGGCTTTGTGCTGGTGCCTTGGCACTAGAACAACAGGAAAAAAAAAACAGGAATAATTCTTTTTAAAACAAAGAAGAAAGCCTCAAATCCCATTATAGTTGCTATTGCTTAATATCTGTAGGGCTGGATACACAAGAAAATCAGTTCAGTGCAGCTCCACTGTTTTCTTCAAGGTGTTTTTTTTGACTAAATACATTGAATGCCAACCCCTGACATCTATCCAGACATCTACATGAGGGCATCTCATGGAAGTGGGTTTAGGGACAACCACACCCATAAAGGCTGTACCAATTTTATTTGATACCATTTATTTTTACTTTGGGGCCAATAAAAAGGTGTCTCAGCAAACCCAGCCAGCCAAGACCTCAGTAGGCACTTGTCAGGTGCTCAGGCTTCAGCTCTGTGCTTGCCTAATCCAGAAACAGCTGTTCTGGGTTTCTTCCTGGTGGCCTCTTCCATCCTGCCCATTCTGCAAAGCCAGCGTGCGGAGCTGCACGGTGTAACTGCACCTTGGGGCTGTCACACTCCCTTCTGTTGGTCCAAAGACAGCCCAGCTCTCAGAGCTGCATTTCCATCCTCCTTATTCCTCTGACAGACAATGCAGACCTTCACCAGCTACACCCAGCCCTGACGAGCTGCCTACAAAATGGAATTAGCTTTCAATTTTTTCCACTCCTGGTGTTATGAATCTAGTTTGCTGTTGTGAAACTATCAGGCAGCAGACTAACTGCACTTTTCTGATCCCAGACAAAACTAGAGACACCAGGAACCAGAGATGAATGATTGAGGCAAAATCAGCAATCTATTCCCAAAATTAAGGGAAGAGTCAAATACTGAGGACCTCTGAACATTTTAATCAGCTACAGAGGCCTCAAAGGTATTATATTCCACTTCTAAAAAAAACCACAAAACAAAAACAAACAAAAGCCACACAAAAATCCCAAGCAAACAAACAGAACCAACAAATGCTAAGTATAAACTAAGAAAATATAAAAGATACTTATTAATTCTTCAGTGGTGGATTTTCAGGCAACACCTGAACAGAAGTACAAGTGTGGCTCAAAAATGCCACTCTGGACCATTGTCTTCCTGTGGCTTGCATGTGTGGAATTTGGTCAGTAAATAAATAAAAGCCAAGGTGGACAAATATTTACTAAACAAGGTGAGACCAGCACCTTGCAAAGAGACTTCTGGCTCTGCACTGGAAATTCTCTGCAGAAGCTGCCCTGTTTTGCATGCACAGGGGTGTCTGCAGGCTCAGGGCCTCACCTGACCCTGCTGCCCTGGAACCCCGATGAACACACCCAGGATCCCGCAAGGGACTCCACAATGAGAACCTCAGCACACAAAATGTTATTTCCTTTTCATTTCCACGTGGTGTATTTGCAATGTGAGGACAGATACTGGTTTGCCAGCAAATGATGGCGCTGTCACTTTTTAATTTCTGCTGTGGCAGGAGCTGCTGCCGTGCCCTGGGTGTGCACACACATATCCACCAACACCCCCAAATAAATTTGTAAATGCAGACATTTAGACAGAGCTACACCCACCTGAAGAAACTGCTGCAACATCTTTCACAATAACCTCATTGATCATTCTTTAGAAGAAAACCCTTCAGTACCAGGACAGGATTTACAAGGGATTATTAATTATTCTGCAAGCAATTTCTTCACATCAAACAAACAAACAAACAAAAAACGAAACCAAGAAAAAAAGGAAGAAGAAACAAAAACAAGTGTGTGTTAAATACATATATATATCTCTCCTAAAAGTGATGTTACACAAGAGATTAAACATAAGAACATGTGCAGGCATGTACCTTGATTGAAGTGTTCATTTAATATAATTTAGCTATCTGAAATATTCTGCTTACTTGATTAGAGTAGATTGGTTGCATTTTGATTTATTGCTTCAAGATCAGTATTCATTAAGTCACTTAATATAAAGGCACCCCTACAGCTGCTACCCTATTAAAGGGAATCATTTTTTCCCAGTCCTGTTTATAGCACAGTCACTGTTACAATAAAACAGTCTGGAGTCATTTATTAATCACAACCACAGTTTCCATGTGTAAGTATCTTCAGAAACAATTCTTGATGGCTAGGCCTTGTGTTATACACAGGAATTACAAATTATATTTGGTCTCAAATTCAAATAGTTTGTAGTCTCCTGTACTATCAGGGTATGTTCATGTATGCCCTGGGGTAACTCTGCAAGAAGAGTGATTCCTATTTAAAATATTGCCTTGAATTTTCGAAAAGTCATTCCTAGCAGTGTTTTAAGCCTGTATATTTTGTCCTAAGTAAGAGTCTCAGTTTCCACTCAAACCGGTGTACTGAAATCAACGCAATTCCTCTGTAACTTCAGAAAACTTTTTAAATTGGAATTGTAAACATAGCATTTTATCTTTCAGCACCACTGGCCAAAGACTACGGACCTGGTTCAGTGGTTCTGGCTGATACATTTTACATTTATTCTTTGCCTGGGATCAAAAGGGACACAATAATCCTGTGATAGTGACACATAATTAACTGAGCCACTGGCCAAAAGAGAGCATAATTCCAGAAAAGCCACAGTATGCGCTTATCCCCTTTGTTTTAACGTCTCTGGAAGGTCAGTAAGAAAACACCTCTGCACACAAAACACACACAAACTTCAGCAAGTTGCTGTGAACTCCTGGGTTTGTGGGACAAGTTTATGTCACGTTAGCAACACTGATGTCAATTCATCACACTGGAAAACTGTGCAGGGGGCAGCTCTTAGTTCAGTGGGGCTGGTTAGCAATTCTGCTAGGATTAGTCCACACCCAGGTTAATAGTGCCTACTTTCTGATGCAGAGAACCAAACTAAAACTGACCCCCAAGCCATCTTAAAATGTTTTTTTTATTTTCCTAATTATGCAAGTTATTTATGGATGAGGAAAAAGAGTTTTTTTTGTCTATTCCATAATTATATCAACCAGTCAGTAATGCAAAAATATTCCATGGAATTTGTCAAAGACCAAAGACAAAAGTATTACCTGAAAAATCCACTATTATTTCCTGATACAAAGCAATTTTTCCTGTTGCTGGATAATGCCAATTAATAAACTGATGCTTCTAGGAATAAAATGAAAAAGCTTTGCTATACTTCTTCCCCGGTACAATGCAACTCTATTTCAAAGGGCTTTCATCAACACAAATTTTATAGGGTCTGTTTGTAATAATATTCTGAAAAGCAGCACTTCCACTCTGAGACTGCACCGTGCTGTTTGCCAAGGGATCAGGCATCCCAGCACAGCCCCTTTGCTCCTGAGAAAAAGAATCTTTCACAGAACTCCTACTAGTGTCCGTTTATACACCCAATTATACATATTGTTACACTTACTTCTTCTCTTTCTGTGGTTTCTATCCAAAATCATTACAATTAATGGAAAAAAGTTCCGTGGCCTCCAGGGGATTTCATCTATTCATCTTTCCATTCTGTCAAGAAGTGCTGATGTTTAAAGGAATCGTGGTCCCTGTTCTGTGTAGCTTCATTAAAACTACTGTGGCAGAAGTAGTTCAAAGGCACAAGGTTTTTAACGCTCTGAAGAAGCTTGAAAAGTTTGCCTGGTAATATATTAAAAATAGATATTTTTAGTATAATAACGTTTCACTGAGGTACTGATAAGGTAGAGAAGATAATAAGAGAATGTGGTAAGAGAAGAAGAGCTACAGAAAAATATCAGCCAAGGCATCTCAGGAGTCAAAGGAAGAAGCTTCAGCTCCCATTCTGCACTTTAAGAGTGTCTGAGCAGACAGTGCAGTGTTAAATTAACAACTGATTTCAAGTGGATCAAAATTATGATTAAAACAATAATAAATGATCAGTTTTCGGTCACTGAAAGCAGACAAATCATAGGTGAAGTCACATGTAGATAAGCCACCTCACAGCTCACTTTTTAACTCAAACTAGAGGGGGGGAAGAAAGAAAATAAATTAAAGTCACATAATAAAACCAGAAAACATCATCATTTCTTCTGCAACCCCTTGAATTTAGTGCAGTTACTAAGACTTATAAAATAACCTTGGTATTATTTTGTAAACAAATCCATTTTATTTAAACAACTACACAGGGACCAGAAGCAAAGTGCACTTGGGGTAAATAATGGCCAAGTAGAATATTCTTCCCCTTATACAGCTCCCATACTACTAAAACACTGCAAGCAATTCATAAAGCCAAAGGTTCCTTAATGACTGTAACCCTTTAGTCATTTTACTTTCCTTTTGCTTAAAATTAATTCCCTCAGCGACTTTATTTATCTTGATGAACAGTCATAATATTTGTATGAGAAACATCCCCAGTTATGCACACCTCACAAGCTTCCACTCTGCATGTCCTGCAAGGTATAAAAAAACCTTGAATTTCACTGGGGTTTTCTTCCAGCAAAAATGCAGCAGATGATACCACTGAGCCTCAGAGGGATTTAGGGACACAGCACAATCCTCTCTTCCTCCAACACCAGAATCCAGGCATTTTTGGGATGGATGCCACTCCATCATCACAATCTCCTGTCACATCTTGCAGAGATTCTCCCAGTGCAGTCTCCCTTTATCCTTTCTATGGTTATCGTTAAGGAGAGCAAATGATCTGACTGGAGGGTTTGGGGGCACAGAGAGAAAGGCTCCTCATGTATTTCTGTCCCCCTGAGAGAGAGATAATTCAATGGAGGGGCGCTGATCAGCCCAAGCACAGAACCCCCACCAAAGGGCCCACGAACAGGTTTCAATAATTTTCCTCAGCTGCTGAAAAAGCAAGAACAGAGTAAATCAGGATATACCGAGTTCTTTGATGGAGCTGGACAAAAGAGAAATGAAAGCACTGGGAAGCTGTTGAAAAGGGAAATGCTACAGCCTGTTAAAATACAGCATTGTGAATTTCCATCAGTTAGCGGCCCGCGCATGGAAATGTAGGGCTTGATGAGGAAAGACAAACCACATCCCCCATGGTATATTTTGCTCAGAATTTCCCAGAATGCAGAACTAAACTGATGGTTTATGTATCCACTACAACACTTCCCAAACTTTTAATTACAGGCTTAGAATATGTAATTGATACACAGATCCCGCCCAAACATACGTGTGTGACTGGAACTGACACAAGGCTATGAAGAACTGAAATCTCATGTTAAAAACTTCCACTTCTCCATGTCTAAATCTTTTAATATAGCAATTTCCAAACATCTCATGCGTTTGGAATGATAGAGCATGGAAATATAAGTCACACTGGTTTACTACTGCAGAAAAAAAAAATTCTTGGCACTAAACATTATCAAAAATAAAGTACATGATATTTCATTTTTCTCTTTTTATGCTATTTCCCCCTCACACTCAATTAATAAACTGCATTTTTCTTTTTTATTTACAAAAAAAGATTCATGCCCTTCCCCTTAAGGACACCACTTGTTCCCAAACCCAGCAAAACTGGCTCTCCCCGATGCCAAGGACCATCAATAACCACCTGGACCTCGCTCACAGGTATCACAGAAATGCTTCCAGAGGGGCTGCTGGAAACACACAAACACAGACGTGCATCATTCCCCCCTCTCCTTCTCCTGCTTGATATTTCCCAGAGATAATGCCAAGCACGAAGGCTCCTCCATCCCACGAGAGCCATCACCTGAGAACAACAGGCTGGAACACTCCACCTGCATTTGGAGCCATTATTCAAAGGAAACAAGAAATTTGTTTTATAACCCTGCAAAGGCACCAATTCTTCACTGAGCCATTTTTCATATCTCACCTCTAATTCCACAAATAAGCCTTTTAAATCCAGCAAGTGCCTTCACGGTCTGCCCCAAGGCCCTCCCTGGGCAGTGCTGGAAACAATCCACACAGCAGTTCCAGATCCCAAAGAAATGAGCAAAAAATTGCATGCAATTTTTCTTCTTAGTGTTCGAAATTATTCTGCCGTCCATGTGAAATGACCACTTTGGTCCTCAGTAAATTCTTTAATGAAAAAAAGGATACAAAAGAACAGCTTTATCAGCCTAGGATACAGAACACAGTGCTGAAGGTAACGAAATGGCACTGATGATATGAACGGCATTATTTCCAGTCTCAATCTAGTGTGAATGGAATGAGAGATTTTCTGGATGTTTTTTGGAGGGGTAGTTGCTTGCTCACTATGTAAGCTTTGAATTTTAGCCCTCACTTCAGAACATATTGCAGTTCTGCCTTCTTTCGTGTTATAAATAAAGTTGAGTAGTTGGCTTTTGTATGTGTGGTTAATTAATTAAAGTAATTAGGAAATTGTTAATTAGTTATAAATTGTTTAATTGATTGAGAAACCTGTTTAAAAAAATGTTAAAAACCTTGTTTGTACCCCAGTTTGCTGTTATATAAATCCAAGTTTCATACCCCTAGTCTCTCTGTTAAAACGAACCATCTTCAAATTTTACTTGTTATCCCCAGTTACCTTAATGAATGTACACCCTGTTTATGTTAAAATCATATTTTTATCTTAATTTTATGTACGTTTAAAACCTTGTTTAAGTTTTCCCTATTTAAGTAATGGGCTGAGTTAAAGCCTCATATTAAGTGCCACAGACTATTTTTAGAGACACTTCTAACGGTCTGCAGGTGTTGCTATAGCAACCCTGCATACTAATGAGGAAGGATTCCCGCCACTAGAACAGCATTACCTCATCGACTTAAAGCCCCTAACAACGAGCTACTGATTGGATGAAACATCATGACTTCATCGGATACCAACCAACCAGCGAACACCAAAGAGGCGGAGAGTGGGCAGAACCAAGGCGGAGCCGGGAACTCCAGGACCCTATAAAAGACTGAAACACCAGACCTCAGCGCGCATTTTTGCCTCGTCCACCTGTGAGCTAGTCACTTGTGGAGCCCGGTGCTGCCCATTGGTCAGCCCCTCCCCCACCCTGGGGAACTTTAACATCCTCGGCAGCACTGCCAATCCTAATACCAGGGTTCATCGCCCTGCGGGACAAGAAGCGTCTCCGATCTCCGCCCCGGGCGGTTTTCACCTTTTTATTTTCTACTTTTATTTTAAAAACCTGACAATAAATTATCTTTTGCTTAAAGATAATTTGAGCTGTCTCGTTTTTAACATTTTGCTTAAGCTTTGAATTCCCACTCCAGTTACAGACTGGAGTCTTTCCCTAGTGATCAGAGATGGACTTAATTTCCATATTCAGTACTTAGCTGTTTCTTTTATCCATCCCTTTCCTAAAAATGATTTCCACATATTATATTTGACCACCATCTAGAATTTCTCTTTGAAATTATTTGTGAATTAACAGAGCCACTGGAGCCCTGGATAAAGCATGGCACCATAGACCAGACTCTGGTCTGTGTCAAATCAAAAAAGCAATCAAGGCCTGGATTCTTCTTGGAATGCAAAAAGATAGAAGTGTCATGAAAAAAGTTTAATTTTGTTTCAGTAAAATTTATATTTGAAGTCTTCTGCCACCTTCTCAAGCATTTCTCTAAACTAGAAATTTTCTTATTCTTGCTGCATGAATCAGAACGTTTCTCAGAGACAGCTTCTAAACAAGGCTCTGGATTTAAAATCTCATCCCAACACTTTTACCTGTGAATTTTGGCTACCTCACATTTCTTCTCAGATCCCTATCAGGTCCCAAGCATGAATACCTACTGCTCTTACTGCCACATCTCAGCCACCTCTGGAGCTCAGAACTTCTCAATTTCTTAACCCAGCACCCATAGAAAGCCACCTATTTCTGCCATTAGCCCTCTTCTCAGCTTCCTGCTTTTCTAAAAACTCAAGTTTCTCTGTTTCAGTCTCTAAAGACCTGAAAATTACTCTCCTCCTCGAAAAAAAAAAACAACTTTAAAATATCTAGCATTAAACAGCTACATGACATATATGGTTATTTTATACAGCTATTGGGAAATATGTTCTTGTTGCTTTGATAATCATGACTGAGCAACATATGAAAAGAAAAAAAAGCCCCAGAACTCTGAAGCTTATTACAAAACCAACATTGTTTCTATCACATGGATTTTGTTTATAGACCTTAGAGAACCCACAGGAATATAAAAGCATCCTCCAGCATTTTACCACTACTCACGAAAATCAGGTGTGCATCCCCTCCCCGAGCACAGCAGGCAGGCCAAATGCACAGCTCCAATTTTAATACTTATAAATTGTTAAACATGCTCTTTATCCTCTTAAGCTATAATTAAAATCAACTTCCAAACAAGCCATTCCCATTAAACATGTCACTGTTACAGAGACTCTGAAATACAGGAAAAATAAAAAGCCCACTTTGAACTATCAGACAAACAAGGAGTATGGAAATATCCAGGGAAAAAAAATTCTATTAAGGGAATTATTTTGAGAAATTGTTAATACTTCATCCTGTTGCCATGGGCTGTGTATGACTTTAGGCAGGTAACAACTTCCCTGTGCTACTGTGCCCTTTCTATTCTCCATTCCTGGCCTGTGAGCACTTCAGGGTAGGAAGGGAACTTAACATTCTTCAGAGCCTTTACCCGAAAGCCTGAACCTGGAATATTTTGAACAGTGTTTTGAAAGAGAATTCAAAAGTGAGTATGACTTAAAGCAAAAAACCCTAGATTAGGTCCAGCGGTTTAGTGTCGGGACACTCATTACACTGTCAGGAAACCTGGGGCACATCACTTCATATCCGTGTGCTTTTCTTTCCATGCACAATGGGAGCAACAGATCCTCCCTCACGCGGCAGCAGAGCTGGGAGGCTCAGCTCGTTAAAGGCTGTAAAGTGCCCCACATTCCCGAGCCGGAGAAGCCTCATGAAACGCAAACACAGATTAACCCCCCAAGAGATGCAAAAACAAGGATGATGCTCCGCTTCAGCCCTCCAGAGGGCTCTCTGCTAGTTTACCTTAAATTGACAAATCAAAAGGAACATCCAGCAGCCTGAATCGAACAATTACTGTGAGAAATCACCAAAACACGAATCAGTCTCTAATCCAACCTGCCCAAAACTCATTGAGTTGATGAGCCCAAGAGCATTGCTGGCAAAGGAACAGAGACTCAGAGAGAGCAAAGGTCTGAGGCCTCAACGAGGGGGGAATTGCCACTAGAAGGTACAGTAAGAAAAGAAACCCCTCACGTGTCAGGTTTGGTTAAAAAATACCCCCAAAGACTGAAAAGCCTTTATGATTTCCAGCCCCAAGAGTACAGAGGCTAATTAGAAAGGGTGTGTGCTTCCCACTGCCAGCCCCACACAATCCTATCCTTTCTAAACCAAGACAAGGATTTTCTTTTTTCTTTTTTTTTTCCTCTCTGTGTGTGTGTGCTTATCACAATTTTTGTTATTCTGTGAGCACGACCATAGCTCTGAGAGGAGCCTCCTTAATTCCCACAACCAGGATTAATTTATTATGGCAACAGGGGAAGAGAGAGCAGGGAACAAACATTTTCCCCCCAAAAAATCAGATGGCAGCCTGCACATGGAAATGCTGAAGATTCAGATTTTTTTTTTTCCCCGCCTGCATTCCAAAATTCTCAGTTTTCTCTTCTTCTGCTTCTCTCTCTGTCACTACATCAAACAACCACACTGCCCAGTACGAGGCTGGCCCATTTCCTGCAGGCAAAGCATCAGTGAAACTCCAGGGCCATGGCATGGTGAGAATGATCTTGCAGCAGAGATCTTTCCACTTGCTAAGTGCAAGGCAAGGATATTCCTAGAAAAATGTCATATTAAAAAAAAAAATAAAAAAAAAATTAAGTTTTAACTCACATTTGACCCACAGTCAGCTCTTGGATGGATCAATTACATAAAGCCAACACAGCTAAAAGGCAAATCCTTCCAAAAATTGCATGAGGAAGGGAAATAGGGTAAGGAGCAAAACATATTTGCCAATGAACCTTTAGCACTTACCAGAAAAATTACAACACAGTAGAAAACTTTTTAAAAATAATAATTAATAATTTTCATCCTACTGTCTTTCCATTTTTTCTTCAGAAACATAAAGACGATTTTGGATAAGAGTGTGAACAGCACCAGAAACTTGCATCCTAACATCTCAGAAGAAAACACATCAACCATTAAACCCTCCAAAGACTCACCAGCATTTCTGAGCACTCAGAAAACACCACTGTGCTCGCTATTCAGCCATCGAGCACATTTCATAACATCTGCACACTTATTCCATAAAAATTAGGTGTTTCTGATCGTAGTCTTCAAGTTAAGCTACGCTGCTTGTCCTAAAATCCAGATTTGACGGATTATTTGTATATTTTAATTCTGGCAGACCACATATGTCTTTTGACATTTTTTTTGTTTGTTAATTCAGCTGCATAAAGCTGCCTATAGTTTTATAGGTGCTGCTCAGCAACAGCAGTTCTGTGTTAGCAACTCCATGCTACATTTAGATGTCCACTCACGCAAGCCTACAGACATAAAAGTTTCACAAATAAATACATTTTCAAGGTGACTTTCTTTAAAATAGCTCAATTTAAAGATAACAATTTTTGCCTTCTGGCACTTAGTCTAAAAAATATTCATTTTGCATGAGTAAGTCCGTGTAAAAGGCAAAAAGATGCCACTACTGCTTTTAAAAATAGTTGGGGAATAAAAAAGAAAAGAAGTTACGTATTTTCTAAATTCCTCTATAGATAATGTCACGGGAAATTTGCTCTGTAATTTCAACTAGACAAAATGTTAAGGTCAGCCTTGGGCTCAGTTCAGCAAAGCTCCAAGCCACTCGCACAGAGGCAGAGAATTTTTCAGGTTCTCTCTGCTCACTGACTTTGTTAGCGTTTGGAAAACATATAACCATGCAAGGCAATTATATGCAGGTGCTTTATTAGAACGCGCGGGGGCACAGGGGCAGTAAGGACCCAAATCTTGTGCCCACCCGATACCGGAACTTTTGTGATTTTTATATCCTTACATTAAGCATATTCATATTACATGTTAATTAATACACACACCCCTAACCAGCAGGTCCCCGATCTTGGTTGCTAACACAGATTACACCCCCTTCTCCCCGTAATTATCACCCGGATTTAAGTTACAGTTGAATCACTTAAAACAATAGTGTGGCTTTGGCCACTTACTATAGCAGTACGCTAACATTCCGTTCTCAGGCTGCACCTGTTCTAACCACCACCACTGTCCCCACTCAGATACCCATTTACCGTTTTGAAATCATTTTAACCCTATGCTATCACCTTGATCCGGCCATTAATGCTCGCAGGAGGGTCGGTGCTGCAGAACAGAGGGGCTCGGAGCGCGGCCCGCAGGGGTGAGCAGGGAGCTGCCCGCTCCCCTGGGCCCCGGGGTGCCACCCTGCCAGAAGCTGCTCGTGAACTCAGCCAGTCCGTGGCACCCAAGGGTGCCAGCCTGGTCGCAAACACAGCTCGGCCGCTGCGCCCCGACAAAGGGATCTTTCTGATCTGAGAGCCAGGTTAGTTCAAGGCTCACCCCTGGTAAGGGCAGGGAAACTGCAGCTCTGCCTTCTTCAATGCCTACAAATTCACAGGGAGAAAAGTACAGCCAAAACTCAAACGCACCCAAAGACAATTTCAGAACAGTAGGAAAGAAGAAGTCGTGTTGGTTTGCATTCCCTCCGTTCCTTCTAACAAGCCCAACACACAGAACACAACATACATCCAGTGACAGAACATTTACCTTAATGGAGCTAATGCTAAAAATGGCGCAGTGCAGCTCGACTGACAAGCTGGCATTAAATTAATTCATTGGCTTATACATGCGCTGCACAACTTGCTCTCCTGGTACTTTTGTTTGAATGAAGATGCTACAAAAGGGAAAAAAGAAAAAAAAAATACTTGCTTTCTTGCGGGGAGTGAACTTGTTCTCAACCTTTACAAATGTTGTTTGGGAGCATATTGGTGCTCCTGGTGTCTCTATTGCTGCCTGGGTACAGAGCTTTCTCCTCCTTCCAGGAGCTGTTTCATACACCCAATAAGTGATGTGCAGGTGCATTTATAGCACCCATATATAAATGTGCAAGTATATTTGCACACGTCCATTTATTGCATATACGCTGCAGGATGTGGCAGTATTTGTTCCATGATGAAATTTGTGCTGGTGGCTCATTGTGGTTGTCAGACAAAGCACAGAATCACAGAGAGACAGACTGGGAACTGTTAAATCTAACATTCATGGTAAGTCTTATTTTCTCTTTTTCTACCACGCAGGCCACTGGAAACCATTACCTCTAAGGAAATGATGCACAGAAAAGTTTACAAAACTGCTGCAGGGACTACGTTTGGAAATAAAGAAAATTTAAATTTATACTGTAAGACAGCATTCTTACATATGTGAGAAGCACATTTTAGAGATCTCTCTAGATCCAACAACTGCTTTCCCTTTCTGGTGTTATCCAGTTATCCACTCTGTTAAACATGGATTTGAATACCCACACATTACTAGAAACCAGCTCCACTCCAGAAAAAACATTGGTGTAACATTTTATATTTGAATTGTGTCAACATTGTGAAGACACAAGTTTTTTCTAGCAGTTCCCTTTCTTTCAGTTTCCCTCTAGGGAACATTAGAGCAACATTAGAGCAAATTAAAAAGGCACCATCTACTGAAGTTCAATTTTTCCTGTTTAAAAGGCAAGGGAGACAACAGACTTTCAAGAAGCTTTTCCCTGAACTAGAATTGTTTGCATCTATTGTTGGCATCAACCTTGCATTAAATATATATTCCACGTGCAGTTGTCCCTGCCTGAATTAAACTTTTCCTCTAAAGTCCTTATGATCATTGCTCTGTGTGCCTAAAAAAAAAAAAAAAAAAAAAAAGGCACCAGAGAATGTAAACAAAAGGGGCGTTAATGTGAGAGATTTAGAAATAATTAGACAGGTCACCTTTTATTTTTTGTATACGTAGTCCTTTAACAACTATTCGGAGAACAAGACTTATGGTTATCAGAGTACTATGACAATCAAGCCAAGAAGTTAATTACTAAGAAATAAATATACTGCTATAACTCATTTTCATATCCAGTTGATGGATTTTTATTTTATTCCTTTTTCCCCAAGAAATCAGTGTAGTCACAGATTTTCATGAGAGTCAGATTTTCATGAGAGTTCAGATCTCATTTTGGCACCCAAATGAGAGCCAGACTTTGCTAAGAGCTCGGTGCCTTGCAGAACAAGAACTGTGAGGAGCTGAGCTATTTTAAAAATCTAGCAGCTGCTGTGTAGGTTGAGAATATGAATTCTGGTCCCGAGCTCTTTAAAAGCCTGGCCTTACCTAACTAACAGCATTATAAGCAAGAATCCTAAATCTAGGAAATTACAGTTCCTTCTGCAGTGTCCTTTGTCCTGCTGAAAACTTACACTTTTAGTGCATTTCCAGAACTCTGCATTCCCATTATTGCCACCAGGCCCCTCACTGCCTCCAGGAACAGCTCTGACCTTTCCAACACATCCTTCTTCGGGGAGAAAAGGTTATTTTTCTTTCCCTGGTTTAATAGCGAAGTTGCCTCATTACTGGCACTATTAGAATTTTAAACTGAAATAATGCTCAGCATTTGACTCGGGGGGCTCGGAGCGTTCTGCCGGCGTCACCCCAGTGGTCACTGCCCCCACCCGGCCCTGTCCAGGTACAAGCTCCACAGTCTGGAAACCAGAGGCAGGTTCTCTCTGATCAGGTGGAGCATGCCCTCGTTCTTCCTCGCTCCCTCAAATGATGACAGCTTCAAATTGTTAAAAATACAGAAATGCCAATAATTATGAATACCACATTAATTTTCTGGGAAGTGATAACACTAGGGTCATTTCAGATGAAGAAGAAACAGCCCAGAAATGCACAGGTGGGTTGGTGCTTTGCAGACACTCCAATTAGAGCAGCACATGATTCACATGAGGTACAGTGCACAGGCATCAGTTGCTCTTCTGGAATACTTAACTTTCGGAATTTCTTTACAATAGATGTTGCCTTTCTCACTCTACAATCCTTCATTCCCTCACCACTTTGCCCGCAGAATCAACTCGAGTATTTTTGTTCAAAACTTCCTTTCTTTTCAGATACTTTTTGGGCAAAATGCTTGGGTTTGAAACATTTTTTAAATGAAGAATTAACCTACCACAAAGGATTGCAGAAATCTTTTGATACTTTGGTAATTTAATCAAGCTCACAATTTCTACCCGTTTTCCTAATTTTTTGAAGTTTTTTGAGATGAAAGAGATAAAGTGTGTTTTCTGCAAAACAGTCTACCCATTCACATGGTCTGCAAAAGGCCTTAACAATTTTATAATAATGACTGAAAAAACACAACTATTTATGTAAACCATCAAGAGCAGAGACAAACCTGATTCCTGTCAGTGGAAAATGAAGTGGTTTAAAGACATAGAGAGAGAGACCTCTAGAGATGTGCAACCAGTGCTGTAAATCTTTTTTGAAAGATATTGTCAAAAGAAATTCAGATGAGGTTTCCAGTTTGAGCCAACTTTTCTAAATGCTTCACTTGGATTGCACTGACACAATCTTATAAGTTCAGGCAATGAACTTTAGTTTATGCAACAGCCCTGAGGAAAGAAATATTTTGAAGAGATTTAAGATTGTGTTGTTTTTAAACATGAACTGAAAATCTCTAAACAAATTATATTAGCAAAATCATCACCACTACCAGACAGCTACATTCCTCATGCTAATTTCAAATATATTTTAAATTTAATTCCAGTTGTCACATAAACTATTATGCACATTTTGTAATCATGCATCTCTAATCAACTTTAGATCCCAAATTACATTTATCTGGGAAGTTTCAAGCTTTTGATTGCACAGTCATGAAACCAAACCTTCGTGGACATGGAAACCTTCATACAAGGTAACTGTTGGAATAGAGGCTGCTCCTCCCCTTTCCAGGCTACACGGAATTATAACTATCCTTTAAATTTTCATCAAAGAAATTGTATAAAAAGGCTTCTGGAAGCGCTCTTCCTCCCAACACTAACAGGAAACTCCAATTCCTACAGCAGATCAGGGTTATGCAGATGACGTGGAGCATTTCAGCCCCTCCCCAGCGGCATGGGAGAGGCCCTGTGGGTGCCCACAGCTCTGGGACTGGGCCCACGCAGTGACCAAACACCTGCAATCGGAGCCCTGACTCCAGCAGGGATCCAGCAAGGATCCAACATTCCCTGTACCCACAGCACTGCAGCGTTTCCTTGGCCTCCTCCCCCCAGCAGACTCCTCTTGCACGCTCACTGAGGGACCACACTGCACTAAAGTGAATTTGAAGGCACAAATGTCATTTATTAATTTGCCACTCCCCCCCCGCCACCTCTTCTTTCTTGGCAATCAGCTGTGATACATAACCTGAATTTTAATACCAAATTACAAGAGCACGGTGTAAATGGCATACTCTAAAATGCAGACTTTCCCTTTTCTTTTAGGTAAAATTAAGCTAATCTGCTTTGACAGAAGAGGGCTCTTTGGAACCACCTAGTGAGTCTCCCAAATATGAAGCAGTAACTCAAATGTCAATTACTTTTCCAACAGCAGACAAATTGCTGGCACACTAATGCAATTTAAGGACAATAATTAGATAACAGGACTACAGAGTGTACCAGGTGACAGAGTTTCTGAGATAATAGAATCTAGTGTCCTACTTCTTAAATATTAACATCATTCCATTTCAGTCAATCGGTTTATGGTAATTTTAAAAGGGCAAAGCAAATTCTTTTTATTGCTAATAATATTGTGCTTCTCCAGCATTAGCTTTGAAGGTTACCAATTTACAGGGTCAAACCTTAATTATATTATTTCTTTTTTATTTACTTTTCTTTTTTAATCTTTCCTCTTTGAAGTCTTTTCCTATTATAGAGATTTTAAAGCACTTGATTAAAAAAAAAATTGAAACTCTTGAAATGTGAGTTCACTGTGCTCAATAGAAAGGAGCCAGTTTCCTCACGGCACATGTAATGTCTTTGTTATACCCATTTAGAAATTCACAAACTTTTCCTACAATCACTTTCTATTACAACTGCATTCTAGTCTAAGTGGTTTGGTTAACTGCATGTCAGGCAATCCACGATGCCGTGTACCATGTCCAAGGCTTTGCAAAATAAATGCAGTCAAGTGGCTCTCCATAAATATTCCAGGCAGAAGAAATCTCCTTGCTTTAGCCACAAGTACCCGGATTAAAAATTTCACTTTGCATCATGAATTTATATTGGAATACTCTTCCATTCCCACTTTTTTTTTCCCCCATTAGTCAGCTGTGGAACATTTGTTTTCAACAAAGTCTCTGTAATTCTCGACACCAGACTTCCTTTCATCCATAAAACTAATGCCCACTGACACAGTGAAATATCTCCACTCTGACCAGAGAGACTAATGCCAGGACAGGGCAGGAATTTACCTGAAATAATGTTTAGCTTCTCAACTGAGACCACATCAAGAATGCAAATTTGTGTTCTCTGGGGGTTTTTAAGTTTTCAGGTGAATAAAGACAGAAATGAAATCATAATACAGATCATGAAAAATTATGTTTCAAAACATAGTTTTTTCCCATCTTAAGAAAAGAAAAGCTTTAAGTGCTCTATTAAGAACCAGCCAAGCCACCTGGCTTTCAGAAGTGTTTGTGCCACTCTCCCAAAGCCACACTTACATTCTTTAGCTAAAAAACAAGCCTTGTGTAGTACAGTTTTACATGTTCTGAAGTGTTTGCTAACAGACACATGAAAAGGTTACCATCAACTGGACAGGTTTTGGTCCTTGAGGCTACAGCATTTCTGTTTGGGAAATACTCAATATCATAACATAGTGGTTTGGTACCTGCTGTGGGGTGGGGAAAGGGAAATAAAACAGTATAGCAAAACACTGAGATAATTCCTTCTGAGCACTGTGGGGTCTGTGAGCCTACAAACCTGAGTGCCCTGTCCAGGTATCATTGTGGTACCCTGCAAAAACAGACTTTTCTCCCTTTTTGGTCATATACAAACACGATTTGGATCTCTCATATGCCCCACTGCCTGCACTGCAGAAGATGATAATGATCAGTATCTCCCCTGGGATTTGTTACCCTGCTAATGACAGAGATGTATCAGGCACTGCCTGTACTTCCTCAGTTAACCTGGAGCTCTGGTACCAAACACTGATTAAAGATGTATCATCTCCATCCATGAGTCCCTTATTTTCCCCATGTGCATTTTAGCTACATTGGGATCAGATCTGTGGATATCTGAACAATGTATCCTGGCATTACCTTATAGTGTTTCTTTTCAACGGGAGAATTCTTGTTCATTTTGACTGGCAGAGAATATGGATTTGTGAAACGAGTAATGTAAATGCACCATGCCGAGGACTTGGGTACCAGAGTGGTCACCTCTGACACAGACCTCCAAGATCCTCAGCCAGAACAACCAAAACCCTAAAAAACCCCTTGTGTATTATCTCATAGCCCTGTGACAGAGCCATGACTCCACCTGCCAGGGTCAGACTGAAATAAAGCCTTCTGGAAACAGCAGAACTGCTAAAACCTGAACAAAGCAGCTCACTGTATAACAGGCAGAGAAAATCTGGGGTTACTCTCTAATTACCTAAATTGCAGCTGGAACTCACATTTGGTTTAAAATGAGATCAAAACTGTCATGTCATCAGTACAGGAGGCAAATGAACAGAAATCTTGGAGGGGAATACTCTGCTCTCTGGGATCCAGGTACCTCCTGAGCTGTATTTGTTTATCACACCATGCATCAGGACAACTCTTTGCTCACAAAACGCTTCGAGGAAAATTTATATTAAAGTAAGCAAACAAACACATTCACCAGTCCGTAAGGCCTGATGGGATTCATCCCAGAGCTCTGGAGGAGCAGGTGGATGTCCTGGCAGTAACACCTCTCTGTCACCTGCCAAGGGGTCTGGGAGTCTGGCGAGGTCCCTGCTGACTGGAAGCTGACCAAGATTATTCCAACCCACACCAAAGGGCTTGAGGAAAGACCCTGGGAACTGCAGATCTTTTACTCAAACTCAGCATCTGGAAAATTTTATTTATAGAATACGGATTATACTGGACACTGTTGAGAGGTATTTAAGACATTGTAAAGGAAAAAAAGCTCTGCCCACCCCACTCTCAGAGGGCTCAGGGGTGGCTCAGGCACTCATGGCACCACATTATCCAGAGATGTGGAGGTGAGAGCCTCTCACGTCACACTCACAGTGCACAAAACACAAAAAATAAAGAGTGTGTGAAAAAAATACAAACAAGAAACACAGAAGAGACTGGGGAATGGGTACTGCTCTGTGGGGAATGTTTAGAGTTGATAAACATTTATAGCCCAGGCATGCATAATTTTGAATCGACTGCTTTTAGTAGCAAAGTGACAAAACAAAGGAAGAGGTGGAAGGGGCAGCAGGAAGGCATAAAAAAAAAAGTTACCAGAACAGCAATTAGTAAAGGGAGACTTAGTGTAAGGTGTAACAATGACCAATACGTGTTAATAACATGCTATATACTTTGCTTTTTTAAAAATTTATAAAATTCCTTTAAATAGCTAACCTCAAACAGCTGCAGGAAAAAACCAGCGATCGATATCATTCCCTTATATATCTTTCCATTAAGCAGACTGAGCCCAACAGACAACCTTCCCATGAACTTACTCAGTTCCATATGTATCAAGACTGATAAATCATTATTCATTCCTCTAAGCACAAGGGCTTTCTTAGTTCTTATGGATAGAAAAAAAACCCACTTTTTTGGACAATGAAAAATTCTGTCTTTATTCTTCTTCCTACTCCTTTTCACACAGCCCTTACTCTGTGTCCCAGGATAATGAGAATCGAATATAAATGAAAAAAAAAAGGGACTTCCATCTACTTCTATAAAGAAAATAAAGTCTTGTTGTTGTTGTAATCCAACATCTAATTTCAAAAAGGAAATAGCTTCAAGACTTGCCTGCTTTTAAAAGTAGATGTCTGATTCTATAATGATAGTCTAAGAAAGTCACACTCCTTAAAAAGAAAGTCCTGCATTTATGTTGTTCACAGTATTCTCCCTACCTCATGCTCTCCTTTATTTCAATTATTTCATAAAAAAACCTATTAAAAAACCTTTTTTTCCTCATTAAAATCTCCTGTTTTCTGTCTCTAAAGTGCAGAACATAACATCTTCTTCATCCTATATTTTTAAAAGCATAAACCACTGAGGACTATTTCTAGGGGTCTCTGTAGCTCTACCTACTATAAATACTCCTAGGTCCTCCCTAACTATTCAGTTCTGAAACAATTAAACCTCTTTGGAAAAAATAAAATACTGGACACCTTGATACATAAGAGCTACATCAAGGATTCAAACTGTGCTTCCATTTCTGCACATATTCTTTCATTTTAGTCTCACCCTTAAAATAACTAAAACTATATTGCCACAGCACATTTCTAATGCTACGGCACACAGCTAAGAGAACAATAAATGAGTTAGAATGCTACTCATTGTTTGCCTTTATTTTAGAATAAAGTCAAATATGATTTATCTCGCTGGCTGTTCAAGTTTCTCTGAAACTCTGCAGTTGGGATTTACATCCTCTGTGCCAAAACAAGTAGGTTAAATTGCTTCTACTCTGGCATTTGTTAGTTCTGCATGCTATTTCCTTCCATAAACACACCGTGTTCTCTACACTCATTCCTTTGTTCTCCATTCCTGTTTCTCTCCTACTTCAGAGCATCACAGAAAGGCTGAGGTTGAAAGGGGCCTCTGGAGATCACAGTCCATCATCCCCCCTGCTCAGGGCAGGGGCAGCCAGAGCAGTGCTTAAACCAAGGGAGCTGCACAGAGGAAACTCTCCAAAAAATGCCTCCGTGGAAAAAAAATCAAGTGAGGGAAGACACAGCCTGCAGTGCCAGGACATCCATGGGAAGGACACCGAGGATGGAACTGATCATGGGTTCAGGTCGGAAATGTCTCCCTTCCCTCTCTCCAGCACTGGACTGCACAGAAATGCCTCTAGCTGGCAGGGAACCCTGCAGCCATCTGAGGTGTTATTAAGCATCAGCTCTCAGGGTCTCTTCCAGACAGCAAAAAGAAAACAAAAAAAGTAAGAAAAAGAAGAGTAAGTCGAGAGAGAAGCAAAAATTGATAATCGAGTTCAGTAACTGACCAGAGAAAACAGCAGCAGGACTACGAGGGGAAATGGAAACATTTAGGAAAAACTTCTAATGAATTCTGTAATGTTGCTCTGAGAAACCACTTAGGCACACGTCACCAGGAAAACAGAGCTCAAGGAATAATGGCAAAAGCAGCCGTTTCTCCGGGAGAGTAGGAAACAACTTACTTGGCTCTCAGGAATGCAGAACGACTGAAGAAAGGAACCGGAAAGAAAAGGGATATCAGGATTCTGAAAATGTATGACAGAGAAAAGAGGGAGAGACAATAATGGATGCTGTAACATGAGATGATAAAAGGGGGAGTACAGAGGAGAGCAAGGTGACACAGTGGGAAAACAAAACAGAGGGCAGGGTTTACAGATGAATCTGAGCCCAAAATTTATGGAATTATTGTCATAAGATGAAAAAGGGGATGACACACACAAATAAGGAGAAAAGCCAGTGACTTCAAACATAAAAGAAGGTAACAGCTGCTCTCCTGTTTCACTAAGTTGGATCATCTACCACATCCATATTTCAAACAGTAATTAATTAAGTTGTACTGGAGCCAACAGCAGCAGGGACTCTTTATTAATGAATGCATAGATCAGATGAACAACTGTGGTGAAGATGGATTTTACTAGTAAACTTTAGCACTACCATTTCCTATAAGAATAAATATGCATGAAACAGTGTCTCTGAAGATTTTAAAGGTATGAAAAGTAAGAATCTAGACACTATTTCCATCAGCAGCAGAAGTTCTATGGAATCACAACTGAACAATATCAAGTTCTGCAATACTTCATGATACCTGAATAGTATTTCAGCATTTCAGAAAAAAAAAAACCTAAATTAAAAATTAAAAAAACCCAAACCACTCACCAAAAACCACCACTCCCCCCGTCCCAAGCAAACAAAGATTTCTTTTTCTGTACTAAGCTTAGGAAATTGGAGCACTTTTCTGAGAATAATCAGAGCTCACTGGCTGCTGTTCAGTATGCAAACAAGTCTAATCACTCCCTCTGGCTGTTACCAACATATTTGACTTCTGTCAGGGGCAGTTTTTCATCTGGACTCTGGAATTCTGCCTGTACCTGTTCTGCTGCTCCATTTCAGAGCTCCAATACAAGACACACATGCAGACCTACCTCTCAGGAGATGGGATAAGCACCTTTCATCACCAGAGTCTCCCCAGCTCGAAACCACCCAGCTGGAGCCTTTGCACTGCTCAGTGTACGTGGGCACTACTCACTTTGTTGAGCAATAGTTGCTCCCTATTTTTGGAATAAGGTTCTACTTTCTTGCTCAGAAAGCTGAGTTTAGCTGTAGGCTGCTACTTCATTCCTTTATTAAGCATCCTTCAACACATTCAGTATCCAAAAATTTATTCATCGTAAAGAAGGAGTTTGGATACAAAACTGTTTTTAAAGTTTATCCCCAAGTTTTCCAGATCCTAAGCACTGGCATTTAAGTCACACGTAAAGCTCAAGGAAAAGGTCATATTTTTCAGCTTTCTAGAAAGGAAGGACAGAAGGATGGAAAGACCTAAGTCATAATTGCTTAGTCATCCAAGCTCAGTACCCAGCTACCCAAGGCAGAAGCAAGAAACACAAGAGAACCGTGTCTGTCTTTCTAAATAAATCTGTTTCAAATTTTGTAGGCAATTAAAAAAAAAAGGAAGAAAGACAACTCACTCTGCAGCCCAAAGCAGGAGAAAAATCATGAAGCCCTAAAACAGAGACTGTGAAGAATCAGTCTGCATCTTTTCCACCCACTTGGGGGTGAACAGGCTACAGCAGGCCAGAAACAAGAATTTCCACCTTGCCCTTAGCATGGCATGAAAATAACCCAGGAATCCACACCACACACGTTTCATAGAGCACAACTGGCTGCATTTTCTTTCATTTCTGTTCCGTGTAGCTTTAAATACAAGACTTGCCTTTTTTGTTGTTGTTGTTTGGGGGGGGTTGTTTGTTTGTTTGTTTTGTTCTGTAACAACGTTGTTTCCTGCACTATTCTTTCTGGTATCACCCTGTATTTATTAATTGTCAAATTACTTTATACTATCCATGAAACAATTCTTAGTATAATCTGATCAGTAAAAATCCACTTAAGCCTAGTGGCATGCCCCACACACCTTTTCATCAAGATTATTCACATTCGTATTTTATCAGCCCCGAGATTCTCTAACCACGATCACAGTCCCAGTGCCAGCACAAGACATCAGGAATTTGAGATAGCCCTGCCTGTGGAGGTGAAGTGGCACTGATTCCTCTTTCACAGGCAGAGAGTTGTGACACTGCAATCAAGTGATCTGCCTGAGGAAACCAGGGATGCTGCTAAGAGAGATTAGATTGAAATCTAAAATCCTTGACTCCTAGCTAAGTACACATGACAAGACTGTGGAGAATGTTGGATCTTTCCACCTTTCTGCAATAAAACCTGAATGTAATCTAAATAGATTTATACCATCTGTCTCTTGAAATGAAATGGATATGAACTCGTATTTTCTAGGTTACTTCTACTATTGACTACTTTCCCTTAACCTTCTACAGCTGAACACAGTCTCAAAGTATTAGATCCAATACATATATTTATTTCTATCCTTTGAGGCCGCCTAGTAACACCCATCAATATCAAACCTTCATTTAGTACCAACCATCATATAAAAATTGAAATTCCAGCACTCTTGATGCAAGTATTTATAGCAAACCTTGTGAGAAAACTGCTAGCTGGACTAATCCTTACCCTGACATTTTGGAACACGGGATTAGAAGTCTCTCCAGCTGCTTTCTAGTGAGACACAGCGTCGGTCAGGTGGCAGGAAAAAGGGAAGTGTGTGCATCTGCTGAAATCAGAGGCGGTACTTTCAGGCTGATACCACATTTTAAGAATATCCTGGGTACTTTCAGTGCAAAGTTCTGTCATTCCCTCAGTGCACACATCCTCAACATCCAGAAATCTTGCAGGCGAAATCGTGACTAACGGAGCACACAGCAGAGCTTCAGAAATCTGCACTGCAAGTCAGAGCTATAATCAACAGGCACTGCTATTGGAATCCATAGCTGGGGCCATTTGCAAGGAAGTAAAGCCAGATGGGGATGCTTAATTTACTTGCACTCAGCTTTGGTTTTCTCTGCATAATTCTTGTACAAACCCCCTCAGCACTCTCAGAATATTTTGCATAGGCAAGGACATGCTGGCATGCAACACGTTAATCTTCATGTGTGCCAATAGACAAAACAACCTATAATGACAGAGCTTATAATTTCTCAGCTCCTCATTTATTTTCGGCAGTGGAGCAAGTCAAAAGTACTGGTGAAAAGAGTTTGTGTCGTTCAAATTACACTGTAAGCATTTTCCTTCCTCCCAGTTTTACTGTAAAGGCCAAAAGATGTGGAAAATAAAATAATTTCTGCCATTCAAAATGCCCAGAGCCTGGACAGAGGAATGAGGACTGGCAAATAAATCAGGAATATAGGCACAGCCACTCTCAGATACCCCCATAACACTTTATTGTAAAAGTTTAGGTCTCAGCTTTTCGATTAGCTTTCCATGTGCTGCCTGAGGAAGTTACTGCTGTGACTAAACTGCAGAAAGGCATTTTCTAAATGTCCATGGATGTGTGCATGGGAATACATCTATTAGATATAAACCAGATCAATTCAGAAGTCTTAGCAACATTAAACAAAATATTCCACTGTAAGTATCTAATGCTAATAGAAAGTTCACCCGGTTGCATTCAAGAACAGATGTTTTGAAAGTAAAGGTTTTTAGATAGCCTCACACTCTAAAGTAGAAAAAAGCTGAGTTATAACCAGCACTTACTTTTATACCCTCTAATATAAAGTCAAAGTCTTTTAAAAATATAGTTTTAAGAAGTTAATTTTGATGCTGAACATTTTTCTTTCTTTTCTACATGCAATTTCAGATGTTAGCATTTATACATAGGACACAACATCACACATTAACATATAACAGGGTTATAATTAGTCTTTGCTGATGTCACCTGAAGACCATCCACACATTTCTATGCAAGGCTGCTTTCCAGTTAGAAAACTTTGATATAAATCATACATTAATCATTTTTTTCTCTAAACTTTATCCAATATCACTGACTTATAAGTAAATAGTCCCCTAAAACACGATAGTATGCACATTGTTAATACTTTTTGCTCAGAAGATCAGCCACGTGTAAAATAGGTGTATGTTCACGTAATTGGCTACAGTATTTTGCTCCATGGTTAAATGCATGATTTCCTCTAATAGAATGCCAGTGTGGTCTACATCACATTTTCTACTTCATAAAGATCAAATGAGCTGTGACCACAGGCTCCCCAGCTTAATGGAAAGTTCACTTGGTGACTTCTGAGTTTAAATTGTCCCTTTCTACTGTGAATCAATAGATTTAAAACACATTAGTGGAGCTCCTCCCCAAAAGCTTTAATCCCAAGAGACTCAGAAAGTAGATCTAACTCAGATTTATCCCTCTTGCAGCACACCAAACCCAAGGTCCTCCATCTTTATTATATAACAACAAAGCTGAATTCATGGAGACACCTCCTGGATGCAAACCACACACCTGCCCAGGTATTCAGGTACCAGCAGCTTGCAGTATTTCCTTTCTAAAATGCTGGAAGCAGTCTTTACAAAACTATGAAGGTTTTCTAAACAGTCTTCTACTGCTCAAAATTTATTTGCTCCCAGCAAGCACACAAATATGTGGATGATACAGTAAATTCAATTCCATGTACATAAAGAAAGATGCAGAACACCCACATGCAGCTTTAGCTGAGGATTTCTACATCTTTGCAGCCAAAGAACTGTCCTTATATTAAACCAATTTTACAGAGGCCTAATTTTTTATTTGTTTATTGGTTTTACTGTATTTTTAGATGGCTACCTCAATCTACAAGAAAATGAGACTAAATAAAATCAAGGACCTGTGTAGCTAAAGATTACCACCATGCTTACCAACACTTGAAACAGTCTATATAGAGATGTAAGTCTTAATTAGCATTTTTAATAATTTCAGAAACCTTTAAAACTCAATCACAGGCTGGGAACATCAGAACATAAATCTAGAGGCTGTGTCTAAGTAAGAAAAATAAGGAAGAAGGGTGTGTGGTGAGACTGACATGAACATAGTGATTCTCAAGGCACCTCAAAAACATTGAAGCAGGAATTACTGAACACGTTCAAATAAATTTTGCCAGTGGTTAAATTAAGATTGGGAAGTTAAATTAAAGAACTTAAAAGAATCAAGATAATGGTTCTATACACACAGAGGTTCCCTTACAAGTGGCAGGTGCTTGGAAAATTTTGATAATCATCTCCAGAGACTTTTTGTCACAATCACTGGGACAAAGTGGAAGCAAGAAAGAAGATAATTAAAACAGCAAGAACCCAGAGTGAATGTCAGCTGAAGTCAAGGCTGGTAGGTTTGTGTTCTGAGGAAGGGGAAGAACACTTAGTGCTCTTTTGGAGCAAGCTGAAACTTTTAAGACATTAATTGGCTCCAAAAGAGAGTCAAGCAATTCCTAAAAAAAGGAATATGGTACCTAGGCTCTCTTATAAAAGAGAATAACTGTATGAGAAATCAGCTTTTTCAAAGCACAGCACCTAAAATGGGAACTGAAAGCCCCAGCCTAAGTGCAAAATGAGAACCACAGAAAAATCAATGATTCCAATTTGTAAAGAAAGCACAAATCAAATACTGTTAATATGATATATAAGCACAATATAAACTATTTGTACTACACACATTAAGGATAAATTACTTGAATAAATTCTATTTTTATGAAAAAATACTGCAAACAACATGCTGATGTGTCAGGAAAGTGAAAATAATAACACTGACATTATTAGTACTGTATGCTATTTCCTAGGGATTTCCCAGGATCATCCATTTTCACTTCAAGCAGCTGTTTAAATCCCTTTTTTGCCTCACCAAACCTAGCTTTGTTTTACATTCATTATATAGCTCATGCAGTCTATTACTTATACTATTACTATAATCCTCACTGCATTGCAAACAAGAAAAAGAGACAATGCTTTTCCATTCTGAATTTCAGGACGTGCTGATGGTTTCAGCAGGGGACTGTGAGTTTTGGGAATGAAAATAGTGCTGGTGGCTGATTTTTCCTTCCCTCACAAAGCAAGCAGAAACAACCTTTTGAGAGAAAAAAAGAACAATCCCTGACATGGCCAAACAGAAGAGGAATATGTTACCACACTAAAAAAGGTCAAATCCAGCTGCAAGGATGGGAGAACAGAGACCTTGTGAAAAGTCCTTCTATTGGTAGAAGAATCCAACCTGTTACCAGCTCTGCCTCTCAGCCTGGGCGTTCACACTCCTGCACTGGCAGGCTGATCAACTCAACCCTCTGCCTTCTTGCAGCCTCTTTTTAAATTCAGGCTGCAGAAAAAATCCCAAGCATTATTTCATAATAAAAGCCCAGATTAATATAAAAACAGGTTTGGGGGGTTTGCCTCTGTCCAACAGCTGAAAGACAATTTAATTGAACAGCTCTGGAGAGTACATATAGAATGAACTGTAATTGAGGGCATGAACATCTCCATTATGGAAATTATCATCGCAGAAGTATCTTTCTCACAATCTCAAAATAGTAAATAGATGCCCATGGGTTTGCCAAAAGATACATTCTTCTTCACCCAGGGACTGTTTCTTCCCAAAGGGTCTGAAAAGTAAGAGCACCATGGAAAACAGAATGAAGAAGCTTGGGCAGCTGCAGTCCATAGCAGTTTTTGACTAGAAGATGAATATAAACAAAAGGTTGTGATAGCTCCTAAAGGAACGTGTTCCTTCCCAGATTAATCACTATGAGGGCTACATTTTTAATACAACCCTACTTATAAAAACTTGTTTCAGGTGATTAATTCTGCTTATCAAATATGCCTCATCAACTCAAATACTTTGTTTTATATTGTGGAATCATTAAAAATGCACCACAAATTGAAAAGTAAACAATCCAGCTGCCACCGAAACACAGGCAGGTTAGAGCTTTATTCTGAATGGGATGGAAATAACCAGGGTAAATACTTGTGTAATAAAACTGACTCACACTACTTGCAACACTATCACTTTTACTGCTTTTTCTACAACTTTCAGGTAGTGAAATGCGCTCAGCAGCTCAGCCTCCCTACTAAAATAAATACACAGCTCTGTGTGTATTTGCAAACCCTTGCAGCACAAAGAGAGCTGCAGAATAATTGGGGCCAGAAGGACAGGTCTCCAGAGATCAGTGAGCTCCAACTGGAGCTCTTGCTCAAACTGGACCTATTTTCAAAATGAGATAAGTTTTCTCATGGCCCTGTCTAGTCATGTTTTCAATACCTCCAAGTATGGAAAGCCCCCAGTTTCTCTGGAATCACTGTGAAGAGACTCCTGCTCCTCCCCTCTCCCATTTCCAAGGAGCATTTTCGCGGTGCTGCCTGCAGCCACCGCTTGTTGTTCCTTAGCTGGGCCCCTCCGTCCCGCTGCCTCCTCTCCGGCCTCTCTGGAGACAGCAGTGCCCGGCATCATCATCTGCTGGGACATGACCTGCTCCAGCCTCCACTCAAACCCTCCCTGGCTCTGCAAGGCCCGCCGGCACATCATGTTCCAGACACAGCTCCAAGAGGGCGCAAAAACCGCACGAGCAATAATTTAGCCTTCCTCAAGTCCTACAAAAGGATCATTATTTAAGTGTTAATGCCAGGACAATGGGAGCGTGTGGAGATAAGATTTTAATGGAGCACATGAGGATCTTCTCGGAGTAAAATGATGAGGAGTAATCCTACTACTAACAGCAACACCCATGCGCTCCTGACTCAAGAGCAAGGGTGAAAATTAAGGAAAACTGTCACTCTTAGTTGTTAAGTATCTTCATTAGACCAGGATGAGGATAATTACTGCTCACAAAATGCACAGTTTGAAAAATCCTCATCCATTTTCTCTCCTGTTGATGCAGCACACACCAAAGGGCTCACACTGGGGGCACACAGCAAGGGAGGGAGGGGAAAGCAAAATTCATCAAAGTATAATAAAATGCTTGCCTCAAACCACTTTCAATACTTTAGATGTCCCAGAACCACAGAAAATTGTTAGGAAGCTTTCTCTTATTTGTTTATTATAAAATACATATTTGGAATACAGAACACTGCAGAGGCACTGCCCCAGCCACGGTTCACCTGCTGCAGATTTGCTGAGAAGCAGCACCCACAGACCCTTCTCACTGGGTGCCTCAGCAGGAGCTCCCCTCCCTCCAGCCCCCCGGGTAAGAACACGGTCCATGGCCCCACTTTATTTGCCAGGCCTGGCTGCGGAGGGCGGGTGGCGAAAGGACAAAGCAGCGGCCGCGAAGGACATCTCTAATCTTATCAGAGGTTCCTTCGGAGAAAGAAATACAACTTGCGTCGCCACCCCGGCCATTAGTCAGACATAAACAGCGGTCTGACTTGACGTGGTTATAAGCCGTGTTATCGCCGTCCCCGCTCCCCTTATCGGGAGATGGATGAGGGCCGGCCCCAGTCCCGCTTTATGGGGTTACGCATATTTCCCAGCGGAGTGCGCAGGGAGCCGCGCTCGGGCACGGAGCGATGCACTGCCCTCGCCTCGCGCAGCAGGAAAGGCTGCCAACAGGAAGGGTTTTTTACAAATAAGTCTAATTCTCCTTGTAGAACTCATCCTCTTCTAAGGACCCACGGCAGCAAAGCTTTTTCGTTTCTTCTCCTTTTTCTTCCCCAGTATTTTCAAACAAATAAATGCAACAGACCACAGTTTCCAATTATAATCCAGTAGTTAAGTTCTTCATTCAAACTGCATTTTGAGGGTAAGTGTTTCCTTATCCTAGTCCTTCTGCTTTTCAGGTTTTAGAAAATATTTTTAAAAGTTATAAAAACTACTTCACAGCAATTTTACAGATCCTTCTAATTTATTATTCCCAAATATTATAACCTACAATTTTTTAGTAATAGCTGTAATATATACCACAAACTTAAGAAGTTAAATTTTCCATTTATATTGCTAATATTTGCATTTTAACCATTTAACTGTATCTTATGCTGCATAAAACTAGTTCTCAAAAACTTATTTTTCTGTATTAATTTGTATTTTATGTTTAAGGTATTACCTTTTTTGCACTAAAACATCAACAACACACAAGTAATTATTTTTCCAAATTGTAGCTCCCAGATTTCCACGTTTCAACTATCTTCAACTGCTCAAGACTTCCTCCATTGCCACAGCATTAATAAAGGGGCAACAGTCTAGAAAATTGCATAATTTACATGGGTTAAATCATCATGAGTTTCAAAGTAACTGAGTTACCTCAAATCTACCGGTTACTTGCAAAGGATTAAAAAATGGAATTTTAGGAGAAGAAACACACACTAATAAAATACACAGAAATTATATTTCACTTATCATATCCTCCATGCTCCTTTTAGTGTTTCATTGCAAACTACTACTAAAATTAAAAAAATAAAAATAAAGATACCAGAATTTTTTCCCCCTGTACTTCCCCTCAACTTCAATTGTCTTTCAGGGAAGCTGCAGATTTCAATATTCTGCCTCACTTGCTTATGCCAGATCCATCTCATTTCCCTTACTTTGGTTGCAGAATCACTCATCTCCAGGGGCTGTGCTCAGAACCCAGCCCAGCCCCCTCTAGTCTGCCCACACTGGTTTGTGCCTCAGAACTCCAGAAGAGCAGAGATCTGTAAATTCAATTATCCCAGTGGAAGCAGGGGGCAACTACAGACTCCCACAAATCCTCTGCAGGCCCCTGGGGATTTGTGAAGGGACCCTCCATGTCCCTTGGATGTTTGCTGCTGCTTTCCAGCAGCCTTGTCCTGTTCACTCTGCTGTCCCATTACAAGCAATTAAACCTGAGATTTCACATAATGACAGAAACAGTGAAAGGGAGCCAAATAATCCCAACTGGATTGGGAAATTGGGGCTCCCAATAATCTTAGCAAATTCCAGCTGAAAATTCCAGCGGTAGCCACCAACATGTAACACACTTGAGTGCACAGGGTGGCACTGCTAAAGGAGTGCTCTGCTGCTAGAAAGCAAAATCAAAATCTCTATTAAAACAAATATTGTACATTACCCTGGCAAAGCTAAAAGTCCAACTGGGACAAGAGAGGCCAACAAGAGAAGTATCAAAATGGAAATCAGCTGGTGGATGCAGGCAAGATATAGAGGCAACTCTTTGGAGAGAGGGAGGTTTCTGAGCTGACATTAACTGAGATGAAAACGAGTCACGCTTCTATAGCAGTATTTCCTGTCTCCAGGTGTCACTCGGCACTGCAACAAGGCTGGGATCAGCTGTCTGAACGTAAATGTCTGGTGCCACTTCCGACACTGGGACACCCAGCCTGGGCTCCATCTGCTCCTTCAGCAGCACAACCTGGAAATCCAAGGTCAGCTCTACCAGATCCCATTAAAGATGATGCAGTGGAAAACATTTTGAAGTATAAAGCCATGTGAACAACTGTTTTCCAGCTATTCTTTTTATTTCTCTATTTCTATTTGCACAGATTGCACTTATTTCAGTTATTAACTTGGCTGATATTTTAGCTATTAAGCAGCAAGCTTGTTTGCATCTTTTCTCTGTCAAGTCATTCTTTTGCACAGAAAGTTGAGTAATGTCCTACTGAAATAAATAAAACCAAGACACTGCTAAGTTATTATCAGAATTCTACCAGTGCCTTTTCCATCCCATTTACAAAAATACGTTTTGCTTACCATGAAAGGTTGAAGACAGAGGCTTAGGACAGACACAATTTGTACCTTGGCACATAATGACTACTATGTTCCTTGTACAAAGCTCATCATTAGCTCCGGCTTTTTTCATGACAGGACAACTATGGCATTGCAATTAGGTTTTGAGTAAAGCACTTCCCTCCACCACAAGTCCAAACTTCCACACGTTTCTACCTGAGGACTCAATAAAAAGCAAAAATAGACAATAAAAAGAAGCTAGCATACTCTAAATATATATATTTGGCTATATTTACAATGTGCAAAGCTGCTATTTAAAAAAACTTGTGAAATTCAACCCCCTATTCTGATTCCAGAAGTTTGTTTCTAAAAATATAATATTCAAGAAGTGAAAAACACTATCTTAAACACCCCATGCATTTGATTTCCATGCAATTGTCCATTTGCAATCTGCAACTGCTTTACGTTTTAACTAAAGATTCGAAACATATTTTTTACTGGTTTTAGTCTATGAATTATAACAAAGCCTGAAAAATCTAGCTGTGTTTAGTGAGCAAACTATGAGCTCATTTTTCAAACTTTAAGTCAGGAGCAACTTCATTACTGTACACTGGAAAGACACTCAGCACATCTTATAAAACACAGTTATGAAAAAAATAGTAGGAATCCACTGCAGTTTGACTCTCAACCATAACACTATTGATTTTTTCAAGGGAGATGAAAAAAAGGCCAATAAAATGCCCAACACAATACAAAATTCAAGCAAAGTAAAAGAGGTGTCAGATAAAAAATTGTTGTATGTATGCAGCACATAACCATTTGGTTTTGTTTTAAAGATACTTAATAAGAAAACTCAAAACGAGGCTGTTGGTTCATCTTGATGCAAACAAGATCAATGCAGCTGATTTTATGTCACAGTCTGTTTCTGAACTGTTGAGCCATCAAATCTAAACAAAAAAAACCAAGCCACACCCAGCCAAAACCCCACCCCCTAGCAGAGATAAAACTGTTACAGAACACACCAAATTATGCTGAAAAGTGAAGCTGCAATTGTCTAGTATGCCTGGAATTACGATCCATATGAACCCATATGCATTATGATCCATTATCAGTTTTAGCACTGAGTACAGAATGCTTTGTCGTTGTCTAATGCTGGGACTAGAACTAAATGGATTTCCCCTTGTTGCAAACAAACTTTCTTTCCCAAACAGTATTTCATAGTTCAGAACCACAAAAATACATAGTTTTAATATTTTTCTTTTCTGGTCATAGATTAAGTAGCAAAGTTAATTCCATTTAATCTAAGTAAGTTACCAAACTCTTACTGCTGGTGGCACTAAAAATACCAAAGAGATGCTTCTGACAACGAGCAGACGAGGCAAATTTTCCATGTCATTGTCATCTAAATGATAAAGCAGGCTGCCAAGAAACCCCTCAGCACAGACTCTCTGGATCTGGGAACTATTTTATACTTCTCTGCATAACTCAGGCACTGCTGAACTCACTGAACACGCTACAATAGAGATTTCCCAGAGCATGCCGGCAAATCCACAAGGGTAATTTAAGCAGCACTCAAAGAACATGTCTTTTAAACTTCTAAATAAAGATATTCAGAAGCTCATGTAATTGCCTGGAATCTCTGGAGTCAGTTCAGACAACAAATTCTGTCAGAGCATTTCCTCCCAGGGAAGGGTCACCTTAAAGACTAACAGGGGAAGACAGCAAGTCCATTAGACTGAGTGACCAAATCCACCACCAGCTTGACATGTAGATACAAGGCAGGAAAGGGGTCAGAAAATTAAGGAGCCGTTAACTGGGCCAAGACTAACACCCAAAAAGAGTAAAGCAGTGCAATGGAATTGGGTATCAATCTATTAGTGGCAGCCCTGGAATGGTTTGTAACACACACCAAGTAAAAGAGGATAGATGGAGCAAGGAAAACACAAGCACGAGTCAGCTGTCCAGTAAGTCACAGAGAAAAGCAAGCCCTGTAATGCCTGTAAGCCTCAGGAGACGAGTTCATTGGGATTCTAACCCACAAAACAAGGGGCTGGACACTGCAATGCTTGCTTCTTGCTGAAACACTCAGTTCTTGCAACAGTAAGGACACATATAAGGGGTAAAGCCACATACACTGCAGCAGCAACTCACTTATCCTAAGATTATTGTGCATGACACCTCTCCCCCCACCCCCGTGAAATATCAAATCCTCTCTGTAGCTCCCAAATAACAACAAGGAGTGCAATGCAGGCAGCACTCAGAAGAACAAGCCAGGAGAAGTTTTGGCCTACTTGACAGGGCATCTCTTTAAAGCGCCACAATAAGACCATAAAGGGACATTAGAGACAGACATTTAACTGAAACTCAGGGTAATATCCTCCACTGGGAGTATTAGCACTTAATTGGGAACAAACTAAGTGACTGACTTAATTCTGATATATTGCACCATCTGTAGAGCCCAGGTTATAATTGATAGGCCAGCTGGATGTGAAACGAGGTACAGCATGTGAAATACTGGACTGTGTTTCTCACTCATTATTACTTTGCTAAACTGTTAAAGTTTAAATTGTCCTTTCCTTTAAATGGGCATTGTTTCGGACTTATTCCTTGTTAATTAACATGTTATGAAATAGGTCATGGCTCTCAGTACATGACAAGACTATTACTCTGAAAATCTCCTTGTTTTCTCTTTCCACTATAAAATTACCTTAACAATACACAAGAAAGAGGTCGTGGAGTTGCTCATTACCATGATCCTGTGCAAACACATGAGTAAGTTAAAAGAACTTCTCAATTCTTATACGAGCTCTGACAAACTAAAACTCTGATTCACTTTTCAGCCTAGGCTACCATTAATACAGAAGCAGTAAGGTGAAGATCAGTTTGGAACTAGTGAAGCCCATAGCACTTTTCACTCGGGTAATTTGATCTGAGAACCATAAAGTTGGCTTATTCTAAAATATGGGCAACTTTGCAAACCTCTTACATGTATTTTGTTACACATTTCAGTAGCTGGTCAAGAGTGCCTGGACTTAGGAGCAGATTTTCCTATTTAGTACAAAATCCAAAAAGTCCCAACGGCAACAGCAGATGTGGGATAAGACACATTTTGAGCATCTTGCTTTCAATGGTATGAAACCATTCTCACCAAGGAATTTACCTTTTTCACCTAGCTGTAAGGCAAAGGAAGATAATTTTAATATGACCTTATATAAATCCCTACTGCCTTAGTACAAAATAAAAGTTATTGTAATAAACGGGCTATTGATGGATTTCATGATTTACATCTATTTGCATGGATGTAATAGGGGAAACAGTGCAGATAAATAGAGAAACTATGGAATTCTGACTCACTGATCGTGAGTAGAAAAATCATCAATGGTTAATTGCAAGGAGACGTCTCCCCGATGGTAAGGTATGATCTAACAGGTCCGTTCCCACTTTTATGTTGATTTCAGAACTCTCAGAACTGACAGTGTGTGCTCCAAGCCATGGCAGCCCCAAATGCAGCAATTTCTATCATTGCCTCATATTCCCCTTCAAACACACGATGTCAGGAGCTGCGCTCATCCCTTGAGCTGATACTGCTAAAGCAAGCAGCATGACAGATGTTAATTAAAAGAAATAAGTACAGCACAAGTGTTAGAACAACAAAATTCATGATCTGCCATGCAACAAAAAAAACCAACATCTCACTTTGTGTTGATTTGTGCTCTTCCCTAAGACATGAGGAACTCGTCTGCATTCCAAAATCGTATTGATACACTTCATTATGCTGTTCCTGTCATGTAACCAAATACATGTGGAAGTTATTTGGGCTCTGAAAGAATGCAATTACATTTGAATTATTTTTATTGTTTTTGTTGTCTTTGCAGAAAAACAGAAACACATCTAGAAAACAGTGGTTTTCTAAAGAAACTTGGGAGGAAGTTTATCTCATAAATGCTTCTCTGGTGTTTCAAGCATTTTCTAGGGGAAATAAAAATAACTTGAAGCTTCTTATCACCTGAACCATACTGCAAAAGGTCACTGCAGATAGATCAGTGTCAGAGCAGCAACCATTATTAAGCTCCAAATGGCCTGGATTCTTCCATTTTTCAGTGGTGAAATTTTGTCCAACATCGATTAAATCTATTATACAAGTCACTGCTTCACGTCCTGCACACACCAGGAAATCTCTACACATCAACACAAGCACAGAAACACCAGGTCAGTGGGATCTACACTTAAACTTTAAATATATACTCTGATTTAACCATTGTTTTCTCACGTAGCAAGAGGACCCAAGAAAATCACCACGAACAGTTAACAATCCTTTTTCTTTGACTTTTATGGATTCCGTGCAGCTCCCCACAAGGAAGTGAATCACTAAGCAGGAGCCACGCTGGGAAGGGGCCGTGGTGCTGAATGTTGCACTGTTACATCATGGAGCACATCCAAACCCAGTCCCAGAGAGAAGGCCCTGGGAGCACGTGCAGCTCCTGGGTTTGTGGCTCACACACTGATCTCGCAATAAACACCGTGAGCAGAATGTCCCACGGCCAACATTTAGCTGCAAGGAAGGCAACCTACCAGGTCAATAAATATTTAAACACACCTCTGTAGAAACAGAAACAACAACAAAAAAAAGAGAGATTATTTAGAAATGCGGCTTGTGTTATTTCTAATTTTTATCAAGTGTGTTGTCACAATGCAGGGCAGCATCTCTCCAGGCTGCTTGGAATTTGAGGCACACAGCAGCATAAACAGAGAGAACCTGAAAATCATAAACCACTTGATAAGCAGGGATATGGTTTGAAAGATGGAAGATAACAAACCACCATATGCAAATCCAGTTCTTACTCTAATGTAATGTAATATATACACACGTTTTAATTGCTTACTTCAGTAAAAGCACGAGGCAAAGAACAAAAACACATCAGACAGAATTTACTCTTGTTCTTACATTTTCAGACTTAATTAGAAATATTTTTGAGCACACAAATAACATTTGCTACAAAATTTCAATAACAAAATGTGTTATGATGAATCTTTACAAAGATGAAAACAAAACTCTTAATACTTTAAAAATGCATCTGATATGAATACAAAGTATGATTTATTCCAACCAACCTTGCCTTATTACTAAGTAATAATTAGGAAAGATTATGACACAAAGTGGAAGCAGGGGGCTGACTTTCAGCCAAAGGGAACACAGAAATAAATCGAGGCATTTTAAAAGTTGAAGCAAGAGCAGGCTGCAATTTTGGCTACCATTAAGCACATTATACGACCCACTGCCATTTTTGTTAACAATAGATTTAAAAATAGGTGGTTTCATACTAAAAACTGGACAGTAATGTACATCTTTATTTACACTTAAAGCTGTGCCAGTGGCTAAGTATTCTGTCATGATATTCCTTTCCTGTCTCACCAGTTTCAAATATTATTAATTCATGGTAAAAGAAAAATAATTTTACTATTTCTAAAGAGGAAAAAAAAGGCCACAAACCTCTTCTCCAAAACCATGAGAAAGCCCCATATTACCCTTACTTACCAGCTTCTGACCACAGTGATTTTGCACATAACTTTAAATCAAAAACTTAATTTCAAATCAAAACTGTTGAAATTAAGGCACATACAACCACTAACATAGACAAAATTCTTTGACTGGGGTATTAAAGAAGAAATCCTAAGGAAAACTTTGCTTTTCTGGAAGCATTTACCTCACTGATTCTGGTTTGTGTCTGGGTGCTGGTTTATACCTTTAGGTATTAGGAGAGCTATTTACAGCAAAGTGCTGAGGGACATCAGATCACAGGGACAGTGACAAGCCCACAAAGAGTTTTCTAAAACTGGATCCCAGGAGAAGCTCAGTAGCTTTGATTACCCCATGCCCCAAGGAGAACCGAAAGCTCTGATTTCAAGCTCAGCTTCTGTTCCACAGAGCCAACACAACTCCAGCAAGCTGAACACCAGTCCCCTGCTTCTGAGAGACAGCAGAGCTCCAGCAATGCTCGAAACTCAGCAAGCCTGAACCTCTGCGACAGCACTTCATCCCACGCCGCAGCTCTGTGCCACAGCTCCATGTCCTCCTCCTGCCTGAAGGGACTTGCAGGACATCACATTCCTGCAGGTTTGCGGGTCGCATCTGTTTCCTCCTGCTTGCACAGGAGTGCCAAGTGCAGCCCAGTCCAGCACCGCATGGGTCCTCAGAAAAATCAGATTCAAGAAACACGGACTACTAACCCCAGTCCCTGGGCAGTCTATCCCCAGGAGCCCCAGAGCCCGGCAAACAGCCTGCACAGAGCCCCTGATTGGCAGCCCAAGTCAAGGCAGCAGCCTTGGCTTCCCTACCGGCTTTAATCAAAGACCTTTTTTTTTTAAAAAAAAAAAACAAAAAACAACAGATCAACATCAAGAAAGGAAGATCTGGTAGGTTCATTTTTCAAGTCTGATCAGACTGAGGAACAACTTGTTGGTGCCTGTTCTGCACTAAGGGAGGGATAAATAGGGGATCAAAGAGAAAAGTGACAGAACAGCTGAGGGGGAAAAGAAAATGAAAGACAGTTTGGGGGGGAAGGTGAAGAACAGGACAAAGCAGTACAGAACAGGCCCATTTGAGTAACATTTTTTATTTTAAGAGCCCCTTGGCTATGCCTTGGCTCAGCTTTATCTGCAGGATATATCATTTCTCACAAATTTTCCTGCAGTAGCCTTTTGATGAGGTGGCACAGTAATAAATGGGGAGATAATTTGATGTGTTGAACTTTTATTGCTAGTGAGGAATAAAAGGATTTTCAGCTCCCTGGCTGAGTCTGCAGTACTGACAGCTGGAGTGGGGAGGGAGAGCTCCCCCAGATTAAACCACAAAAGGAGAATAGGTATGGATTTCTCATAAAAATAACTTCAGTGATAAAACACAGCAGCACTGAGTACCTGTAAGAATTAAACCGCGATTACCAACGGAGTTTATGAAGTTGGCCTGTCATTCTCAAACAAATGAAAGAGTGGGAATTCTCTGAAGCTCTTTGCATCACTGGAAGACCTAAGTGCTCAGCGGGGAGCCCTCAGGGTGCAGCCACATGCCCCAAACCTCTGCTCACTGCAGGGATCACTCCCCACCCCACAGCGTGTGAAGGCTGCCCCAGCTCACTTGCACTGATTGTTTTCACGTGCTAATGAAAGTAACTGAAGAGAATCCAATGAGAGGTTCTAGGGAAAAAATAATTGAAAAAAAAAGAAAAAACCCAAACAACTGCTTGGTTTCACTGTTCATCATGTTACCGAGTGTCTGTGCCTGGGCCCAGCACTGGGGCTGGGGGCACTCTGGGAGAGCAGGGCAGGCTCCGTGCTGGGCACAGCCTGTCCTGGACACCCAGCCCGGGCACCCTGAGCTTCAGCCGGGCCGGCAGGGCCGCGGGGGAACACCGGTGACAGAGGGCAAAGCCCAGCAGGCGAGAGGAAGGGACAGCAAGGGCTGGGGACCACAAGGAGCCGCAGGGCAGAGCCCCAGGGTGCAGCCGGGCAGACCCGCACCGAGGAACGGCCCCGCAGGGAATGCCAAACCCTCCTTTAGTAACAGCTCACTTCGGAAAGCACAGCTGCTCTGCCTGGGCTTCCAGCCTGCTTCATAGCCCACCACCTCAAGCACAAGGTCCAGTTAACGACGACAAAATGATATATGATCCATATAAGACATCTAAGGATGGTTTATGATTTACATAACATTTACATTCTTCAAATTCACAGAGCTGATTCTGAGGACAATATTCTGTCTTAACATGTCTGCCTGTGTGGTTACAACATACACAATCAATTCCGAATGTTGATTTGAATTACTGAAGGGTAATTGAAAAGTAGCTCATTGACACTGAGAAGGCAAACAAACTGCTAATGTTAATTCTTCTGAGTGCATCTCACCAAGGATACTGGGGAATAACTATATACATATAAATATATACATATATTCCTAAATAATTATAAACACAGATACAGTTTAAAACACTAATAAAGAATTCTTTTGAATACTAAATAACAAATATCGTATACATGTTAAGGAAAACTAGTTGAGCCTTAGGAAACTCACTTTTGCCCCTTTCAAAAGAAAAAAGTAAATAGGCTGTAATTCACCCTTCACGTGTGGTTTAGAAAACATACTTAATGACCTTCCCCCTTCCCCGTAACATTCAAATTGCCAGTTAAAGGCACATGAAAAACAACTATTTTGAAGTACATCGAAGAGTCTTTCAACATATTTGGGGTTTAAGATATACTAATACTATAAATAATTATATAATTACTTTTCAAATTTAAAATTAAATCGGTTTAATTACTTAATCGCTTGTGCTATGTCCTGAGATTCCAACGCCTCCTCTTGGAGCGTATTTTTCCTCAAAATCGCCCCCGGAGGACAGGCGGATACGAGCCAGCCCCAGCAGAGAGCGCGCTTGCTGTTCCAATGAGCAGGGTCTGCACACACCGAGCTCAATACAGGGGGTTCACGCAGGGAAAAAAAACCCAAACAAAACCAACAACAACAAAAACCCCACATAAAACAAACCAAACCCATTATTTTTCCTACTCTTTAGTACTATTTTTAACCGACCAAGTAAGTCGAGAAACAGCCGCTCTGAGCAGTGACTCCGTTACTGCGCACGGAGTGCAGCAGCGCACACAAAAACCACTTTGGGCTCAGCAGAGATTCCAGCTCAGATTCCGAACCTGTGTGCTCGCGGGCCACACCCCGGGCACAGCGGATTTCTGCCCGGGTTCCCGCGGAGCAGCGGAGCTGTGTAACCCCGAAGCTGCAGCTGGGGGCTGGCAGGGTGCCGAGCGGTGCCCTGCTGCTGTCCCCGCGGCACGCCGGGGCACTGAGCACGCGGGAGGAGTGCGGACTGCAGGCCAGCACTGCTGCTTCCTCAAATCCGGCTGCCAGCATCTCTCCAAAGCGTGCTGTGCCCTTCGGCATCCATCCGCAAGTACCCACAGCCGCACCCTGCAACTCATCTGCTCTGCAACGAACGCATCTCCCTGGGGCACTGCTCCACCCGCACTGCAACACCACTGAAACCTCATCCAGAATTCACAATTAAAGACTCCTCTGTTGGAGTAACATTTTAAGGCACATAGAGAAAAGCAGGAGAAAAACAACACAAGAGGCACTTTAGGGACCTTTTTTTTCCTGAAGAACAGCAGAGATGTTACTACTTATTGGATGACTTAGTGTGTCTTTTCACTTTCTCCTGGTTTGCTGAAGGATAATTACGAGTTAAGTCGGCTCTGGATTGCTTTCACATGAAGACCCCAGGCAAGCCAATAGGTTCAAGATAAAGAAAACCGCAAACACTTAAAAACTACAGTTGCCATTAGCTGCAAAGTTTTACCTTCAGCCCTGTGCCTGTCAGCCCTCCTTCCCCAACCCTGGGCTTTTGGTCAGGCACGATGTGTCCCCTGGTTTAACCTTCAGAGCTTCTGCCCCTCCGTGCCAAGGAGAAATGAGCTCTCTCAGTCAGGGTGTCACCGAGCTGTGACAAGCCTGGTGACACAGCTCGCAGCTGCAGGGCAATCGCGTGTGCAACACGCTCTGTTCTACAACCTCCAGAAAATATTAACTCATTTCCCTGGGAAGAGGCAAAGGAGCAGGGCGGAGGCAGCCAGCAAAGCCAGCAAAAAGGATCCCACCTGCGGCGCAGGATGGCGATTCTTCTTCAGGAAGACTCCAAATTCCTCAGCTGGGGAAGCTGCACCTTTTCCTCCAATTAGAATCTCCTGCCAAGGAAGAGATAACTTACACTCCTGTATCATTACATCTCTGATTTGAATCCCGTGCTTTCATGTTTTTCAAGTGCTTTGGGTGTTGGGCAGTTGAGGAACTGTAAAATGCATCAGTCACAGGTGACTTTGCTGGATGGAAATGGTGCCAGTTAATGTCAGAGGGCAGCGTTCAGACCTCAGAAGTCAGCAGAGGTCTGAACAAGATGCTAAGATAAAAGAATGAATGCATTATGAAAAATCATAATATACTTTACTTCTCAATTTCCTAAAACTGTTGTTCCTCCTCTAGTTCTAAGAAAGGCTCTGTTCCCTTTGAATTGCAGGTTCCAAGCTGCCTAGGTAGAAAACTATCTAGAGAATCTATGCACTGGGCCTGTTTTCAGTAGATAGTCTGAAGAAGATGTTTCTTGAGACATATTTTCTATAGTAAAAATATGTTCTGGTTAGTTATGGATGTTTAAGACCACGTGGAGTAAACACTCCTCTGGAAATTTCAGTGGCCACTCAATTTTCTCTAGGAACATTCTAATGAAGAAAACTACATGGGGCCACTAAAAAAAAATTAAAAATCAGCTTTCAGATTATTATTTCTACAAATCCATTATCAAAACTCTATTAATTTATTCCATTAGCTTAGACACTATTATACTACATTATAATTCTCTCTTTTAGGACGGCACATGATTTTATTAGTGTATTCTATCAGTTTTGGAGGTTGAAGACTTCCGGGTGGAATTTTTTCTCCTCTATCTAATAAAGGTTATTAAGAATTTAAGTAAGATTTGAAAGTGAGAATAATTTAGACACCAAAGTAATGGCTATACATATCTCACAACAGTAGTTCATTAGTGGGCTGATATTCAGTCAACCAGATTAAAAGCTTCTCACTCATTTTGCTAAATAGCTTTCCACCCAGCTCCTGAAATACCAAACCAAAAATCTCAGCCCCTGTTAAACTGCAGAATTCACAGGAAGGGTGAAGTATAAAACTCTTGTGCTTTGCCCAGTATCTTGGTGGTTGCAAACAGCAGCTGTAGCCAGAAATAAAACAGAAGAGCAGAAAATCTGCAAGCATACCCCTACAGTTCCTTAAAAATTCTAATTAATTAGACCAAATATGCCTATTGACTCTAGCATCTGCACTGGCACTGCCAAGGCTCTGCAGCACATTCCACAGCAGCAATCACAGAGATGATGGACCAGCCTCCCTCCCTCTCAGACCAGGGCTTATGCCCACCCCTGAGGACTGTATTATGCCATCCTCACATTACCAAAACCAGTGAGCGTGCAAAATTGATTATGTGCCTACCACAGAAACCTAAAAAGCTTAATTTATGCAAGCACACTTCCCCAGATTCATGACAGTGATAAGACATGAAACTATGGTGACATCATCTTGAAGAATTGCCCCATGCCTCAACTAAATATTTGTTCCTGTTTTATTAATTTTCTAAACTAATATACAATAAAAATATCCAGTGGCCCATTTAACCAATTTACATACTAAAATTATGGCCAGCAGCCAATCTGAAGTGAGCTGATTCTGCTGAAGAGGTATCTGGGGTCCTTTGGATTCTCTACCTGGTGACTCTTGGAGTGCTCTAATAAAATAATTTCATGGCATGTGAATCACCGAGCAAGAAAGAAAATTACTAAAAACTGATTAAATTACCAAACTCTATGAAACCGCATCGATTTATTTTTTAAAAACAGTATTTCAACTCTACCATACCACGTATCAAACTTACAGTTGACAGCAGCTGGCACCTTCCTTTTTCATACACTGAAAAAAGGAGTCCCAAGGAATGCATAACAGGAGATAACCTCCCTGGAAGAAGGAAAAGGCCATTTCATGTCCGGCTCAGTTGTTTGCAGTAAGGTCAGCCCAGGCACGGCTCAGTGCTAATAAATAAAGCCTCCATATGCCAGGCAAACAGAGGCTGGAGCCGGGCTCGAGGCTGCAGCGCAGCTCCCACCTGAGCGAGCTCGCCAAGGGGACTCTGGCACGCTCAGCAGGTTTGCTGCCATCCCCAGCTCGCACAGCTCCTCTGCTGTCGGGACCAGGTGGGAGCCATCTATCACCAACCTCCCCCTGGCACCGCTCTGCCCTGGCACCGCTGCCCACACGGACCTCACGCAGAACTCCGGCCCAGCGCGGACCAGAGCGGCAGGGAATGACAAATCCCCTCCATCCCGCCCGCAGCCAGCGGCGGCAGGGCTGGCACCCCTGGAAACGCAGCACCCCTGGGCACAGCCTGGGGCTCCTCTCACTCCTCCTTTGGCAAAACCCGGCGGGCAGGGAGCGGGGGCGGCTCAGCTGCTGCTGGGCCCCTTCCTCTGCGGGCACAGCACTGGCTCTGAGCACTCCAGGGAACAGGGCTGCAGCTCTTCCCCAAATTATTTGGGAAACCAGGGCAGAAATCTCAGCTCTGAGCCAAAAGCACTGTCGGCATCCACGTGGGATCTCCACAGGCCACATCCTGCAGGTGTGTCCAGTTTGCACAGCCCCAGGCACTGTTATCAACAGCACAGAATGGTTCTGAAACCCACCCTCAAGTCCAGTGACTTCGGAACCTGCAGCTGATACTCTGGAGTATTGCCTTACCCAGTCATTACAATTATTCATTTAATTACACCTCCACACTGAGTGTGGTTTAAATGAAGAACAAGTAATTCTTTCGCATTTTAATTTTCAATTTAAAAATCTACTCATTGCAAATGTCATTCAAGACACACACATGCCCTGCTGACATCAAATCTGATTGAGATGAGCATTGTTTTACCAAGAATCGCCTGCAGAAGATAATAATTTTGCTAGCTAGTGAGATCTATACATGATGGCATTATAAAAGGCTTTGTTCCGATTTCTGTTTTCCTTTCTGCAATTTGATGACAGCTTCGATTTTTTTTTTATATTAGCTAGAAAATTTAAAAGACAAGTTTTTTTCCCAAGGATTCTTTTTAGATGTGTCTTATAACTGCCCTAACACAGACCTTTTCCTTTGTCCTTGTACTGAAAAAATAGGCCCAGTTCTGCAGGCCCTTGACTGATGAAGATCTGGCCCAATGTTCTTCAGAGGTTAAAAGAGAACAACTGCGGTTAAAATGAACACTTCTCACCTCAAGCCACGCTTCAGCATGCCTTGCAAAATCCACGCTTCAGCATGCCTTGCAAAATCCACAATGGGACTTCTAAACTCGCTCCACGCTCCTTTCTTCACTATGCTTTTCACTCTCAAAACAATTGAGAAGCATCACAGCATGTTATACCTGAGTTCCTATGCATGATGCATGCAACATGTTGCCAGTTTTTAAGATATTTCAAGTAGTTTTAGAGATAATTAAGATTTGAAATGCAATTACTTGCCACCTGTCTAGTTCAGAAGCCAAAGTCATTCTCCTGTACAAAAAAATGAGGCCTTTGTTAGAGAAGCATTTTGCTCACGAGCAAAATAATCCAAAATTGAGCTTTCCTGGAAGAAACGCATGAATAAGAAGTCCTTCCAATTCTTCTCACAGAGAAAAAAAAACAAACCAAACCAAAACACCAAACCCTCAACACCTCATGACTGTAAATTTGTAGGCAAGTGGCTGAACTGTACAGCAAGCTGAAAATTAAACCCTTTTCTCATTAAATTCCAAATTAATGCTCTATAGTTGTATGAACAAGTCTAACAGAAACCAGACCTTCCAACCCTCCATACTGTGTCAATTCTCACCTGTATAGCTCAGAAATAAATTCTGACCAGACAGTATTTCAGTGGACTTACATTTTTAATCAATAGTTTGAAGAAGGATCACCAAGAAGTTAAGGATTTCCTTGAGCAGCAAGAATGCTACAGCATGATCTGACACATTTCTAAACGTCACCAAAAAATCCCATTCTTTTTTTCTTCAGAGATTTATTTTTTCACAATGATGAATAATACCTAACTTATAGAAAGTACAAAAATAGCATTTTCTGTAATTTTTACTAGCCAGTCTTTAACTGAGGAAATTGCAATACCTCTTGCTTTTCTATTTAACAGGTGAAATTAGTTTGTCAGAGTTAATAATTCACACATAAGCTATGTACACAGAGCAACCAACTGTGCTACACATCACACATGAATTCTGTCACACACAGGCAACTCATCTATCAAAATCAAAACTAATCTATTAAACTTATTAATTACAAATGTCAGCCTACTCATCCTCAGGTAGTTCTTATGGAAGAGGACTAAGAAATTGGGAGAGAACACGAGTGAGAAAAGTGAAATACGTAAGGAAAAGTGTCAGTAACTTCTGCAGTGGCACATTAGAAATGGTGGGAAAAAAATGGAGTTATTTAGGATGAAACAGGACCAGTGGAGAACAAACCAGAGGGAGGACAAGCTCAGGGTCTCTCAGGATCTCTTAATATTGTTGCTACTTTAACAAGTTAAGTGTTTGCAGAAGGTATTTTTTTAGACATGTCTTTCAGAACAAGTGTTGGTTAACAAAAACCATATGGATTCTGCTAAAGATTGCTTTAATTAAGACTTCTCTCTTTGACCAGTCTTTAAACACATCACTGAAGTTATTACACGCTTACAAAACAGAACGGAAATGATTTTTTTTCCTTTCCAGCTACTAAAATCAATATAGTTGCTTCCATCCAAGTAACACAACTGCAAGAACAGAGAAAAATCAGCTTCGAGCAATTATCCATGTTCATAAATCTTTGTTCATAGCCACATTAACATTCCTCAGCTTCATACAAGAGGTGCAGTGTGCTGCAGGGGAGTAACAGAGATCAACAGCCAGACTAGTTTTTATTTACTCCAGATAAACTGCACTGTGTGCAATCACTTTTTCAAGCACTTAGTATTTGGGTTGTATTTTCACTGAATCCTTCATTCGTGTTTATCTCCAATGCAGATCAGCATTTGATACCACAGTGCTGTGAGATTATTACTGCAGCCCACTGTTGCACATGACTATTCATCAAAATAATTCAAGGCAGGGAGCTACACAAAGCTGGCAGAAAAGTCCATATGGGTTTGCTGTGACTCATAACCACCAACTCCCTGTAGGCTGTTGTGGGAAACACCTAATGGAGAGCCAGGGTTCATCTGCTAATGTCAAACTAAATGTTTAATAGGCCTCCCAGGCCTCCTTTTTATTGGTGGAATTTCTACAAAATAAAAAATAAACCTGAAAGCAATAAAAAAAAATACCTGGAAAGCAGTTATTTTCTCCACTCCTCCCCCAGCTGCATACCAGGATTCTCTCCACCACAGCTCGGGATGGGAAGCATCCAGCAGTCCCAGCAGCTTTTCCCAAGACAGCAGCTGACATTACACCTCCCAGCCCGGCGCTGATGTGCGTAAAACTCGCACAATGAGCCTTGACATTTGTCATTGTACTTAGCTACAAATGCATTACAAGAAATTACAAGGGATGCTATCAGAAAATTGCAAACCCAGGGAGTGTTTCGCCTAGTTACTGTAATTCCTCAATGCTGTTCCAATCTTGTGCAAATTAGAGCCACTTACAGCTCGGAAAACTGACAGGAAACCGAATGAGGTTTTCATTATGCTTTTAATAGTCTTCCTGGGTTACTTGCTGCTAAAAGATTCTTGAGGAAGAGCTCTACAGCCTACCTCCACATTCATGGCAGGTGCAGGCAGTAACCCGAGATAGTCCATTACGCTTCTGGAACAAAAAGCCCAACTAAATTCCCTTCCACAAAAGGAAAGCAGCAGTAATAAGAAAAAAATCCATGAGAAGCGAGGAAGGAGATTTGATTTACATTGCCTCAGTATTGTGAATGCTTCCTTCATGGCTAAAGGAACAGGAACGTTTTAATCACGTTTTGCATTTATAAATCACATCTTGTAAAAGATTTATGAATACTAAAGAAACTTCCTAGTAGCTCCTGTAACATAGACTTCTTTAGTATTGATTCCAAACCTCCTTTGCTGACTGCCTCCAGTTCAGTGCAGAGAACACTCATACCCCTAAACCCACCTAATGTTTATGCAAGTGTGAGCTTTAAGGACCTGGGAATCATTGTAGAAGGAAGGCTAGGACACTTATCTAAAATTATCCCATAAAAATGCCCCGAGGAGTCACTCCAGACATGTACACAACAACACAGCACGAAGGGTGCCTGGGAGAACACGCCTGCGCTCCCACTGTGGTTTGGGCATTTCAGGTACATCATCCTCCCGCCCGAACTCCGGCTGTGCTGATAAAGCCGCCGAGGCAAACAGTGCCAGACACAGCGGGGAACGCAAGGAACAGCCCAGAGCTGCTGAGAGCACTGGGGAGAGGGGTCTGTGCTGGCATTCTCTGAGTGTTTCACCTCACCTCGCTCGGACCGTGCTCAGCTCTGGTACAGACCCGCACTGAGGCTGCTGCTGGCTCATCCTCTCTTCCCTCCTGTCCCCCTCATCCTCCCGTTCTCTACTCGGGACTCTCACATGAACATCTGGCCAGAGGACACAGGGCAAGGAACACACAAACCTACTGGGAAAATCCACACCCTTTCTGGTTCCCAACCAGGGCTTTGCACCTTCAGCCACGCCTTCACGGCAGCAGCAAACAGCAGGTAAGCTTTGCACTGGCCACAGGGAGCATCCCTGCAGTGGTTTGATGGAATAACAACATTTTAGGGCAATTAAAGCTGTGTAGAGATTTTTCTGGAGAGGGAGAAAGAGAGAGATTGGGCTCCGAGTATTCAGATTTATCAAGGAAATGCAAATAGCTGGGATATGCCAAAAGTAAGGAGGTGAAGCTCACTGAGCAGAAAATGAATCTCTTGATAACAAAGCATCTCAGGGACTCAGTTAATGCTCTGATCATTCACTAAGAGCAGCAATACATTTCTGTGAATTTTAAGACTATTCCGCCTTGCAAATGGAAACATGTCAAGGTCTAAGTTTCTCCTTCTATTAAATGAAGAAAGTAAATTTGTTTCCTAGCATTTTCTCTCGTTTGTTTCCAGGATTTAAATAACACGTGAGTCAGCATGTCCTCAGCACACACCTTCTCCATATTAGTTATCTAAAAATACAACACTGAGTAGCCAGCACCATTTAAACTGAGAGGGATTTCAGGCTATTTCTTGCATACTTAAAATCAAGTTACACCAAAACTACTGCCATGGTCAGCTACTGAAGCTGTTATGAGCCCAAAGTATTGACACAGTGTTGGAGTATCTTCTCTACACTGCCTGTGTCCATGTAAGTGAACCAACACACCCACAGAGTTACAAACTGGGTGATTTTACATTTTAAACCCTACATTCTCCTGCCCTAGGCCCATCTAAAGTGACTGGCATCTAAGTGATAGGAAGGCATGCCTTCAATTAGAAAGAAGCAGAGATCTGGTGTATAAATCAGTGTGTCTGTCATAATTCACCAGCCTGTCTTATCAACTCATGCTTGGTGTATGTTCCCTCAGGCACCATAACCTGATGTTGTAAATTAATCAACTGCTGCTGGTTTTTTGGAAGTTTGGATATGGGTAAAAGGTCTTTGGAGGCTGAGGAACTGCAGGTAATTCCTTCCTACCACCTCTCTTATCCCCTGTGTTTTTCTCATGAAGAACTGACTTTGGGTAAAAAAAACCCAAAACTAGTGCACAGAAAATTCCAGCTCAGATGCTCCCTTGGGACAACAGTCACCAGCTATTGCTTCCCTATCCTATGTATCTGTGACTATTTCAATCTCACTAACTCCTGGTCATGCTGCCATTTACAGATGCACCTTTGTGCCTTTTTTCAGTGCTGTTTAAGCACATGGTTATTCTGAGTAGACCATAAGGCATCTAAATGCATTTCATATGCTGCAAATTGCTGCTGAATACTTTTTAAAATAAATTAATCCACACTCTTTTAAATAACTAAGTTGGGACAGCATCCTGAACACCAGCCATTTCTCTGGGAAACTGACCTACGGGTGCAAGACAGAAAAGGCAGCCTGTGCTAGTAATGCAACTCAGAATACAGTAAGTAGAAATCCAAATTTGTTTCTTTGTGGATAAACTCTCTTTGAGAGCAGTCAAGGAGAATACTACAATCAATTCCAGACATTTTACAGGTGATTCAAGTGTATTTTATCTTTGTTTTGGCATTTCCATTCAACCCAAGAGTTTCTGTGATCCAATAAACTGCTCTTAGCTTCGTGAAGCTCAGGAGAGGAGTTGAGAGCTCTTTGCTTAAATTCCTAATTAGGGGGAAAATTTACAATTTAAAATAGAAGTAAAATAAAACTCACGAGCAGCGTTTGCAGCAAGATGAAATAGATGCTTCAATGTTTATTATGATGGATAACAAGATCTCAACAGTGCTCCTGCATCAAAAATGTCAAACTAAGCCCAATGCTCCCACAGGATAATGCGACCACAAGTTTCTACCCTAAATGAAGTGGAAGGACTTAACATTTCAGGGAACACAGGATATTTCTTCTCTTTCTGCTAAACAATCACTGCTGGCATTCCCATATTTCTTGCCTGATCATTAACCACTGACATAATTAATATGCACTCACAGAAGCCTCAGCACAGTTAGAACATAATCACCTATAGATTTGATTCATGGAAGTGTCTTTTTGGAATAACTAAGACAGATTAGGTTTCTTAAATTGTCTTGGATACAGAAGCAACAAAAAGCAAGTTGGGAGTTGCCAACTGTGGAGGGGTCCTAATTAACAACTCAATTAAAAAAGGCAAATTAAAACTTTATGGTTCGTTATCCTTCATTGCTTAATAAATTGTTTTGCTAAGCAAATGATTAAGAATGATTATTCTATAAAACTGAAATAGTATCTGGTTTTCCACATTTTTTAAACATTCAATAAAATAAAACCAGTTTGTTTTCAAATATCCAAACCACATTGATTGCAGGACTTCATGCCAAGTCAAAGACAACCCCATAAATGTGTTAGAAAACTACTATAAATATAAAAAAAAAAAATTTCTCCTCTCCCCTTTTTTACATTGAAGAACATCTGCAGCTCTTGCGATGAATAAAAGAATCTCTTTCTATATATTTTTTTATTTCTGTTGGGGTTTTTTAATGCCACCAATTTTGTGGCTCATCAAAATGAATTGCCCCCCTTGTAACATCATAGATTTATTGACACGCTCACAACTTTTGGAATTATTATTTGATAGTTCAGGATACCAAGGGATGACTAAAACAGGTTTGATCATAGGGAATATTGACAACCTATGAGAGATTCCAGAATGATTCATCTTTGCAGTTTTAAAAGATGTTTATGTGTATTTTTAGATGTTCTGAACTGTCCCCCAAGGCAGTATTTGCAAGTCTGTGTTTCTTATTGTGCTAGACACAAAAACCTTGGGCCATATATGAATATGCTACTGGAAATAAGAAACCATCTATTATCTTGAAGAAGTTCTGTTTGCTATTTTGTAATTCTGTATGTATAAATAAATTAAAAACTAAAGCCCAGTAGGACTGTTTTGAATGGAAAACCGCAGTACTTTGTTTCAAATTCTGACTCCAGATGCAGAGAAAAAAATATTTCGCAGATGGTTACTGCTTCCAAATTCAGCAGAACAAAAATGAATATAGCATTAATAAGTATTAACAGATAACGCCAATTAATGAAAAGTAAGGAAAATAACTTCAATGGTCTGCTAAAGACAGAGGGTCACAAAGTCTGTAAAACAGATGAAATGCAGCATCCCCAATCCCCTCCCACTGGCCTGTGCATTTCAGGAATCAGAGTCATCCTCTCCTTTCTGATCTCTCTTTCCTGACACAAATTTGAGCAGGTCGAGCACACAGGAAATGCCCACCCTACGGAGAGGACAGATTTTACCCTGAAGACAACAGGCAGGGTTACAAATGCTGAGCTCAGCTGCACCCACGGACAGCCAGATGTTCATGGACCCACTGAAGACTGAAATTCTCACTTTCCACATGACATGAGAACCTCTCCCCTCCCTGTTCTTCACACACTGAAAGCATCGCTCTGCTGAGGCATACGGAATTATCAGGACTCAGGTTTGGCAGAAAAATTAGGATACGTGAAAAATCCAACCCCTTTTTGCTCATTCTCTTCTACAGCAATGCCTGCACAGATCAGAGAGCTCAGAAAGCACAGCAGTTCACGATGCTATAAAACACTGACATTGCTATTGCACTACTAAATGTCAAATAAAACTTTCTACGTAAGTTTTCCTTGCCCATAAAGTTCAAGTTACTGATTACGTAAATATTACTGGAAAGATCGTCCTTTGCTCCTATTTAGAAAAGTATTTTTAAAACCTGGACATGTGTAATTTTACTGAAAAACATAAACAATTTTTTTCTCTGACAGAACAGCAAAGCTGGGATAAAGTAGCAATGGCTTAAGTGGAACAGAAAAGGGAATTTTGTTGCAAAAGTGTTTGCAGACAAACCATGAAAGATGAATTTCTCATTCATCACTAAAAGTAATTTCGTTGAAGGTAAGTTAATTTATAAATACTAATTTTATCATCAAGAAATTCCATTTATACAGCCACCACCTAGCGTTTTCTACTTAGACAATCCAGCTGTTTTATTAACGATCTTTATGAGCATCTTCAATGACAGCCCGGCCTTAGTCAGCAGAAAACAGCCACGAGTTTCTGCATTAAAGCAGATTGCTCAGCAAGACAAGCAACTTCCCTGCAAAACCATGGAAACCAATTAACGTGTGCTGCTGACAGCCAGAGAAGCCACAGCTAGAACTTCATTAGAAGGTTACTCCTCATTATTTCCACTTGCTAATAAGGAGCTCGGAACTTTTATTTTCATTGTGGTTTGGGGGGTTCGTTTCTTTTTCCCCCAAGTTGATAATTAGCAGCATATTCAGATCATGATTTTACTGGTAATAAGATGCATCTTGGGCAATACCCTGAGCAAATCCTACTCGTATAGGATCTAAAGAGAACATTTGGTATCAAACCTCTACGGTTTTTATAACTTACTCATTATAGAAATATATCACAGAACTTCACAAGGATTTTCATTTCAAATCCTGCACCATTACTGAGTGAAACAGTTCATTTTCCTGCATATATAGGATTTAAGGAATTAAATACTTATAGAGCATATGGACTGGGCCAGATTTATATGTAAGTAATTGGAAGTTTTGAACTCACTAGGACACATGGGAAAAAAAATTGGCCACACAACATTCTCTTCAGGCCTGAAACCAAAGCAGCAGCTTTGAAAGCTAAATACAAGTGGAGAGTAACGAGGCAAACACAGTCTCCACAAGCAAGGGAATGTTTTTTCCTGCCCTCGAGATTTACAAAGAAAATATAAGATACATTAACTGAATGCACCAAAGTCATTTATCACTATAAGTGAATTTATGACTTCTAAGAGATGTCCTTACTTGAGGTTGGAGGCAAAGGGAAACATCCTCAGCCTGTTACTCCTAAACAGCTCCTTGGGCTGCTTAAGCTTTGCAGTCTTTGCAGCCTGCAGGACAAAGTATGAGAACTTTGGCACAGTTGTTCTACAAAGAAATTATACAATAGTTTCCCTTACTTTATAGGAATCCAACATAGTTTGTTTCCCTTTCTCTTTGACAACTTAATTCATGTCCAAATACACAAAAATACTAAATTAAACATTACCTTGGTAACTTTCATATGGCAGGTAGCAATTACCTTTTTCAGATCCTACCCCAATGCCATAGAAATGTTGTAGCATTAGAGATAAAAGACAGATTACACTAAATCCAGAGATACCTTTTATAGATAAATGTTTAATTTAAAAAGATTTCCTTGAGTCAACTTAGTGAGCTCTCAGTACAAATTCAACATCAGGGGTTACTCAGCAAAATCAGCGTAAAGAATATCCTTGAAGAAACCAAATTTTTTAAATGCTCTCCTATGAAGTGACAACAATCAATGTGTTGACATCAAAACATTGGCAGTAGGGCAGGACAGTCAGTAAATACGTCACAACCATTTCAACCCATATGCAGACATATTCTGGTCTACAAGTTGCTTACAACAAAAAAAAGAAAGAACAGCCATAATGACTTGCAAATAATTATAGTTCCCATTTCCCAATATACAGAACCAGCTGTACAAAGTTATGAAGAAACCGCAAAAATTTGGAAATCCATTGAAATCCAGTTTCTTGTAAGTTCAGGCAGAGCAACAGTTGGGAAATCCCATACTTGAAAGAATACAGGAAGGAGAAATGTGGATAAAACAAAGAGTGTTTATACTGCTAAGGCAATGGACAAGCATAAATAAAATCCAGGCAAATAAAGCAATCTTGAAGAGTTCTTACAAGCTGTATAAAAACCTCCTGATAGACACTATGGAGCAGGGCAAGACATGATTATAGCTGGGAACACCAACACCGCCAGTGGCAAACCCCTCAAAACAGGCACAGTGGTTTTCTTAGGATCGCTTTATAACAGCAATAATAAGGATAAAACAAAACAACAACAAACAAACAAACCAAAACCCAAACAAAAACCAAACCACCAAACAAAAAAAAAAATGAAAAAAAAAAATGAAAAACCCCACATCTCTAAGAAGAGATGAATGAAATGATCTTATCCAACTTCAGATAGTTAATCCCAGTGTTCCTCGTGGCACTGAAATCCCAGCAAGAACACTTGGCAGAGTGGCAGTTCCTGCTCTTCCCACTGCCAGCACGGCTTGCCCAGGCACAACTGATTAAACAACTCTTGCTGTGCAAAACCAGCTGACCTAAAGGATGAATTATTAATAAAAGGAATTCCCAGCAAGTTCTCACTGATGAATTGACTCTGCTGCTGACTTGCAAAACCAGCTGCTTTTACTTCATTAGTTAAGAATAGTTTAATTTCTGAAATTACTTCAGTGCACAAATGCTCTGTGGAACAAGTTTTTAGTTTTCCCAAGGCCTCACATATTTTAAGAAAATAACTTCAAATGAAAAGACTTCTCATTCAGGTGGTGTTGATCACATCTGAGTTCTCAAACACACTAACAAAGACACATGAACATTCCAAACAGTCACATAGGAATTGCTCCCCCTGCAGCTGCAGGAAAAGGAACATTTCTAAATGAAAATTGATCCTGCAGCATGCAATAACGTACTCGTCTGATATTCATGAATTCATTCTTGTGCGAGTAAAGGAAGATAAAATGAGAAATACTCAGTGATGTAAATAGCTTTATGCCCTGTCCAGTAAAAATATTAAATCATCAATTACCTTTTCATCTGAACACTCAAGTAAAATAAAGTCTCACCTGAAGATATTATCAATTTCAGTTAAATGCTTACAGATCTCAAATGAAAATTTAGTTAACTATGAACAAAGGATATGAAAATGCCAAGTTAAAACAAAGGTGCCAGGGACCCTTTGTACAATGAATTTCAGACAGGTTTTAAATGATATGTCAAACAACAGCCTAAAGGCTGCTTACCTGGGCTGGGCACAAATCCCGGGCTCCAAAAATTCTGTAATCATCACAGCATCACGAAGCAGATATTACAGTTTTAGTTTATAATGACAAATATACAGTACAGGTGAATTTGAGTGGTGTTTTATGGTCTTTGCCTACCCATTCCCTTCCAAAACACTGATAAACTATTACTCTTTTTACAGAGCTAATTATTTAAAACTCACTAAATTGACATTTAATAAATTTTGATTATCCCATAAATTGCAAAATACAACTCTTTGCTATTTTTTGGGTCACAGATTTGGAAATTATGAGTTTGAAATAAAGTTCATCCCTGCATGTCCTCCATTTCATAGGCAACAACGATTTGGCATATGCCACAGATGAACTAAGAAACAATAAGAAATACAAACTGGCCTTTACTATGTCCATGAGCACGAAAGATGGCAAAGTCCAGCAAGCTTTATTGTTGCTTTATTTGTTGTTGCACTGGATGAAGCAGTTTTCTGTTTAACTGCTTTCCTTTACACCCCTGCACTGAGCTGCACGCGAGCTCCCGCGGCCGCTCTGATGGGTGGGAGGGAAGCCTTCCCCAATCCCAAAAATCCAGCAGCTGAAGGGCTGGGGGCTTCTCCTGTGTCCCCAGTCCCACAGACCCAGCAGCTGAAGGGCTGGGGGCTTCTCCTGCGTCCCCAGTCCCAAAAATCCAGCAGCTGAAGGGCTGGGGGCTTCTCCTGCGTCCCCAGTCCCAAAAATCCAGCAGCTGAAGGGCTGGGGGCTTCTCCTGCATCCCCAGTCCCACAAATCCAGCAGCTGAAGGGCTGGGGGCTTCTCCTGCATCCCCAGTCCCAAAAATCCAGCAGCTGAAGGGCTGGGGGCTTCTCCTGTGAACCACAGGGAAGCAGAACCCTGGCAGCCCCACCCAGACTGACCCTGCTGGCCCCACACCAGTGAAACCACTCACACCAGTAACACAATTGCCAAGCATCTGTGAGCTCACACAGGAGCAGAGCAGACCTGAGGGGAGTCCAGCCATGAAATACAGCAAAATCATTCTCAAATTGCAGGATGAAGCTTGTGTTTCCAGAACCAAAGGTCACCTGACTATCACTTATTTCTTGCTTTCTAGCACAATGATTTATAGGAGGAGATTTCGAGCCAGGTTTCCAGACACCAGGTATCCTGGAAGTTACATGAACATGGCTTATTTAGTGCTGCTCAAGGGGTTTCAGTGATTAACAGCATAATCTCCTCTGTATACTACTGCACTCTGCTTCTCCAGGGACCAAAATAGAAATTCAACTGCACTGTCCTGCCCAGATAAGCAATTTTCTGCCACCTGAACGCAGAATGCTGAACTTTTTTCCTCACCCAAGCAAAACATAATTTTCACACATATATTTATGATATTCCTGATGTTATATATCATTAACATACTATCATTGCTATGTTTATTATTTCAGACAGTTATTTAAACCAATCAAGATCTTCGACAACTCTTTTTTTTTCCTTATACAGCCCTGTTGTGTCACCTTCTGGCTTTTATATGAGACTTACTTTGAGATGCTAAAAACTGACAAAATGTTGCTGTAATACTACTACCAGTAAAAGAAAATATTTTAAAACTTTCCAAGCAGAGAAATGAACCAGTGGCCTCAATAAGCACCAAATTATAATGCAGAAAATCTGCTCATTTTTCTAATCTCTGTCTTCCCTAGGCTACATAGAGCAGCACTAATAGGTCTGTATACACACAAACACCCTAAATACATAAAAATAGCCACAGTATCAGGTAAGAACATATCAGTAGGCATAAAAGGGGAGAAGATGGTAGTGAACATGGTGGTTTGGCTGCCCTGTGCATTCCACCTTCACTGACTTTCAGTACTCCTGTGGTGGCACAGGCTGTTTCCAAAGCATGCTGCATCCTGATGCCTCCTAAATAATGAGAATCAGGCTGAGAAGTGTCACGGGACAAAACATCACAGAACAGGATGGGTTTGTTTGGGGGGGTTCTTCCCAAATTTTAACCCGTTCCTGGCTAAGAATCTACACAGTGCCAACAACACCCACTCCAAATTTATGATTTAAAAATAAAAGTCTTGCTCATATAACGTGCTGATCAGATAATAAAAATAACTTCCTTATTTTCAGGGAGCTTTTCAGAGCACACTTAATATTCTGTCTTCAGAAGCTGTGCAAGTACAAATGCTCCAGCCCAGCTTACTCAGCCCTTATGCTTGGCTGTTCCCTCCACCTCAAACCAGTTCTGAACTACCTCAGTTCCAGTACCTGAATAACCACATCAATTTAAACTCAGCAACTCCCAGTATATCTGCAATTTACACATCACTTCTGCTACAATGCTGTCAAGATCCCAAACTCTGCAGCCAGAACATGTCTTAATCACTGAAATGGTAATTTTGGTTTGTGCTATCACTGAATCCTTTGGATTTATCTACCCCCTAAAAACCAGGGGGACAGTCTTATTCCTGTTATTATTCACTACCTCCATCCACCATGAGAACTAAAAGATAAATCAAGTATGAGCTACTCCAAGGCACACTGGATGCTGGCACCAAGCCATTCCAGGCAAGAAGGGTTTCTTACCTGGTTAAAAAAACGGCTCAATTTTGCACAGCAATTTAGATCTGCTGAGAAAATGAGGCAGTGATTTTATTTTCCTCAAGATCATGTACAATTGCTGTACTTTGCAGGCTCATGATCCCCCAGCACTTCTCACTAATTTTTGGAAACTTCTCATACCTGCAAGAAAGGACGCACTAGGGCACGCAAATGCTGTGCTTCCTTGTCCAGACCTAATGCCTTTCGTATGGATCTCACACATTTACACTGCAAATCCATCACTGAGATGAGAAAGTCAGTTAACTCTCACAAGCTCAAGTAATTTTGATGCTGTACCCCAGCAGACTTCCTGCAAATAGCTACGCTCCCAACTCCAAAGCCTCTTGCTCTGTTTTTCTACGATAGTTATATTTCTTGTTTAATTGTGTTTTTATCTTAAAACAACCAAAAATGCATTATGCAAATAAGTCCTTTCAAGAATTCACTTTATGAAACTAAAATAAACTTGAAGGTTTTTTGCCTTGTAAATTATTCATTGTAGCCTTTTAAATGACAGGATACAAACTGTACAAAACAAGGCAGCAGGAGAGACACGTCTATTTTAAAAATCACATTGGGTGTAACGTCATACTTCCCAAAGTCTGCCACACAGCCACTGGGAAGAAACTCTTCCATAACCTGGGAAGCAGGCACAGGCTCACACTGCCCACCCTTCCAGCTGTCCCAAAGCCCCAGAGCCAGGAAAACAATGTACCTTCTGCAAACAGTCGCACAGACTTTCCCAAAGCACTCACCCCATCCTTCAGCCACTTCTGGAAATGTTTAAATCTGAAGCCCATATTGAAAATCCCCACTGACCTCAGGCTTCTGCACAGCTCTGACCACAGCCTGGGGTTTGAGCACTGCTGTGGTGTGAGGATCCTCTCGTCCACAGGTAGGTTCTCCTGGTCAGTCTCTTTTCTCAGCTGCAGGTTCCTACTGCCTTAATTAGTTCTGCAGTTAGAAAAAGGCTTTTGGGGCTGCAGCACAAGTATTTTGTGTCCTCGTGGGCCGCTCTGTGGTCCTTCCATCCTCCTCCACGAGCCTCTAAGACTTAGTGAATTCTGCAAGACATTGTCCTCCTCATTCTATTGTTTGGGTCATTCCAAAATGCCAGCCCCAGAAGAAATGCTGTAAAAAACCGGATTCAGCTACAAGATGAACATCCAGGTCTTTCACCGTGCCCCAACCTAGTGATAATCTTTAATGACTTCATTGGCCCCAGCTGAGGGGATCAGCTGTGCTGACCCCCAAAGCACACACAGGCACTTCCAATCCATCAGGCTGAGGAACCTCACCTGTGTGTAATGAGCCAGACAGAAATTGAGGTGTATACTGAAGGCCTAAGGTAAAACCAATTAACCAAGTTTTCCTACAGTTCTAAATAATTACAACTCTTGAGCTCAGATAGTTTCTCTGTGGCAGTCCAATGCTATCAACATATTGAGTTTGCTCTCAATGTACTCTCAAACTTCCTTCTTCCAAAAGGATTCCATGGGAATTTTCAGTGAAGCATCTGATGCCATATTTTTTACATCCTTTATATCAGCTACTTGGAAAGCATCAAATTTTCTACAGCATAAACTTAAAGCAGAAAGGTTTCCTCCATGTTCTGTGTTCTGGCTCTGAGTAACAATGAATTCAGTTATTTTTGGCTCATCCTCAGCCTCTGTTCCTTTCCTGTTCATTACAGAGAAGTGACCTCTGCTCTGCCAACAGCCGATGTCACCTTCTGCCTCCTGCTGGGTACATGCTCAAAAGAAAACATTTACAAAAGACCGTGCACTTACCCCATGCTGTCTTCTAGGATACAGGAGACAGATGTAAAGAGCTGGAGATTCACCTTCTCTGACCGCTTTCAAGTCACACCAAGCACAGCACCTCCAGAACAAAACCCCAAGAGAAATAAAAACCCCTCTTGCCTGGTAAGATCGCCCGTGCTCTGATAGCACTGCTCAACATCTCCCACCTCTCCACCACCCCAGAATCACTGGGAAAGCTGTTGGACAGCTTTTCCAAAAGGGAACATTTTAACTGTGCCTTCGAAGCACGCTTCCCAGAAATTAGAAAAAAACAAATGCTAATTTAAAGTGAACTGATGATGACTGTGATGCTTAAAAAATTTATTTAAAAAACGCAATTCTGTAGCAAATGAGAAAAATTATGGGTTTTTTTTTCAAAAATCATATTTGGGTGTGAACTGCCAAGGCAACTTCATGAATATATCAAAAATGTTAGAGAATAAGAACTGGCCATTTATCAATACAGTTATCAATACAAGAGGCTAAAGTCAAAGCATAACTGTGACTTAGTTCAGCATCTACTGATCATTCTACTTTAAAATAGCTTTTAGCAGTTCAAATACAGGTTCTGACTGTTTTATAACTTAAATACTTACCAGTTCATTATCACTCACAAAATAAACATCACTGAAAGCCTCTGCACATCACTGCTACAGTTTCAGTCCTTCCTATATTTTACCTCTTCTGGCCCAAAATGTAGATATTTCCTCGTATTTTTGCAGGAAACCAAATGGGCAGAGAATAAATTTATTTCTGCTTAACTAGCAAGCACAAACTACAAAACTTAAATCCTTCACATACTTCAGTGTTCCTCTCTAAATGTACTGCAGAGCTATCATAAAGACAGATTAAAAACTATTTAACAGTAATTAAAAGCTGACTAATATGTACAGACTAGAAAGTTAATTCATTAATACAAAGGATTTTGTGTTCATTCATCTCAATTTTCTATTGTACAGAAACTTTCCATAAAAATGATTGTTTCATTTCAACAGCAACATAGTCTTTTGTATCTTATTCACTCTTGCCAATTGTCATCCTCTTCATCTTTATGGTTCATAACTCTGAACACTGACTTCCTGAACAATATGAATTTAAAACATGTATAGATCAAACGCTCAAAAATAGAAGAGTTTGTTTTCCATCACTTACGTTTGGTTTTATGAATGCTTTTCTAACAACACGTGAATGGGAAAAAGAAAACAAAATACCAACCACCTTTTAAACGTCAGAAATCCTCCCAACTTTATTTGCCCACACCAAAGACATTTGCTTTTCGCTGTGCCCTAAAGAGACTGTTTGGCTTCTCAAAATACGAATTTCTGTGCATAAGCTGATACCACTACAATCATCTTCTGCTTCAAGGGAGGGATGCTCACCATCACATTTCCAGAGGGCAAAAAACTCTCTCGGTTATTCTCGTGTGCACTGAGAGATGTTGCACTCTTACCTGGTCACTGAGGAATGAGAACTATAACTGCAAAGCAAACAACTGCAGAAAATACATACAGAAAGTAGGATCAGGATGGTTGAGAATTCAACTCAGTTTCCTACAGGTCTGAGATGGAAACAATGAAATACAGCAGCCTGCCATTAATTAACGAGACCATTTCAGCATGGCAAAACCAATCTTCTGGCAAAACCTCAAGCTGCATGAAAGAAATTAATCCCAATGGCAGCAGCCAGCGTTTCATGGCACAAAATGCTACCAGGAAATTATTTTGTGCTGCCATGGAAGAATTTGGCAGGACAACACTGCAGATCATGAAATACACAGAACATCAATGACCCTTTGAAACAAGTTACCCCCTTCATCCCCTACAATTTTTACTACTGTGCACCCAGTATTTGGTCTTGTACTGAAAATTACACTTACAGCCCAGATCCTACTCCTTACAGGAAATACATAATGTCCTGCATCTCTCAAGGGTACAATTTAGGGGCTACTGCAACAGTGCAGGAGTCCCACAGCCTGGAGCTGCTTTTGAGTCTACAAATCTTCTTGCCAAGAAAGTGTTAAAAAGAATAAATATCAGGAGAAATAAGCCGTGTTTTCATTAAATTGCCTTTCAGTGTAATGGTACAAAAGGTATTAAAACTCTCTGGAGCAGGGTTAATAGCAGATTTTATGGAAGTGGTTAATTAAGAGGTCAGCAATTTCCTAGTACAGTTACATTGGGTTTATGGACAGACAGATTTGGTTTAAGGAACGCATCACCCCATGTGAACTGGTAAGCTTGAAAAACCAAAGATAGCAGTTTCTGCAAAGATTAACCTTGCTGGGCTGTGCTTTGCTGTGCTAGCTAACATCAGTGGATTCCTGTGCTTCTTCCACTCAGCAAGAGCCTGCTTCCAGAATTTCTGACAAAGTTACCAAGCTCACAAACCCCTGAAATCACAGTGGTAAAACTGGACACCTAAAGCGCAAATGACACATCCAAAAAAAAGGACTGAACCTCTTTAAAAATTGCTTCCTAAGTTGTTGCATTGAGCCTGGCTGGCTGGAATTCACTTTCTCCATGGCAGGAGAACACAGGAGGGAACACAGCCAGGAAGCTGCCCTGGCCTGAGCACAGGGATATCCCAGGCCAGCATGTGCCATGCTCAGCAGAAAGAACTGAGGCAGAGGGACAAAGGGGCTAGGACACTCCTGGGGCACTGGCTGTGCATCAGCCTGCTGGGGGGTTTATTTTCCCCTCTGTCCTGTTCTTAAACTTTGTTCAACTCACGTTTTCTTGCCTCTGCTCTTTCCGTTCCGTTCTCCATCCCAGCAGAGAGTGAACGTGGGGCTGTGTGGGAGCTGAGCTGCTGGCTGGGCTGTGGTGTAGTGCTAAACACAGCCTACATCAGGGAAACTGTTACTTCCATGGGGAAAAACTGCAAATACCTCACAGTTAAAGTTGATCATTAATTGGGAACAGATCATGCAATCGCTGGAGAAAAGGCAGAATTCATCCATTTGCAACTGAGGAGAAAAGCTTTGCTCAGGGGGCTGCAGTTCCTCTCCTGAACGTCCTGAGGATGGAAGGTAAGCACAGAAGTCTCCATCAGTCACACACACGGTTCAGAGAGACTCAAATCATCTGCATCTGCCAAAACAACACACAACACATTGCCACAGGGGCCAGAAAGCATGTCCTAGATGTACATACTACAGATATTTTTCATTTCAGTGACATTCAGGGGAAGTATTTGGATGAGTAACCATTCGCTTTTCAAAGAGATTTAGAGCGGGACGCTGCAGAATGCTCCAGCGAGATGAAGGTTTCAACCTTTCCCTGGCTCTCTCCACATGTAAAGTCCCATTGATCTCAAAATAACAAGCACCAACAAGAAGCAGTATCAGCAGCATATACTTAAATCATTCTCTAAGAATTGAGAATACTTGATAAATTTAGCACAGTTGCAGCCAGAGGCAAGAACTTTGCGTTATTGGAAGTATGCTGTGAAGCAGAAATGATGTATCCACACTGAATAACCCCTCTTGCCACGATTCCTGCTTGTTCTCTTCCCTTACTATATTTAGGAAATCGAAGCGATTTAATGTAAAACAGCAAAGCTGGGAAATTGACTGCAACTCTTAAGAAAAAGCCTAGGAGGCTAATGAACCATTATGGTAAAAGCTGAATAAGCCCAGATCCTGAAAAGAAATTGGAGGTGTATTTTAGATATGCATGAAGACGATCAAAAAACCATTTCACATAGATTGCTGTGTGCAAGTAGGGCACTTTGTTTAATCTTATCCAGCTATACGACTTAAATGAAACAAACCTTTAATTTGACTTTCAAAAGCATTAAGTATTTTGGGAGCTGCCTTGAAGTCAGCCAAATAATATTCCTGGAGGTATTTCAAGCTAATTTTTAAAAGCCAACAAGTTTCAATTATTAGAAAAATAGGCTCAGCTTTTCCTTAGGGGAAGGTAGAAAGAGTGAAAAAACCCAAAACTTTTTATCATCACAGTTGAGTCGAGTAAAATGAAGGGATTTATTACAGATCTTGAAGTGGCTGGTTAAAAACACAGCTCAGAAGGATTCCTTACGTTATCTGAAGACCTGAAGTCTCCCCCTTCCCATACACATACCACATGGAAGGTTAGCCATTGTCAAGATTTATAATCATGAGCTTAATTCTGAAAAAGAACATTATCAGAGCCAGTGTTTGCAGGAAATTACAGACCCTCATCCTGCAAACACATTTTAACTGAACTGAGACTACTCATGCACATAAAAGTAAACTAAAGGTGCACTTGTAAGATCAGGGCCTGACTGACCCCAAAGGAATAAAGAACAGAGGCATCTAAAAGCTCCCTTGCATCTCCTGTAAGTGCCTGAACCTGCAGAGACTAAGAAACATCAAAACAGGACTAAAATTGGGTCTTGCTGGGAGAAAGTAGTAAAAAACCAAACAACTCAAACCAAACTAAATCAACAGCAACACAAAGAAACAAACAAAAAACCACCCCAAGCCACAGAAAACCCTTTGTCTAATCAATATGCAGAAAGAAGCATTAGCATTTCCTTACCTTAGTATGAAGTAATCATAAAAGATTTTTTGGGACACATTAACAGGAAAATTTTGAAACTCTAATAATTAGGTTTTCTTATTATTTATTAAACTGTATCTTAAATTTTCTAGTTTCGTTGCCATGTAAAAAAAACCAGTAATACTGTTATTACAGTCTAACAAAAACCACCACGAATTTTAGATGCCAATTCTTCACTACACTGCCTGAATACCAGGGCACCTGTGTTTTCCTCTTTTGATGGAAGTTAAGACGAAAAGAGGTGCCTAGGTCGAGGCAATACCTTTGGTTAAACAGACCACGGCTGAAAAAACCTAGCCAGTTTTAAACAGAACCTTCTGTAAATCCAAAATGCATTCAGCAGCTTTCAAAGCTGACCAGGAGATGAGCAGCACTGCTCAGCATCCATGGGGACAGCCAGCCCCAGCCCCTGGGAAAGCAGAGCTGGTACCCATGGAGCACGAGCTGGAGCTGCACCCCTCATCTGCATCCATTTGTCATCCAGCCTATAGAAATCTGCAATTTCACTCCTTTCAACTCTGACATGAGTCATTTAATTCTAAATAAAGTAGGATGTAATGTACCATGCAGCAGAGCAGAGCCAAGGAAAGGAGTGTGTGTGCTTTCCTCGGCTCCGCTATCGCCGCAGCAGCAAATGGAAGTGCGCTATCGTGGCAGAGCAGGGGCTGCACACAGGGCTGTGACAGCCTCCACACTGCCAGCCACTCGTTCACGAACAACATTTTAAGTAGCTGAAAGTCTTACAGTTAAATGATTGTTTTTAAGAGTGAAATTTCATTCTTACACACCACTCATACGCCTTTATCAGTGGTGAACAGCAGTGTCAGCCAACAGCCTGACAGGTTAAAACATATTGTATATTCCAGAGAGACTCCTAAGCCTCATTTCTTATTTATAAGCTTGGAGTTAGAATTTAAATGAACATGAGCCAGAGTGTCTGCCTGTACAGAAGATTCCCAATACTCACTTCAGAGTTTATCATACAAATGACTGGAAGAGAATTGAGATACTCCAGTGTTAGAGTGAGAAAGGTCATAATTTTCCTAATAGCTATGATAAATTAGGTATGAGAAAATAATTTAGTGAGTTTAGAAAATAGAGTTTGAGTGCAGTCAGCAATGCTCTGATTAGCTACAAACATTTTGGGTATTAGCCTGCATCAACATCCAGAGAATGCCACACAGCAAACAGGCAACCATGCAGCAATGGCCGAGGGAAATTCAAGCACGGCTGAGTTAGAGCAGCATCCCAGGCAGCTTGTCAGACAATTAACTTCTTTTTCAGAAGCAGCTGCAGAAATAGCAGTGTTTGGTGTTTCCAAATCGAGCCCTAGGGAGCGGGCAGGCAAGCAGGGCAGGTGACGGGGTCTGTGGGTGACCAGGCCACGCTCCTGCACAGCTGCTGTGCCACTGAGCTGTTCTCACAGCTCCTGCACGTCACACAGGGGCAGCAGAGCAGTGCAGAGGGAAGCTGAGGTATCAGCTGGAAGATATCCCGATTCCTTGGCATACACCCGCAGCAACTGCCAGTAGAGAGTTCACAAGGAATTAATGTGGCATTAAAACATTAATATGGTCCTTTCACACACACACACAGAGCTAGTAAGGAACAAGGTGCCTCAGTAACTCAGAACTGTCTTAGGGTCTTCAATCCTTCCCCAAGTTGACACCTCCTGAACAGGAGGACAAGGAATGGACTGGCTTGAGCTGGGTGCTGAGGATCTCTTTGTCTCAGTGAGCCACACGAACTCTCTCACCCTAGTGGTACAGCGGAGTCTGCACCATCCCCATTCTCAGTTTCTGTTTGCCATTCTTAACTCCCTCAGTGCTACACCTCTGTAGAATACCTGCGACTGTACATGCAGGAAAGCAGTGATATATTTTCTACCCAATTCATCCATAAGACACAGTATATATGCACAGCCTTTGCTATTTTTACATATTTCCCTGAAAAACGATCATTTATCTGATCATACAAAAAGTCCAGTTCATCTTCAGCAAGCACAGATAAAAATATACATTTTGTGCACAGACTATCTTCGAGTCCAGGCTCACTGTGTTATGCTGGAGACTTACAGAAATTAGAAGGATACTTTAAAAGACTCCAGAGTTAAAGAAGAGATGGTTAAACAGGGAATCCACAGTGATACTGTAATCTTCACATCCTGAATAAAAACCACATCTTCAAAACTAAAAGGGTTAAGGTGGGGTATGAGAAGATCAAACTGCAGTTTGAGGTTCTGTACTTCAGACACAGCCCTAACAGTCTGAACAGAAAGGACTGGGAATTGCTGGATGAAACAAGATACAAAGAGTTGCAAACAATTCATGACCCGAAGACACGTGCATAAAAATGACAAACCGAGACAGAAATGGAAGAAAAAGTCTAAGAATTAATGCACAGTAATATCTCCTAAAGCAACATTAACATATATTCCAGAATGTCTCCGAGATTATCTCAGAGGATAAAATTCACAATTGTGACCTACTACTGAGGCCATCTCCATGTTTTTCTTACAAATGTTACTTACACATAAAATAAATTGAGACAGAGCATATGGAATAATTTATCAAGAGGGAAAATCCCAAATAGGTTTATGTTGTAGAGTGACAATCACATATCATAGCTTGACTACCAACAATTTTAACAACATTATAGATTATATCTCTATTTTAATACAACATATTTCAGCATGTAAATGAGTACTTCCAGACAGAATCTGCACTTCTCTAACCACTATAAGATACAGAACAGTAAACTACTGTGTGTGGAATACAAATGTAGACGTTCACTCATCAATTTTAAGTTCCCATAGCTTAATTAAAAGACCTTTAATCAATTAATAAAACTCCTTTTCACATAAAAAAGGCTCATTTTCCATAGTATACAGATGTTTGTCCAAACTTGACGTAGAACAGAAGCAGTCCTTTATTTCTTCCCAAATGCCAAACAGGTATTTCCCATAAAGGCATTAATTTTTATTGATCTAATTGCTCTAACAGCTGTTCACTTTCAAGCAAACAAACCTGTCAAAAATAAATGCACTGGATGAAGCAGCCTGGCCTGTGAGGAAAGTGGCTCAAGGTTCTGCATGCAACTGATTTGTATCGAGCACTTCCACATCCCCATTATGTACTTTAAAAGAACTGGATGTAATTTTCAGCTGAATAGCCCTTTTATGATTTCTAAAATCCTGTGGGGTTAATAACCCAAATCTTGAGGCTTTACTGGAAAAGACATTTGAAGTGTCTTTAAGAAGTTGTTGCATGCTGTCCTCAAAGCCCAGTTCCAACAGAAAATCTTAAACCCCCTTTTGACTTTATGCTTCTGGCTCAGCTCTAAGCTTCTGCATCAGCTCTAAGCTTCTGCATCAAGTGCATGACAGATGCCTGTGAGTTTGGGTTCTGTAACTCATCAGTCACTCCCAACCACATCAGTGAGAAAGCAGCACGGGGATCTCAGATCTCAGCCCTGGATCTGCAGGTGTGCACAGGAACAAACTTCCACGTTTCTGTGGGCACCAATCTGCAGCTTGGAACTGCACAGACCATCCCTGACGATGCAGCCCCTTGTGCTACACACAATGTAACATTTGTCAACCCCTCTGAGTAATCCCATCCAATCTAAAAGAGACAGGAAAGAATACAGAAAGTATTTTCAAACATTCCCTTCTGAGGTTTTTTTTCCTTTCATTTCCAGATGCTCCCTTTTCCACAAATATGTTGGCACAAAAGCATTTATTTTCCTGAAAGGAACTTACGGATTTGCAAAAGAGGTACCATCAGCATCCCAGTCACACCTGCAGATGGCAGTTACAGAGCACGACCTTCCTCTGGAGCCCCTTACCTGAGCGGGGAATCCAGGGAATGGGATGGGTACTGAATAGCAAATGAAGAGTGAGATGAGTAGGGAAGAAAAGGCCCTGACCCAACCCCATCAATAAATAACAGCGATGTGCAGAGCTGACCCACCTCCCCGAGCTGCAGCCTTGCTAACTCCTAGCAGTGACTGAGGAAACTCCATGTATTCCCCAGTCCTGGGTTGCCCAGTGACACACACAGTGACTGATGACACGTTCCTGTCCCTGCCTGAGTCCCACGATAAGCTGCAGTTGCTCTTCAGCTTCATTCCCCCTTCCCGAAGCACCCACTGCTGAGGTGCATGCTCAGCTGTCTGATTTCCTGGAAAGGATCTTTCCTGCAGCCATCACCAGGTGAATCAATAGGTGAGCGCAGAAATACTTGCCTGTATTTCATTTGTGGACTAAGCACTAATAAATGCATGACAGCCTTCCTCCAGTGTGCAGGCTGCTCCTTGTCCCCTCCCCACTGTGACCTAGGCATGTTCTGTGTCTGCAAAAACACCCCATGTACACATGCTAATGGGGAAAAAGGAATGTTTTCCCCACAGCTGCTGCCCTGTGGGTGTTTTCATTGCATCAGGAACACTGCCCATAACTGCACATCTATTCTGCACATTATCTCATTTAACACACTGTTCCCAAGCACTGCAGTTCAAGCAAATCCCTCAAGCAAATGGATAATAAATGGTTTTCTCAAAACCATTTATAGAAGAGTGTCAATACCATATACTTAAGCCTCATTTAAAACACTCAAACATCAACAAGATGACTTACTCCGCGGGATGGCAAAAGAATGTTAACTTCCTTCTCTACCAAAGTTCATCCAGGACATGCAAGCATACAGGACAAGGAAAATTAATTCAAAGAGCTAGCTGCAACCCTATGGATAACAAAAAGAAAACAGAAAGATCTGGAGAATTTCCTTTATGCTTTAGACAAGCAAAAATGTGGACCAAGCAAGTGGTGTTTTCCAGGTTAGTATAAGGAGAAATTAAAGGTAAGATGATGCCCAGGTGGATGAAAAGAAAGCCTGCTGATCTGATACTATTTAACCTTTGTAAAGCAAGAAATCTAAAGGCCTTTAAGTTTCTCTAAAGCACCTGCTTTCAGATCATTCTCCCCAAAGATCCAGTGCTTATTTAGCCTGTGGCGGCTGAGCTGTATCTGCATCATGGACCAGATCCTCAGGCAGCAGTGAACTGTGGAAACCCCAAGCCAGAGTGGTTTAATACACTCAATATGAGCATAACAGTTAAGTTAGATGCTGGATGGCAAATTAGGTGGAATTACACACCAAGTGTTCGTTCCTTGTCCACACTGACTCAGTGTCAGGCTGCCAGGCTCAGTCTGGAACACAGACCCACTGTAACATACCTGTGACGGGGGAAAAGACCTCTCTAAGTGGATAATGACTGGGAAGCACATGAGACTGCTTCTCCCTCCCACGAGACTGCCATTCCCAGCCCTCTCAAAGTGACAGTTTCAATGGCTCAGTGTTGTCCTGCTCTGCCACTTAGCCCAATTGAGCACTTATTTTAGCACACAAAATTCACAGGGCAACCTCCTCTCTATTGTTGCTCATTGCTTCCTGGCATGATGTAAAACACTGAGTAAGAGCCCTTCCACTGATGGACTCGGCACTGCATCACCACTCACCTCAAGTTAACTCTGTGTGCTTTCCATAAAATACACCCACTTTTTTAACAATCAGTAACTCCAGAGGCATGGAAGATGTTTCAAAGACATTAGCTGATCATGAAATTCCCGCTGGCTGCCAAAGGGAAATAAGCCTGTTTCTTTTTCTGCAAAGCCTCTCACAGTTACACTGTTTGCTTAAAACAAATGCCCTGTAATTGCTGAGGTGTTGGGAATTTCTGCACGGTGTGAACTGACTCTGCAGCAGGCTGGTCAGGTGCTGCTCGGCTGGGGATCTCTGTGTCCAGCACAAGTCCAGTGGCACTACCTGAGCTCCTGTTCTGCTGAGCTCTCAGCCATCCAGCTGGCCCGTGGTCCAGCAGGAGCATTCCAGCATTTGCACGACCCACTGCTATCAGTTCATGTTAAACTGCGTATAAAACATCTCCCAGCGCCATAAATCCCCTTTATGTCCACTCCTGCATCTGCAAGAACAGTTTCTACCAGCTGCTTAAAAGCCTCCATGTCCTGCGTGGTCAATCCTGAGCAAGAATCACATTATGGGGGTTTCTGTTACCTGCTCTGCCTCAGATATGAACCCAAGCACCTTCAGCTTCCAGGTGGTGCCACTCACTGGGCTGCAGGCATGGCGGGAGCTGCTTAGGACTGGCCAAATTCCTCACCGGAGCAGTTCTAGCACCAGGCAGCAAAGCCTTGCTGTGAAGGTGGCTGGGTGGGCTCCCTCATCCCGTCCCAGTGCTCTCCAGCCCAGCCCTGTCCCCTCGGGGTGAAGGCCACCTGGGGCATCCCTGGACCCCTCAGGGAAATGATGATTTGCTGTGTGCAGACAGGCACAGCTCTAATGGCCAGCTGCACAATTAGAACCACATGGCAAACATCAACTTCAGCCTTTTTATCACAACTTTACCATGAAATCCAAAGATCTTACCACACCTTTTCCTAGATGAAAATAAGAGTTACAAAACACAGCCTTGAAGAGAATTGGAAGGGTGATTATGTAATAAAATCCTTTTCTCCTCTTGAATGCATAAAAAGACTAGGACGCCTTCTGTGGACCTCAGACACTCTTTGTATTATTCTTCTATTTGAACTAGCATGATTCATTTATCTCTTCATTATTAATACTTAAATTGTTAGTAGAGCTTTATTTTAATTAGCTTCTGTACAGAATGTCAGGACAAGGAAAATAGGCAACAGCTCTTACCATTTGGACTGGTTGTCATGAGGTTTTTTGGTTTCTTTTTTGTTTGGTTTGTTATTTAAAAACTGTGCATAAAGCACAGTGCAGAGCTTAAAAAAATTCTGGCACCTCTAAAAATACCAAACACTAGAGTAAATGTGAATATATCCAAGTCCAGTACAGAAGAGCATCAAAGGAAACACTGCTTGCAGGAGGCTGAGCTGCCACTCTTCATCCAGCTGCCTTTTGACTTATTAGCCCTATTTGCCCCTATCTGAATAACAGCAAGATTGATTCTGCAAACAAATGTTAGCATTTCCCTCTCTTACAGTTTTTAGCCTCCTATTCTACAGAAAAAAAAAAATTAAATGAAACAAAACCTGCCTGTCTTCAGGCAGTCACAATCACCTCTATAATTCTATAAATATCCTGTGCACAATAACTCATGGTGTGTATAAAAGCAATGACAAGGTCACTTACTATGAACAATTCATGATCGGTTTCCCTGGCAACAGAAATGTGTGGCAACAAGGGAGAAAGGCGCAGGAAAAATTATAGGATGTTTCCATTATGTAAGTGACTCCTGCCATTTCTCCAGGAGGATTTACCTAAAGTCTCGGACTCCAGCTGCTCCTCACTCTCTCTAGCTCTGCACCAGCAGGAACTTTGCTTGTTTCAGTGCAGTCACTGTGGATCTACAGGAGTGAAAAGAAAACCAAACATGTGACTGATAAAGACTTTCATTGTCTTTCAAGCTAGGTCTCAAAATCCAGCATGAATGTGATCTCTGTGGATGAGTGTCTTCTTAGGAGTTTGAATTCTTAGTTAGCATTCACTGATAGTTACTTTGTCATCATCCAATTAAAAATCAATCACCAATTTGCACGTCTCAATGGGTTTCCAAGTTTTCAACAGGACTTGTGCAATTAATGTATTACTTTAGGACCTAAAGTGACTTTCTAATTGAAGGCTCAGCAGAAGCAAATGTTTTCTGCACGGGCTGTGGTTCTGGAATGCCATTTCCACCCTGAACCGATCTCTGAAAGTGAGTTCTCACTGCACAGATTTTATAACAGTGGGTAGTCAATATTTCACTGATCAAAACTCAGTCTTGACAAGGACTCAAGCGATAAAATCTATGGCTCTCCTGAATAACATAACCCAAACAGATTCCAGAGTAGGTGAGATGAGTCTTGCCATATCAGAATGGGAACAGTGGTGTTTGGAATGCTCAGCTGCTCCAAGGCTGTGCACGGAGGAGGAATAAATGACAAGATAACCACAGCCCACTCCCATCCATCATTGCAAAAGGCAACGTTTCTGAGGTGCCCCGGAAAGGAGAAGCAGCAGTGAAAGAGCAGAGACCACAGATACAGCACAGTCACTGGGACTCATGTGTGGGTTCTAAAACCCCCTCTTCTGCCTCTGAGAAGACAGGGATGAATCTGTCTCTAGCACATAGAAAGCACTGTGGTCCTTGACACTGCAGAATAAAGTTTTCAGCCTCTCTCCATCTGTACTTTTTGTGGTGCCCCTCTCCAGACTCCTCCAAGACAACTCTCATGCCCAGCAATAAATCTGAAGAAGGAACAGGTATCACTTGAAGAAGCAGACCTATGGGTACCACAGACTGTGTGCCTTGCAGAGCTTGGATCACAAACTCAGCCTAGGAAAACTGTAACTTGAAACTTAGAGTGAAGAAATAATTGATCTATGGACAGCCAGCTGAACAAAATGCTCTGCGGCACAAGCCCGCGGGAAATGATGTGACAGAGACATCCGAATTTCTCAAAGCGCCCGACATTGCCATAAAGGCAAGAAAAAAAGCAAGGGATGTTTGAAGATACTCAGAGTTCTCCAGGTTTTTGGCTCTCATGTCACAAGTCCAGCTTTGGAAAACAGACTGATGAAAAGCCTGATGGGTGCATTAGGGTTTGATTTCAGCAGGTAACTGCAGCATTTATGGCTTCATCCACATTTCATCCCTCCACGTGGTTTTGTAGCTGTCCTTATCCTCAGGAAACACAAACTCCACACAATCCCATTCTGAATACTGGAACCACACTTTTAGCCAGAAAGGGGATACAAAGCCCTTTAATAGTTCAAAAGAAAACACCTCGAGGGCAACTTAAGGGCCCTTGCAGAATGCTGCAATCCCTGGGTCCAAGTGGGCAGCACAGAGCTCTGAGAACTCGGGATACTGAGGAGAACAAACAGCTGAGGGGAGTCTAACACACACTAATCCTGCAGCAGAGGAAACTTTGCAGTGGGTGATAAAACACCTGACCGAGTGCGTGTTTGCTTCTCCAGCCTACGGGGGAATTTGCACTGCAGATCCACCCCAGAAATGAAGCACAGCTATTCTGATCATGTCCCAAGTAATAGTCCATTTAAAAATAGATGCTGTGTGATAGACCTGCCTCCACAATTTCCAGACAGCTTTGACTGGTTACAGACAGAACAAAACAGAATTGAAAAAGAAAAGGCAAAGGCAATAAAATGAGTCCCCAAACATGCATTAACCATCTGAGCTACTGTGTTATTCTCAAAATCATTCTCTTTTTTTTTTAAGAGGTTATACAACCAACAACCTTGACCACATTTAGAATGCTAGAAGATTAAATGAAACTATTGAAAAGCAAATTTCTGTCCCTTGTTCAGCAGAACACTCTAGTGTTAGCAAGATTGATAAGATTATTTATTTTATGCTCTTCACAATGTGTGAAACTGTCCAAGCCTCTGTAATACAACTGCAATGTTGATCCTTTGTATTTTAGACAGCAGGGACATAGATATGAAACAATAACTGCCTAAAAATTGTACTATAATCTCCCAAAAACTCTGCGTCTAGAACGAATAAAAACAAAGTCCTCTTAAAAAGAAGTATTAAATTTCAAGTCAATTTCACGATTAGAAAAGAAGTGACTTAATTCTCAAACTCCTGAGCTGGAAAGACCAGGATTAATTCTTCAGATTACAATTTGCAAGGTTTGCTAACTCTGCATATCCTGGCAGAGATGCCCCAGTTTCACCCTGTAAAGGGAACTCCTAAAAACAGGTTTGTTTTTCCTTTACCAGGAGACAAAACAGAAGGGCAGAAAAGCCCTTGGACTGGCTGCAAACAATTTTTATTTCTATCCTCTTCTCCTAAAATACTCCACTGACAGGAATTGCAAGAACTCAATGCCTAGACCACGTCTGCCCTTTTGAGTATACCAATAACAAAAAACAAGCCCATGAAATGGGAAAATTCCCTTCTACCTCTTCACCAACACAAAGATTATAAAATTTAAATAATCAGAAAAATGTATCAGACTTGTTCAGTCAGATGATTTTTCTTTATAAAAATGTAGCTTTGGTCTTCATCTGTGGAAGGAGATGTGAGGTCCACCTACCCTTCCTTAAGGATTAATTTTAATCATATAGTGCTCCATCAAGTATCTAAACATCAAAAATTTCTCCGGGTCTTTTCAAACCATTTAATACCAGATACAAGTTATTTAGATACTATAAGTTGTATTTTCTCTGTCAAAATAGAAAAAAAAAAAAAGAAGACCAACAAACAAACCCAAGTTTTCAATTATTTACTACTCTTGGAAAGGGAAACACAAGCTGATATATATTTTATCTCATATCTATTTTTTCTTCCATTAAACCAATTGAACGCAAAGTCCCACAGTCAACAAACAAAATCAGCATCTTCCCTCTGTTTTTTCAACCATTTGAGATGTCAGTCCCGAGTCCATAATTAACACTGAGTTCTACAAAACAAGCGAGGTTCAGGTTTGCTTTTATCCTGTGTATCAGTGCACAGAGGCCTAAAGGCACATTAGAGATAATGCCTTCAACATTTTGGAACACGCAAGAAACATCTAAACCTTCCTCTCTGCCTTCAAAACATTGGGGAAGCATTTTCCATGGATCCTTTCCTTTGTCATGCTAAGAAGCCATGCTGGTCAGTGCGTTCTTGCAGGGCCAGTATTTGCAGCATTACAGGAGATCTCACACTGATAAAAAGCCACACCACAAACATATCACAAAACCCTCAGTCATCTGTCACTGTAAGTTAGCCAATTGCAACTACAGGGGGCATTTTTAAGCAGGCAGAATGTAATTGCCTGCTTGGAATTCTGCCAAGCGACTGGAGCTAATTATTTTTTAAGGATGAATTCAGTGCTTGCAGGAAAGCTGATGGATCAATGGCACAAGGAGATGAAGCCAGTTCATTCACAGCCTGGGCACGGTGCTGCTGTGGCGCTGCAAAGTGCCCTGCGGTGCCCTGACAATGCCCATTGTCCTGAAACTGGAGGGGGAGATGCATTCGAGTTCAACCACCTCCCCTTCCCACAGGAGCCACCAGGTGAGCACACGGAGCAGGGGCTGTGCAGACCCAAAATTCGGACCAGGCTGCCAGAAACTCCTGCCCTGCCCTGCCACGATTCAGACGAGTGACTTATGTTCTTAACGCGTGCAATAAATTACAGGAGAACACTGAATTTACATGTCTGAAGTGGTCACTTACTGCTAAAGGGGACTGAAGTAGCTCGCACTGTGCTCCTGAGCAACAAGTAAAAACAGTCTCTGAGATTTCTCTGCTGCCTGATAAATGTCTTAAAAGATCAAGTATCAGAAAGAAAAACTAATTCTACTCATAGCTGCATAGTATTATGGCATCCAAATAAACATCCTGCATGGGATCCACCTGTCTCTCCTTTGACTCACTGCTCCACTCTGATATTATGAACAAAAAAAAAAAAAAATTAGTCTCCTTATTAGAAAAAACCCTAAAAATAGCAGGTCCAGATTCTGGCTTAGCATCATTGTCACACCCCAAGAGCACTCTGCAGCCACCTGATGTAGTTATCTTTTTTTTAGAAGATAAGAATTCTACCCCTTCCCCCCAACACTTCCAGTAAAACTGAGAGGACACAAAAACTTAGCAAGAAATTAGTTAAGTACATTAAAAAATATATAGGTTATGTGGCATACACACCCATCCCTCCCATCCCTGCCACATGCTGGATGTCTGATCAGCACAGATCAGATAAAGTAAAATAAAGGCAATATTTGAGATGCAGTAAAATTGTTTTGCTGGTTGAGTTGAAGATACAGAAGGCTTTTTATGTTCAAAATAGTTTTAAGTACTTTCATTAAAATATGTAAGTAAAAGTGCAGCATAAGTAAAATGCTTTAAAATAAAAATATTCTCTAAGCGAATATTGGAAGTTTTTTGTAAAAAGTCAAAACTGCTTTTTTCTGTAACAGAAATAACATGAACAAAAAGACCTTCAAATCGAAGTCAAGGAGAAAAGATTAAATAACAGAAGCTAAATATCAGACCGAGTTCGTGTGGTTTGCTCTAAAATGCAACGTTACAATTCTTCTACATTAGAACTAACAGGAAAACCTGGGAACTGACACTGAATTAAATAAAACTGACTGTACAAAACAGAACCATAAGGACAACAAGCACTGTGATTAACAAGGTTTAAATTCAGTATCTTTATGGTACCTGCACAGCCCTGAACTGCCCAAAGACAAGAAATAAGTAAGAGACAGCATTCCTCATCCACTGCGAGGAACAGCAGCAAGATGGAACCAGGAAACAAATTCTGCAAGTGGCTGATGTCACCAGGCAGCAGCCAAAAAATATTAGCAGTTCCAGTTCCTGCCCTGGATGGGATCCCTGGATGGAAATTGGAGGTAGCACAGCCAAAGCTGTTCCCGAGGGAGCTCATCCCCGGCTGCTGGGGCAGGAGATGCTCACGGGGGCAGAGCCCTCCCGAACTCTGCAGCTCCTCACTGACTGCCCTGGGCAAGGGAAGGGAGTTGGGTTTAGCGGTGTTGTGACTTGTGGCACTTTGTCACAAGTTAAAGTGAGAATTTAGAGACTCTTGGAGTTTTTCCCCTCTCCGGTAGAGGCACAGCACGGGCAGAAAAGCAGCAAAGCCCTCCCTCCTCATTACTCTGCCCCACTGGCCCCCAGGTTTCATCTTCTCAGCATCCAGCTGTCACCTTTTCTCCTTCTCTTCACATCGACAGGGTCTGGCATCAGGATCGAGTCAAAACTGGCAGTGGACCTAAGCTGGACCTACCTGGATTCAGTTTCTTACCCAATTAAAGAGAATTCATCAGGCAAGAGGGGAAGAGCTGGAGCTCTGCTGTCTGTCCTCGCATTTTCCTCTTCACAGCCCCTCGCTCTGGCACAAACACTTTGTTACACCAGGGGTTTACAGACAGCGCTGCTCTCCCATCAAAACACCGAAAACACCAAAATATCTGTGCAGTGCAGGATGGTTTCAAAATATAAATGTCCACTTTAGAAATTTAATGATAAAAGCGGGGAAAAAAGGAAGATCAAAAATCACCTGTCTTCATTAGAAAACAATCCAACATTTCCTTTGCAGAATCTCAGTATTGTTCCAGATTTTATTTCTCCTTTTTACAGTTGGCATTCATAAATTAATCAGTCATTCTTACAACCTGGACACGTGGGGTTACAGATCCATTTATTTGCATTTTTGGATGCAAGATATTTTGGCTACAATTTCAGTTCAATTCTACTCTCCATCCATGCCACTACGACATTTGTGTCCAAGTTCTTCCATCCAGTTCCTTCTGATTCTTCAAACCTAAAATCTACTTTTCTGTACATAAGCACTGAAAAAATAAAAACAGCAAACTGTTAAAAACAAGAATCAGGTACTAAAAGTGATCTTTGGATCACTGAATCACTTTGAAAGCTGAAATTATTTCAGAATCAAAATAGAGGCTAGATTAAGTCACCATAAGCTCTGGGAATCGTTAATATAAACCTGAGTAACCCTAGCTAATCAAGGTTCATTCATTGTGTGCTGCCAATAAAGAATACAAAAAAAAAAAACAAAGAAAAAGAAAAACACCAAACAAACAGCTTTTCTTTTCAATCACTTGTTTTTCTCTGCTTATAAGAAGACCAGTGGGCAGCTTCCCTGTGCATTGCAACCTCTCAGTGACATTTGAACTGCAGCGATGTTGCCACAGACACTCCTGCCCAGCCTGGACCATCCAGCAGCTTTTTCAAGCTGACACAGGTTGAAAGCTTTTTCAAGGTTGACACGGTGATGATTTTCTCAACTAATTTTCTTTAGCTTTCTTCTCATAAGAGGCTTTGTCCAGCACTGCTGAAGTTAACAGGCAAGGGAAGCAGGATCAGGATGAATATGCATCTCTAAGACTGGTAGAAGCAGAAGAGAATCAAGCCTTGAAGAATGAAAACAAGAAGTCACAGATGTTCCATTTAGTTCACTTTGCAAAGCGACAATTTGAATTTCCTTTCCAAAGAAAACATCTGTGGCAAAGGTTTAAATTTCTTTTTCTTTTTGATTTGAATTCGCTCTCCTTTTCTTACACGTCTTTTATACAGACCAAACAATACAGGTTTTTTTTTTTCCCTAAGAGCCAATAATGACACACTGCAAAGTAAAACCAAAATTCCTCAGCAATACTGCATCATTAGAAGTAATTTATACAACTGCTACAGATGACTGAGTCAAAAAGGAATTATGAAACGTTGCAAACCATGAATCTATTAAGGAGTACACAGCTTTTCTGTGTCTTCCTCCCTCCTCCCCTCCAACTTATCTATGGTAGTAATTTCTGAGGGCTGAATGCAGTCTGTGCTCCTACTCAGGATGCCATTCACTGCTGCCAGCCTGGGGAACAGGAATAAAGCACGAGCACTCCGTGCTTGCACGCTGCCACCACAGCTTCCCCTGCACTCGTGCAAGTGAGACTGAGAAACAGAAAAGGTCCTGCAACTCCTTCCTTTTCCCCTCTTCTAGCAACAAGGGTTTGTACTGGCACGGTCTTTCCACGGATAGATTATATACATGCATATACACAGATTTCTGTTAAAAATGTGTCATGTATTTGCCTGCTGAATTGCCTTTGTGAACATCTACTGAGACACTCCTACAGCTCCTCACTATTCTTCCTCAGTGACAGTGGCTGAGGATTGGGTGAGGCTTTCAGAACTCAGTTGCCCCAAAAAACAGCTGTACATCAGTGTAATGGTTAGAGCTCTCACAAAGTGATAAAGGAAACCAGGCTGGATTCCTTCCTCTGCCCAGGAGACATAAATAATAATTCTTCTGCCTACATCCTTCTAGGAGACAGCTCCCAGCTACAGGTTGTGCACTATTCTGGCTGGAAATGTTTGACACTTTTCTTTCTACGGGCTTCTGCTGAGCTGAACAAGAGGAAAGCTGTGATCAAGATTGGTTGTGAAAGAGCAGACAGGCACAGCAGAAAGCCTGCTGCCTCAGTGGGCATCACACACCTCGTGCTAATCTTCACCTTTTATTCCCAGTCAGACCAGCAGATACTACACAGATTTATCCTGAGAGCAGCAGCCAAAACTCTCCTCTGTCCTACAAGGCATGATCCAAACACCGCTGAGAACTGTTTTTCCAGCACTCACTGGCTTTCCATGCAAAATAAAGGAAACACCCCCCACCAAACCCCCCACCAGCAGCAATCCAAGCCAAGCTGACACAGCTCCAGCAGGAGGAGGGGACAGCCCCGCCTTTCCAACCAGACCCAACCCGATTTAGGATCTCTCTGTGGAGAATTGCAAGGGGAGTTTTCAATTTTCACCCAGCTGAAGGTGGGCACAGAATGTACGTCTGCCACCCACTCAATATTCAAACCATTTGGCTGCAGTAGGAACAAGGACTGCAAATATCACATCCATTTTTTCGAGCCAGATGTAGGGGCAAAAAAACCAAACAAACCCCTAAAACACTCCCAGAGGTAAAAGTTTCTGAGGAAACCAGTAATTTAGTTACATTGTGTGCACAGAAAATATCATCCCAACCCCACATTCAGATTTCCTTAGAAAAACACACAGATTTTTGTTCTCAACTGGGCTCAGAAATAAAATCATTAGGGTTGGGGTTGGTCTAGATGACCTTGAAAAGTCCTTTCCAACCCAACGTGTTCTATTATTATATGCTAAAACATGCAAATTCACACTCATACCAAACCATGGCAACTTCTCAGTATGCAGACAATTTTAGGCACCACAAGAAGATTAACATAGTCCTTATTTTTCAAAGTAAAAACTGGGAGCCTGAAATGAAGACACTTAAAGTCCATATCACAGTTCAGGGACCTAAACCTTTTATGGTTGTTTCTCCAAGAGTATAGGGCTGCATGAAAAACTGGCATCACTGGAAGAACTCAGCTCTAAATCTAACTGTGGCAGCAGCAGGGGAAAAACGAAGAGATGTTCCACTTAGGATAATTCTATAATTACAATAAATTCAAGATTTTCTGGAAAAGGAAACAAACAGGTAGCTTACACTGAAGTTTAAACTGAGCATGTGGCAGTGGATGCTACAGGCTGCAGCATAGAAAGCAGAATTATTAACCCCAAACTTCTTCCAAATGAGAAGGGATCTGGATCCTCAGCTAGCAGGACCCCAACCAGGGATGTGAAGGGAAAAAATAAAAATAAAAGTAGACTACAATATGCCCCAGGTATTTTATATGTGCCTCCTCTGAATGCCTATTGTTCAGAGTGAATCTCCCAGCTAAACTGGTATTTTGTGGAGCTCCAGCACACAGCATTTGCTATTAAGGCAATAAATACTGTGGGGAATATGTATAACACACAATCTTTATACCAGAAATTTGACGAATCAACCACCCCCCAGAACTAAATTGTCCTTCATCAGAAAACACAAGGGGAAATCATTATAATTTTATATCCAATGCAGAACAAAGTCTTTTTTATTCTACCCAGCAAATTATTCTCATCTCAGGGCACTCTTTTCAATATTAAAATTACAGGTAAACGCCCTCCAAGCAGTGAAAAGCAATCCTTAAGTGAACTGAACTTATGGAACATATGTTCTTTAGGCAACAAGCCAACTGCCATATGGGGCTGATACATTTTAATTTTGATATATATTAGCTACAGAAACTACTTCAAAGCAAATGTGAGCAAAAAACACTATAAAAGAAAAAAGCACTCTACTAGGAGACCTGGTTCTGAACTGACTTGACTAAGTACCCCTCCTATTACACATTTATGTCATCTCATGAATGATTTTCCTAAAAATATTTGAAGGTACTTGCTTTCCACTTTTGTAGTTGCAGGACACAAATATTTCATTCTAAAGAACGTTACCAGGTTTTGTGATAAATTACCTATAGTTTTATTAATGTGACCCCTCTGCAGTAAACATATATTTTAAAAGAAAAACAAAATCCCTCAGATCTATCTCCTGATAGTTCATAAGATAGACTCTTTTACATGAGTACTTAAAGCAAGTAGAACAGGAAAACTGGGTACAAAAGATTTAAGTGCATATTTCCCAATTTTCTAGTTACAGGGGCTTCCTTTGGGTCTTTCGAAGTACATTATTGGCATTTAAGCATTAATACACACATTACTTAATTTGGATTTCTCTGCTATTTGTTACATAATTGGTCTAAAACGTAATCTTTCCTACATAAGGCAATTCATCACATGCTAATCTACAACAATTGAGTTGTAAATAAGTTATGTACTTAAACCAAAACACAAATGGCATCAGAACATGGCCCATAACACTTTGTAATCTCATTACTTTCTAACACAATCCACTGTAACTGGGCTGGTGGGAGAGGAGCCGATTTTCTTCTGCAGGAATCACAAAAACCCTGGAAAGCTTTCATTATCAATTTATACATCAACTCTGTGCAAACGCACGAAACACAAACTGATAAAATATCCCAGCTGCACTTAATCTGTATCCAAATCATGAGAAGATCCTTGATGCACATTTTGTTTTGTTTTGAAAATATTGCACAAAGATCTGTAAACTCTCCAGTAGCGCGCTCGCAATCTGCTAGGATTCCTAACTCCGGGTTTTTCTCGATACAAACAGCCAACAAAATGGAACTGCACCAATGCCCAGAGAGCCCGGCTCCTCACAGCGCTGTGCCTGCCCTCCTGAACCCCGGCAGAGAGGCGCAGCTGAAATGCAGGCGAGTTTCTGCCCATACTCACAGAGCTGGGGCTGACGCTCCCTGCTTTAGCCTGGGGAATCCAGGTGAGTTCCAGTCCAGGGAAGCACTTTAGCACCACGTCCTGCCCTAAAGCACGCTCTCAGATTTCTGAACCACCCTGGAATCACTGCAGAAATAAGCTGTTACTTCCTAGGCACAGCACGGAAGGAAAGGAAAGTCTCCACAGGTACAAGCAAGCTGCTGCCCCGCTGCTGCTCCGGAGATGTGCAGCGGGCCGGCAGCAGCACTGACATGAGAAAACCAACTCCAGAATAACATCTCTGGCTGCACAGCACCACCCCAGCTCCTCACAGGGAGCTGGCTACGGCATCGTCACAGCACCTGCGGGCTGTGGGCACCTCTCACCAGCTGGGGAGAGCACCTGGAGCCCAATCCCGCAGCGCCTGCCCCCGCTGGTGTCAGAGGAATAGAGGGGCCGGCCCCACCTTCCCCTGGCCAGGTCCTTCAGAGGAAACAGAGTTGAGAGAAATCCTGTGCTCACGCTGAGCCTCTCTGTTCCCGTGCTCAAACTCTGCTCCTGTTCGTGTGCTGCACACACGGCAGAAGGGTCAGCCCACACCCCTGCCAGGACCTTGAGACTGCAACCAACGCTAGAGAGGTTACCTGAGGAACAGCTAAGCTGACTGCCTCACCTCCTGTTCTCCTCAGGTTCAAAATCAGCAACCTTGCCAGGTTTTAATACTTTATAATGTACTTTACGCGCACCAGGTTAAGTCAGTAGGGAAGATAACTGACGTTGCAGCATATCTATTACACTTCTGAGGAGATCTTGTATTTTTACATTCTAAGTGCTATGTGATCTAAAAGATGCTCTTAACACTTCTGATTTATCATTCTATTCAGGGTGGCTAACAGATTGTGTTTCTTCAAAACCTCAACCAATCAGCAATTAGAAAAATAGTTAAATTAATTTACAAACTGTCTTCCCCAAGCTCCACACTCCTTTCTTTTACCACTCTTGCCCACAACGCCTGCCAGTTCTATCTCAAGTAACAACAACCTAAAACCAGTTCTTCTTACTGGCGACAGTGTTCCAAAAAGTTCAGTGAAATAACACTGGATTTTTTGAGCTTTACAAGGTATCTGCTTGCCAAGCCTCCCAGCAGCACCAGGAGCACTGGAGTTGGCTGTTCAGCCCCAGGGAACAATTAATGCATCAGTTTTAACTTCCCATAGAAGTTCTCTTTCCAAACTCTGGGGCTACATTTTTCTTCCTACTCAAACCAGTTTTTTGGAGAAGCGATTATTCAACTACATTTGGCAGCACTCAGATTCCAAACACAGGGGTTTTTTAAGTTCTGAATAAGAGTGAAATAAAGTAAGTGTGGACATAACTATGTAATCACACGTGTGTGTGTGTTTGTGGCTGCCTCTCATGTAAAACACCTGCAGAATTAGCTGTAGGTTTCCGACTTGACTCCAAAACAAGACGCAGCTGTGATCAGGACGTTCCTCCTTCTTCCAGCCACTGAGAACAGCTTTTCTATATTAAAAGGTCTCACAAGAAAAGCCTCACACAAAATTTCTTATAGATCTGTAGAAGAAATGAAGTATTGCCTTAATGTGAGACAGAAAAGCAGGTTCCTGTGACCCAGACTAAAATGCCAAGTCCGTGGAAACTCACTAGGCCCTTCCTGCAATTTTGAAAGCACGCACAGGTGTAAACATCCAAACTTATTTAAAAACAGGTCTTCCAGTGAGAAAATTAACAAGTCCTGCCATGACTTTTTTTTCTTCTTTAAGGAGCAAAACATCAGAATCTGTATTTAATCTTGTTTCGGCTGAATACCAAAAGCCTTGAAACAACATCTACTTTTCTACACAATGGTGGGTCCAGGACAAATTAACTGCAACTGGTGCAGCTGCAAACAGGTAGGTAGGGGTTTATCTTTGCTCATTGCCAACAAATCACATCATAAAAATCTCAGCATACCCTAATGCTCCAACTACACCCTCTGGGGCAAGAGAAGAAAATACCTACGTTTAAATTTTTCTAACGATTTCTGATGTTTTCAGCCAAAAATCCATTCCGTTCCCAGCGCCTTCTTTTGTGTAACATCCAGCTCCCGGTTAGCCCAGAAAACAGAAATTCCAGTGCTATTTCTGAACCCAGCAGGCTCACAAAAACTTCTTTTTATGACAGAAGGCAGCAGACAAGGATGTGTGTTGTATTTTGAGTGTTGTCACCGATGGGATACGTTGCAGCGGGCTTGAAAGACACAACTGCTGCTGGGAAAACAACCACCTCTTGCTGCTGCCTGCTTCTCCACCTCATTAAAAAGGGGAAAGAAAGCAAGAGTTGCTACAGACAAATCCCAAATGAAAGCCAAAATGAGACCCAGAACACCCAAAAGAAAAGGGAAGATGGCAGTGAAAATTTCAAGGCTAATGCAGGAGTTTTCTCTCATATCTTTTACAAAGTCCAGCACTTGGATGCCTCAATCAGATACGCCCCTCCTGCCACTACTATATTATAAATAACATTTGCCTCCAGTTCCAAAATATATTTCCATGAATACACAAAAGAAGAATATACAGAAGACACTGGCATTAAATATTGAACTTTCTACCTTAACAACCTTTCTTTTTCTGTGTGTTTCTTGCTTCTGCTTGAGGCTAAATAGTAAGGCCAACTCATGAAGCAAAGCTGGTATCAGTCCTTATATATTATTCATTAATTTCAGATGTACCAATTCCACCTCTGTCTCTAAAGCCAGACATGTCACTTCATAATAAAGCTCTTTCAGCTCAGAAATCTAGAATTCTTATCCTCTTAAGAAACCAGGACATACACAACATTTAGGGGTTCAGCAGAGCATATTGTGACCTCCACGTACATGAGGACTTTTGAACCTGAATTTAATGAGGCAATTAAGAAACAAATATATAAATAATTTTAGACTGCCTTAGAAGACCAAGCATGATTTTCTGGCAGCAAATTTAACATTATTAACACTTTTAAAAAGTGATTTTAACTCCTCTTACAGAAAAAAACATCCCACCTGATTTCTCTGCTTCCAGCTGGTTACAGAGGAGAGAAACCACTTGCTTCAATCTCCCAGCACAGCTCCTTGTCACACATAGTTACAACTCCAATTGACACTTGAAAATTACCACTTTCTTCCTTGAGCTGCGCACATTTACCAGGAAAAAACAAAATTAGTGACACTTTCAGCACCTCTACACAGAAAAGGTTGCTGGACAATAACTGAACACATGGCTGAAGATCACTCCCAACAGTTTGCTCTTAAAATATTATGAACACTTCATCTTTGGTTCTCTGGGACTGCCTTTCAAATCTCCTCCTGACCTTGAACTGCCTGACAACAGAATCCCAAAGCTGTTACTTCCACTGGGTGGGGCAACAAGTGAAATACTTGGCCAAGTAATTTTAAAGTACACTGGAAAGAGAAACCTGAGCACAATATTCACATCTGTTCCATCGTGTGTGTGGATTCCCCTCTGTCTGTGTCGAAGGTGTGAAACTCCCTTCCCTCAGCACACAAGGTGAAGATCTCCTGACACTGCAGCTCTGTGTGATGAGAATGGGCAGAAAAACAGTGTAACCATCCAAGCCTGAAGGAAAAGCCTTCCTTCCACCTCACCCGGAGCCCTTGCACGTGGCACGGTTACCTGGGACTGAGGCCAGCAGGATCCTTCAGCCAGTCAAGACACTTCAAAACCTCAATCTGCCAAAATGACAAATGCTTTATTTAACTGCTTTTGTTGCCAGCAGCCCCTCTCTTAAGGTCCATGGGTGGGCTGACTGCACTCCAAGCCGACCACCATCTGCCCAAGTGCATTTCATAGATGCCCTGTTGTGTCACAGAAACAGGTATCCAACGTTGGATATCCAACGTTGGTTGATCAGATTTTACCCAAAATGACCCTTCTGTCACTTATACCTGGATAAGTTATTATGCACAAGTTTTGTCCCCAAAGGAAAAAAAATGCCATCATTACCTAATGGCATCTAACAATAGACAGATTAAAGCAGAGCATGGAGTTTAATGTGGCATCATACTGGCTTGAATATCCAGAATAACTAATGAGAACTGTGGGCAGTGACTTATAGTGCTAGCATTGCAATGTGTTATCACACCTTCTGACAAAGAAAAGCATTTACCAGCACACTTTCAGAAGAACAATCTGTTTAACACAGATTTTTTTTCCTGTGGCAGTCTGCCTTGTATGCTTAAACAGCACTTGTTTTGCTTTGCCAACTAAACATGGTAAAAGTTCAGTGTTTATACAGAGTACACTGGAATGTCAGGTGCTTATTTAATTGCTTTTGTAGCCAATTTCCTTGCCCCTCAAGGCTCATTAGTCAGTCATCTAATCATTCCATGCAATAATGCACCCTCTGTGTTTCCTCCTTGAGTTCAGGAATATATCTTCATCTGTGTTCCCAACAGTGGTGTCCTTCAGCCACAACCTTTCTGAGGGCTTTTTGACTGGTTGCCAGCCTTGCTGCCTGTTCCACATGGAGGTGGATTTCCCCAACACCTATTAATTCTGTTCCACCATATACTTAGCCATCTGGACAAGGAGGTAATGGAAAAAGACTGCTGTTTCAGGAAAAATCTGCATGACTTTTCGGGTAATGGGTTTGTTGCACCTGTCCACCTCTGTGCTTTACAAAGGTGCCAGAAGGAAAGCAGGGAATGCTGCTGAGCTGCCTCCCACAAACCTGCAGCGAGGGCGAGGCTGAAGGGATGGATATGGAAAGGAGATGAAAAAGCAAGGTGATAACTTGTGGAGTAGCTGTGAGTTTCAGAGCACCAGTGAGCTCTGCGTAAGGCTGCGCCTGAACTTCCCACGAAGAGGAGTCAACAGCAGCTTCAGTCCTGTTTAACACCTTCATTACAGATGCCATGGTGGGGCACAGGGTGACCTCAGCAAGCCTGCTGGTGACACAGAGCTGGCTGATACACCAGAGGGTCGTGCTGCCATCGCCAGCAGGATGGTGAGATGGGCTGACAGAAGTGCAAAGTGCCACACCTGGGAGGAACAACCCCAGGCACCAATAAATGCCGGGATCCAAGGGGCTGCAAAGCCGCTCTGCTGGAAAGGCCCTGGGGGTGCTGCTGCCAGCTTCAACAGCCAGCAACATTCCCTGGCTGCAAGGAAGGGTCAGAGCACCCTGGGCTGCACGAGGAACAGCTCTGCCAGCAGGCTGAGGGAGCATCCTCTAACACCTACCCAGCTCAGGTGAGGCCACCCCTGTGCCCAGCTCTGGCACCCCCAGGACAGGAGGAACCAGGCAGAGAGAGAAACTGGAGAGAGCCCAACAAAGGGCTGCTGAGCTGATAGAGGTCCTGGAGCATGTCACAAGTGAGGAAAGGCTGAGAGAGCTGGGACTGCTTCGCCTGGAGAAGGGTCAGGGGGAACCTCACCAATGTCTACAAACATCTGAAAGCAGGGTAAGAGCATGATCGAGCCAGGGTGTTCCCAGGGGTGCCCAGTGACAGGGCCAGAGGAATGAGCACAAACTGACAGCCAGGAGCTCCCCCAGAACAGCAGGAACTGTTCTGGGAGGGTGACTGAGCCCTGGCACAGGCACCTGGGGTTGCTGTGGAGTCTCCCACCTTGGGGACACCCAAAAGCCATCTGGGCACAGTCCTGGGCAGCCAGCTCTGGGGTTGGACCAGAGCACATCCAGAGGTCCCTTTCTGCCTGTGCCAGTCTGTGATTCTGTTCAATCTACACTGTGTGTAAACACACACATCAAAAAAAAACCCAACCAAAAGAAAAAAAAGAAAAAAGAAAAAAAACAAACAAACAAACAAACAAACAAAAAACCACACCTACACAAAACTATCCCCACACGAGCAAAATACATGCCCAGAAGAAAATTAATAATTTGCTGCCCAAAATAAATACTAGACATTTGTAAGTGTCAAGCCAGCAGGCAAATTTTATTTTCAAAGCTGAGTTTCAATTCAGTTTCACCAGCTGCCTGAGAATTCTTTAGGATGCGGTTCCCAAAGAAACTAACAGGATGTCACTGAATTAGCACAGCAGTAAGGAAATGCTTGTTTATTTAGTATTTAAAACACCAACAAATGTTTAGTGAAGTTAATATACACATAGTTTATAGCTAAACACTGAAGAACTGTCCAGCTGACAGCATACTGTGAAGAATATGTGTCGCTGTATGTGTCGCTTCTTTTGGGGGGCTGAAGGGAAGGAAAAAAAAGAGAGAAATGAACCTTTCCTGAGCAGAATTCTAACAGAAGCAGGGCTTGAAAAGCACCCCATCAGTAGCTGCTGGGAGCCAGAAATCCCCCATGTCATGGTCTCCAACCCACAGGGCACTGCAGGTTCTCAGCTGCTTCACTCTGCTCTTCTGTGCATACACAGAGCAGCAAAACTCATTTCACAGTTTTCTAAACATTGGGGTTTAATTCCACAGCAGAGAAGAAACAAGGACAATAGGAGCACTGCAAGTAATCTACACACAGACATAGAATTTCTGAGAAATGCAATTTTGGGTACAAAATGGTGTAGAATTCTTCTCATAATGGAAAAGTGGCTAGGTTGAAGTGCTTTGGAATAATTATAATATAAAATGAAAAGCTTCTTGATGCATTATATTACTTGAGTTGGAGTAATTCTCTTGAGTTTCTATTTTTAAACCATGATAGTGTGTTAATGAAACTTCTCAAGGAAACTTCAGCTACAGACAGGGGAAACAAATTGCTGCTAACCCCTTCAGAGCTTCAGCTGAAAGTCACCATGAAAGGAGTATTAAATGGGTATCAGGTTCATAGGGAAGAAAACTGATGATTCAAATTTAGGCTTGCATTCAGTTTGTACAAATATAATTTACACAACATAAACCCAGAATCCAAAGAATTTATTACAAAATGTCAAATTATTTCCTTCTCAACATACAAAGTGCAGATCTTAATAAATGAGCAAGTAAATAAATAAAAAGAAATAATTATTTTTAACTGTTCCCTAAAGATACTTAATGGCTATTTTTTGGTCCATTACCACAAAGAGCATAATGAATCTTGTTCCAGATCCTAGAGGTTGCTCTAAAAGGGAAGAAACAGGTATTTTGAATATCCAGCTCATCTCATGGGGTGCTCACACTGCCATGTGCAGATATTAAATGCAAATCTGAGCGTCCCAAAGCCCTGCGAAGCAGACTCTCAGTGCTGCCAGATGCCGAGGATGCCGTGGCTCAGCCCCAGTGCAGCCCCTGCCTGCTCAGCAGTGCAAAGCCCCGCTCTCCACCCCCACACACCACAGCCTGAGCTCAGCTGGACAGCCCTGGAGCTTTCCAGAATGGATCTGGATCCCCCCAGTGCCCGGAGTTAGACACACACACCCCACAGACATTTCTCTGCTGTCTGGTTAAGCTCTGTCCCAGCTAAGCAGAGCTGAACCTTCTGACACCACTGACAGAAAACCCATCACCAACCCACCATCCTACTGCAGCTAAACAGAAACCCACGACTTTCTCCAGCCCACCTAATAATTTCTAAAACCGGCTAAATACCACCTAGAGATGAAACAGAGGAGTAAGCTCGTTCTCCTGCCTTGCCCCACAGGGAGGGCATGCAACCACATAATGAGGTCCAGAGAACTTCACAGTAATTTGTTTCAATTAAGCAAGTTCCTGTATCAGTTCCTATATCAGTCTCCTGATATACGCCACAGAATAATGCATTTCTTGTGACTCCTGGGACAGTCACCACCCTGATGAGACATATTCCGAATAAGAAGGCCATATAATCTTCCTAACTTCCATCCAATAGATCAAAATTATGTTACTAAAATATTCAAGAGCCTTTGCTCTCACCCTTCTTTCACTGGCATTAAGAATAAATCATTCTAATACCAACAGCAGCTAAAAATACCTCTGTATTTCTTAATATACTTAGAACATAGCAATGTGCCTATTAAATTGGGCAAAAGAGGGGTCTCAGGACAGAGCATCTTTACATTTTGGGCAACTGAGGGGGTCCTGCAGCCTCTGTGGATATGCTGTTATTGAACCAACCAACCTCCAGGCCTTTGCACAGGGTACCAGTGGGTGGTGCCTCCAAGGAATGTTTAAGTTGAATGAACCAGGCTCGCTGAGTGTACTTTTCTGACATGAATAAACACCAGCCCCAGCACCACAAAATTTGTTTCCGACCTGCTCCACGAGGTCACTTCCCCTGAGCACCATCAGGGCTCCACAGGCCCAGGCTTGGACCTGTTTTTCTCTTCAAGGGAAGCCCTCCATGGGCACAGACTTCTTGTATGCATTAGCCTTCAAACAACATTTTTCGCCTCTGGGAAATCAAAACTCTCCCCCTTTTTTTTTCTAAATGAGGATTGAGCCTCAAAAATTAATCCAGTGAGAGAAATTTACTGAACACAGTGAAATGTCTAACATATGAAGCTTAAAACACTTCATGACACTAACTAAACGCTGAGAAAATCAGGGTTTGAAAACAACTATGTGAGAAATCATCTTTTATTTCCCACTACAATACCTCAAGTAGGAGAAAATTGTGTCATGTGCTGCATTTCTTTTTTTAATCAGCAGCTGCTCACAGACATCCCTGCAGGTGTTTACCTATTGAAATCGCACATTAAAAATAGTGACTTATTTGCAGCTACACTGAATACACCTCAGATCTGTGCACCAGTCAGCAAAACACGTTTTCCTACTTCACCCAAAACCAGAGGAGTCATCCTGCCAAGGAACACAGGAAAGTGGCAGAGCAGAGCTCCTTCAGCCTAACAGAGCAGGCGTAAAACCCCAAACAAATAAACAAAAAGAATTGTCTCCTACGCTGTGCTGCCTGTTAGTTCAGCTTCCTTAACAAAAGCTCATGCTTAATTCAAAAAAACAAATCAAACATTCTCGACATCTCCTGTAGCAATCTCCACGTCCAGGTGTGACTGGACAGGACGATGCTGTCTTTAAAGGGTTAGAAATGGGAACAAGATTCAGAGCGAGTTCCCCTTCCAGGCGGCCACCAGCAGCTCCCACTGCCACTGTCCAACCTGGAACGACACCCCTGCCAAAACTGCTTGGCAATTCCTGACCAGAGGGCTGCTCCAAGCCTTCTCTCCCAGAGCCATCGCGGGTGTAGGGGCTGGGGAGGGAGCCCAGGGCCCCACCTGGGCACAGGTGGAGAATGAAGTTGAGTCAGGGAGGAAAAAGGGTGCATGTGTTTTCTCTTCTTTTTTTCCCCTGCCCAGCTCCACTATAATTGGCACTAAATTAAATCAGGTTGTTTTTCCCCAAGGACAATTGGGAAGGGATCTCCCCCTCTGTATCTGATCCCTGGTGGGCACCAGCCAGGGTCAGCCCACCCCACACTAGGCAGGCACTGCCCCTCGTGCCACGGAGCTGCTCTGCTGGGTTCTAAAAGCAGCAGCGTTGGAACAGAGAAGGACGAGTGGAAAGCTGTGCTTCAGGCAGCTGCACTCCTCCCAGTGAGCACAGTCACTGCTCCTGGAGAAGCAGCAGAGCTGCTGCTGGTGCCCTGGGGGAGGTGGGAGACTGAAGGAGTAGCACCAGGTGTGGTGGGACGTGCGTGTTGCAGTGCTACCTACTGCACCTGGGCTCTCTTTGTACTTCTAGAGACTCATGGTTGTGATGTTTTCTTCAATCAACAGTTAATCCCATCAACTTCTTCCCCCCTGTGGCCATTCCATGAGCTTTCCAGAAGCCCCAGAGGCAGGAGGAACAGGTCCAGTGCTGTGTATGTGCCCATGGCGGGCAGCTCACAGGCAAGGTGAGCCACAGTCCTTCTCATCATGCAGTCCTGACTCTTCCATTATGAGAAAGACTGGAATGAGACTTGACTTTTCTCCAGAATTTTTAGTTTTGGGTTTGTGGTCTTCAGGAATTCCATGAATTCCATTTGGAACAAAAGAAATAATGCTAACACAGGATAAATTTGCACCTGTGCTGAGGGAGATTATTCTTTAGCTGCCCAGAACAATTTCAGAATTCTGCAATTTCAGGATTTGAGGCTCTATTTAAGCGTCCTAAATTGTCTGTGATTAGAACGTGACTGCATTCATACCACTGCTTTCAGGGCTGGTTTCAGGGCTTGGGGATCCTCTCTTTTGGGTTCCAATCTGTGGAAAAGGCAGTCAGCAGCTGGACACAAACCCTGCAGCAGTGCAGCAGGAATTGCACAGCTGGACCTGCCTGGCACTGAGGGGATGGGGCAGCTGCAGCACCTTGGCAGGAGCTGCTCTTTCCATGGTCAGAAAAAATGCACCAGATATGCAAAATGGGGGCGACAGGGAGTTACCTATTAGGAATGAGGGTGTTCCCACAGATTTTGGGGTTTCCTGCAAAGTTTAGTTGGTTCAGTGCAGTTCCAAGAAGCGCTCTCACAGCACCTGACAGTTAAAGGAAAAGGAGGAAAGAGCACAGAGGTGACAATTTGCCTGGTGTCCTGGAAAGCCCTGGGACAGGAAACTTCTAAGGAATTAGGAAGGATAAGCTACTGCCAAGTTAAAAAAAAAAATCTTTTAACTTAAAAGTTTTTGCTGAATTTTGTTGTTAAAACTGAACTGCAGTCAGAAGTTCTACTGCTAAGAATATCTTGTAATTCCTAGTACTCTGATGACTCCATATTATTTCTGCATGTAAAAAATAAGGTAGTTTAGAGAACAGAACAAGGAACTCTCCAGAATTTCACGTCTAATGTCTCCCAAATCACCTTGTATGGGAAATTATATCACAGATGTAATTTTGGCCACGCTTGCAGCATCCCCTGCTGAAGAGGCTGCAGCAGGGCTGCTCTGCCAGGGCATTACAGATTTGACTTCTGTGAATGCTCCCTGGGGAGGTATCAATTCTGTCTTCTTAGGACACGTCACCTTTACAATACCTTGCTTTGCTCTCATGAGGAGGATCACATTTTTCATTTATTTCAGGAAGAGAAATGTCTATAGAGATGCTTTCTTGGTTTGGTTTATTTGGTCTGTCCCCAATTACCATATTAGATGACTCTTTCTCAATAAGTTGCCTGTCTGTTTGCATCAAAGCACCTGCCACTCATAAAAGGATTGCTTAGGGCTTTATGCATCCATTTCTGAATAGTTTTCCCATTAATCTCTTCCAAAATGTACAAATGCATGCCCACAGGAAAGTGTCAATTCCAGTCAAATGAAAGTTGTATTTAAAACAAATAAATTTATATGCAAAGTTTGGAAAGCTATAAGAGCATTGTCAGTAAGTAACTGATCAGAATTAATTTCAAGATTTATTGTATCACTCTGGCACTTTGATCCACACGTCTCTATAACCACAAGGAAACCTGCTCCCTTAATTTACCCATTTTGAATGCCTACATCTCCCTAGACAAACCTTCCGTGTGCAGCAGGGCAGAAGCTGCAGTACCAATCCTTCAGGCTGACCAGGAGCTTCAGAAAAATGCCGCTTTCAGTGCTGATGGTAAGTGGGTTAAAGCACGATGGAAAACAAACCAAACATTTTGCCACAAACCTCATTTTCAGGAACCCAGGGTGCAGTAGCACTGCCAGCTACACAGGGGAATTAAGTACATGTATATTTTGCAGGTTTTCAAAAGGCGTCCTCAGGTCTGTTAATAAGAGCCAACCATCAGAAAGTGCTTTCACTGCCATGGAAGGAAAGATCTCAAAACAATACATGATACAGCTTCTTGGTTTTTTATTCAGTGGTGGAAAAATGCTTTTTGCTTTTAATTTTCACTAAAAAAAAAAAAAAAAGAAATACATATTTAAACATTGCACATGCACAGACCCCCATATAGCTATATTTTCTCTTTTTTTATCCCTAAAATAAAATGAACAGAGAACTATAATTCTGTGGTATTTTCCATTCAGCTCCAGGAGAGCAAGCCAAAATCTAAATGAAATTACATTAGTGTATCATGCAAAAGGTTGCTCAGGACTCATTTAAACATGATATTTAACAGGATTTTGGGGGTTTGTCAACATCTGTAGAAACTGCAATAAGGGCAAATGCAATAAAACCAATCTTTGAAATTAAAATACCTTCTTTCCAGCCTACAACCTCAGTGATGCTGTACTTTGGGGTTTTGTCCTCCAGACATATTTTTTTAGCTATCTTGCCTGCCTTAATTCTCATTTGCATGATCTGAAAACAGACCCAAACAGTCTGAGATGAGGAGAAGCAAGGAGTAAGTCACAAAGAATAGGTCTGGCACGTAAAACAAATGCTTTAAAATGACAGAGCTTGAAGAGAGAGTTGAAGAAAGTGAAAATGTAAAATAAATTTCTCCTTGGAAATGTAATTAAAAACCCTGAAGTGACAGCTACGCTATTTTATGACTGGGAGTTTACAAAAAGAAAGAAGAACACGCCAGGCCAAAATCGACGTCAGCTCCTTAAGAAAAGCTGAAGGAAAGGGCCTTTTGCCTTCAGACAGGATTCGTGGTGAAGGCACTGAGCGCTCCAGGTGACCAAAGCTGGGGAGAAGCTGGGCTGGACAACGGCCTCAATTCCCAGACTGAAGAGATGTCAGAAGGAACCCAGGGGTCTTCTTTGAGCAGTAGAATGTCCATCCCTGCATAAAGACACAGCCCCCACAAACCCTGGCGAGGAAGGAGCCCAGGCTCCGAGGGAGTTCCAGGGAGGTCCCTGGAGCTGTCTCGGGCAGGGGTTCAGCCCGGGTTCCCTGGCAGCAGGCTGTGGCTTCCTGCTCATGGCCACAGGTCCCATCTATGCCTCCCCAGCTGAGGAAAGCTCCATGTGCCCAGCACCTGCCAAGGGCAGCCTGGCAACCTGCCACAGTCACTGTTTCAAAAACTGGGGTCAGTGTACCATGGTGAGCACCTCAGATGAGGAATTCTGCTCCTTTCACACTCTGTGCCACCATTTTGCACTTTCAGGGAAGGGAGAGTCTTCTCCACCGTGTCATAATGGTATTGATTTTTGAAATACAAGGAAGACAAGGAACAGCTCATCTGTTTTTCTATTAACACGTATAAACAGTGGCAAAATAATCTCCAAATTAGAGAGACGGATTTGATTAGACACATCAGAGTTCAAACACACTCCCTGGCTAGGCAAACAGAAGGGAGTGTGCCAGCATTCTCAAAATGCCTCACAATATCAGAGGGAAACCTACACAGAGAAACGCGAAACTCAATTAGAAGCTAAGGTGCAATACTATCAATGACACATCCTCGTTTGGCAAAGTATTTTACATTCCGTTCCTTACGCAGTCTGAGGAGGAGTTGCACGCAGGGAAAGCTGTGTGTACCTGGAGGTGTCAGGCCAGCCTAGGTCCAGAAAAAAACCCTTTTCAGAAAAGCAAGTAAACTGAACAGGCCTGCACTGACATAGTGTTACATCGCGTACTATTTCTATATTATTTAATTCCAGGGAAATTATTGAGTAAAACAAAAGGGCTGTATGACAAGAACATACTGACATCTGCTGGCTTCTACAAATGTGTTTCCCTCAAGATTAGGATTTAATGTCCTCAGCAGGCTTTTTTCCTATCTAATGGGCTGCATTAAAAAATTAACATTGTCCATCTCTGAATATGACAAATTAAACCAGTTATTCTGTGCTTGCAAATGTTAAAGTGTGTGTGACATTCTGTGGTTAAACAATTCACACAAATATACTTCTCTTCCATATTTGACTTCTAAAGGATCACAGGAAATTACTTTTGCCTAATTTGTATAAAAACACCCAGTGATAGGGCACACAATTTACATTCAAATAATTATTTCCCTCATTTCTTTGCCAACAAAAGGCTAGTATTTCCTATTTACTATCCAAAACTACCTGGAGCTGTCACTCAGACCAGGCTCATAATGGCAAGTATTGTTTCACAGTAATGATCAGCCAATTAAAAGAACAGATTTTATTTGTATTAGCACTGTGGCCAGAGGAGATGTATAAAGATAACACACGAATCCCCTAGCACCCCTCCTATTGAGAGTGATACCCAAACACAGCAGAGAAGATCCATTATCTCTTATCATTCAACACAATCAACACAGGCATTTTGATAACCACAATACAGGCCCCAAGACTGAGCAGCTTTCAAACCTACAGCCTGCAAAAGTCAGAAATTGCACCTAACACATGCAGCTCCTAGAGCAGCTCTAACCTGGCATCCTTGCGAATAGGGAATATTCTGTAAATCTTCATGCACTTCTAAATTTATTATTTGAAAAGGGTGTGATAAATTCATTTAATGCCTTCTGTAGGAATCCTTAGCTTAGCATTTCCTCCCTTGTGTGTGCTATAACACAAAGTTATGGATGACAATTTAAACACAAAATAGAAGGAATTCAAAATCATAATTCACAGTGTCAGCAACTCAGATGTGTTGCATTTAGTTACTGAGGCATAAATTTAGTGTTAGAAACAATGATGCAAATCATCAAATAATAACAGTTGCCAAGCTGTGCTTAGTGCAGCTCATAAATACCTTCCTCAGAATCTCTGGATTTCCAAACCAACTATCAGCTGCAAGGTCAACTCCTTTTATCAGCTCATTAGCTACACACATTTCATAGTTGGGAAAAGGTACATGAAAACCACAAATTCACCTTTTGAATGCATCATTTGAGTATATTTCTACTGTATGCACTTGTGTGTTTTACTGAGTGCACCACCCTGCCTATTTCTTACTCTTCCAGCATCCTGCCGGGCGGGACCACCCAAACTCCAGTGTCAAGCAGCAATAGCACTGTGCTAGAGCATTCATTTGGAATTCCCTTTCAATTTCCTCATTTGAGACAGTTTATTAAATTATTTAAACTTCTTATATATTAAACATCAGCAAAGAAAATTCTTAGGGGAAAAAAAATAAAAGAAAGGGGAATACTTAATACATTATTACCCTAAAAATCTCTTACTCTTTAAAAGGTGATTCCAGATTCTTCAAATTCACAGATGGCAAGAGCCAGCCTTCCAGCAGAGTGAGAGGAGATCCCCAAAGCCAGTTGTGACCAGAGGATCACAGTTTGCCCCAGTCAGCCCAGCACATGTTGCTGCCAGAGCCATTGCACAAATACCAGGGAAGGAAGGGAAGTTGAAGGGAAGGGAAGTTGAAGGGAAGGGAAGTTGAAGGGAAGGGAAGTTGAAGGGAAGGGAAGTTGAAGGGAAGGGAAGTTGAAGGGAAGGGAAGTTGAAGGGAAGGGAAGTTGAAGGGAAGGGAAGTTGAAGGGAAGGGAAGTTGAAGGGAAGGGAAGTTGAAGGGAAGGGAAGTTGAAGGGAAGGGAAGTTGAAGGGAAGGGAAGTTGAAGGGAAGGGAAGTTGAAGGGAAGGGAAGTTGAAGGGAAGGGAAGTTGAAGGGAAGGGAAGTTGAAGGGAAGGGAAGTTGAAGGGAAGGGAAGTTGAAGGGAAGGGAAGTTGAAGGGAAGGGAAGTTGAAGGGAAGGGAAGTTGAAGGGAAGGGAAGTTGAAGGGAAGGGAAGTTGAAGGGAAGGGAAGTTGAAGGGAAGGGAAGTTGAAGGGAAGGGAAGTTGAAGGGAAGGGAAGTTGAAGGGAAGGGAAGTTGAAGGGANAACCCCCAACCACCAACTTTCCTCTTATCAATTCAGAGGCCTCAAAATGACCCTCAAAGGTGCAGGCTCCACCATGAGCTGCCCTGATGTGTACTGGCAAAACTAATGAGGGAGGTAAGAGGAGAAGCGCAAATGGTACAGGATTAAAGCACATCAGAAGTGTTCCTCCTCCCTGTTACGATCAATAGAGTTTCCTAATGATTTACATGACAGAATGTCTGTAGAGCTTTTTGGGCTCACGTTGGAGACCTTCAAAGAAGAAGAAACATGAGCTCAAACTATGTGGCATTTTAAATAGCAAAGGAACCAGCAAATGCACGAGGTGTTAATACAACATAACTCAGGAGCCATTTGCTCTGGCCCTGTGGAAACCCTGGCTGAGGATGTGCTTCTTGAAACAATACTGAGATCTGCTGATATGACAGCTTTGATTTAAACACAGGTGCAGCAATAAAGCAGCCAATTTACCACCGAAAATTTACCTCAGCTAATAAAGATGCATCCACTTATGCAACTAATAGAGCATTCCTTTATTGGCAAAGTGTGAATCTCTCCGAGCAGAGCACAGAGGACTATGGCTTGATTTCGGCAACCAAAGGTCTGAAATCTGCAGGAAGGAAGAGTTTATCACCTTTCTCACTTGCTCTCCATTTCTATTTCACTTGCATTTATTACTTCCTTGTGAACAGCATGGTCATGTACCGTGGAATAGTTCATATGAGAACGAGTCCAAGGCCTAGAGAAAACATTATTCAGCCTAATTTGTACCTTAATAACTCTTGAGCAACTTGAAAGATAGCCTCACCCTGAGAAAATGTCTTTTTTTTTTTTTTAACATTAGAAATTAGTGTCCAATCTTTTTGCTTCTTGTACCGTCAGTGCCAAAATATTTAGTGGCTTCAATGGGGAAACAATTTTGACAATTTTAAGATTTCCTGTCCGCTTGAAATACTTGCATTAGAAATTTGGATTCATGTTTTAATCTACTGCTTTGTAAGAGTACAAATATGGAAAGAGAAGAAAAGTCTACATTACTTCTAATATCAAAGGGAACTTCCTAATTTTCCTTTATTTTGCCTGCTTGCAAAGCTGTAACACAGCAAAGCATCCCATTGACTGCTAGATATACTATTTAAAAATTGTGTGGTTTAAGACATGTTTATAAAGGAACACTGATATTAAGAATTATTATTTTATTCAACAACACAACCCCCCTCACCACAACAATTACTAAAAATCCCATGCCAGCCCTCCCTGTGCTGTCAGGCCCTTGTCAGTCAGGCACAAGCTGAGTTCATGACACAGACCCTGACAGGGCCATCACAGCGCTGTGGTCACCACTTGAAAACAAATTTGCAACTCAAGCCCAGGTAACAGTGCTGATGGGAACAGAGGTGCTGCTAACATGAACTTTGGAGAAGCTTGATTTTCACTTAGACATATTTACTGTGATGTTGTATTTTCCTATATTTGATCACTTGAGCTTGAGCTCAATTTGATCAATTGCTTGAGCTTTAAAATAGTTTTAAATTCTTTCTTTTCATTCCAGACAGGGCTTTTACCTGGTACTCAGAGATGGGATTGTGACCTCGCTGTCCTTTGTAGCTGCCCCCAGTCCTGCAGAACTCTTTACAAAACAGCACCAAAACTTAGTTGTGATATACTTTGGATTCATTATAGCAGAAAAGCACCTTCGTATTTAGAACATAATAAAGTATTTAGGTTCCCACATAGCCAAGTTTGTACATAATGATATTTCAAGCGACACTTGAGTCCTTTTTAAAATCCACTCAGGTTCTGACACACACACATATTTTAAAGAAGGCAGTTCTGTGACTGCAGAGAAGCAGCAGTTTTGAGTCAATTCAAAAGCAGGAACACAACCACGAGCACTGAAACAATGGGAAGGGGAAAACCTCTGGCTAAACCACATTAAAAAGGCAAACGTGTAAGAAGTGTTATCATCAGAAGTTGATTACAAACCCTCCTGCAGAGAAATGGCAATTGCTGAAAACAACACGATGCCCGCAGCGCTTGAAGGGGCCAAACTACTTGACTGCATCACTCTGCCCGTTTGAACCAGTATGTCCCAAGAAGAACTGATTAATCAGGTGGCTCACTGATGGCAGTTCCCAGAGTGAGGATGAAAGATCATATCAGCACCGAAGCTGACTGATTTGGAGGCTTTTTACGGTGGGAGGGGTAAAAGAGCTTCGGTATCAAAGAACATGTGATTTTAGCATTTTGTGCAGAGCAGGAGGATCTGTTTGTGCCCTGTACCCCAGAGAGCTCCGTGCACCAGGGGACAGGTAAGTCCTACCCTGCCCCACCTGAAAACGGGGCTTTAGGGCTGATCCTTAATAACCAGCTACAGCCAGTGATTCAGCACAGAAATGAAGGGAAAGCAATGTTGTATAATAGAAACAACATGGCAAAAACATACACCGAAAACCCACAGGTAACACTGGGGACTGGAAAACAAAAAGAATGAATTCATCTGGTTTCAAGCTGAGGACATTCGCAGGGAAGCAAGTGTGTGAAACGTGCAATATGGACAATTTGGGTATTTGGCAAGAGCCCAGCACTTGTAATGACCAGGGCAAACCCAGTGGGTCCCCTGTGGAGGCAGCTGCAGACTAACACACCATCACGATGGCAACAGAGAGCAGGTCATCAGGAAGGGAAGGAGCCATTTGGAGAGTGTCCTAAATTAAGGAGTGGGAAAAGGGTCTAATATCACAGAAAGATCAGGAGGATATCTAGATCCATTCATCTTCCTGCTGGGTCACTCTGTGTGGCTCAATTCAAACTGCACTCTGGGACTTCCTTAGCATTTATATTGTTGCAGGCTCAAAATGGGTATCACCATGTGGTAGATGACATTTTAGGCAGCTTATCTTCGATGTTGGAGGAAAGGACATTTAAGTAACTACTTACACGCACAGTGGACTGCCTGTAGTGGACTGACACTGTTTTTAAAAAAATCCTGGAGCTTCAGTGTAGAGTTTCATTGTAACAAGAGAGAGTATTTCATATTATTTCCTGAGACGCTGATCAGAGAGAACCACCCAGTAGCACAACTTGAAACTGATGCTTCAATATCTTTTGCCACAGAAGTAGGAAGACTGTAAGTGCTGCTCTATGGTCAAAGGTCACACAGGCTATGCTGCATCCCAAGGCAAATGTTACAGAATTACATCAGCTTGAAGACAAAAAGATTATTCTGAAAGCAGTGTTTAATGCTGTATTCTACAATTTCATACAGGGGCTGTTTACAGGTGCTTTATTTACTACCAAAATCATTTGCTTAACAAAATATCTCCATAATATTCCATAATCCTTAATTTAGGAATGAATGCTAACTATGAAAACAGTGAATGAACAGGGCAGACAAAGATGTCAATACTGGCTCTGACAGAGACTACCAACCCTTTTTCCTGGATCAATGCCATTCAACACTGTCTAATTTCTCTCTCCCCAAACCCTAAATTATCAATCCTCTACAACATGTGGAAAAACTCAGACACCTAAGAGCCTATTTAACAAAACGTATTTGAAAGATAAATGCAGAAACTCAAGAACTGGCCATCCAGAGGAAGAGTAGTGCTGATTCACCAGCCAAACCACTTTTGTGAGAGGTGACTGGCATTAATCATTGAACAGACATAGAAAAGACATGTTTTTTCAAGACAACAAGACAATTACACAATGTTTTACTTTGAAATCCAGGGCTCTGGATCTGTTTGAGGTGCACAACAGACTGTCAGTTTTTTAAGACAACAGCATTACACGCGTAACTTGTTTTCCACATGTTTTTCTCATGTGAAAGCTGCAGGAGAGATAAAAAAGCCTTAAAACACCCAAAGGACAGACCACAGGATGAGGCAAGTCCAAGTAAACCAACTGTGCCTGCACTGGGCTTTCCCACCAGGGCAGCACGTGTAGATTTAGTGTTTTATCTCATGTGAAGATGGGGTTGATTTCAGCACAGCAAAACTTTTTTGCTTTTAACAAAAGTCCAGCTGTCCAACACAACCACCCTTCCTTCCACCTGAACACAGGGGTTCTTCCACCTTCTCTACAACTGCTCTAACTTTTGGAGTACTTTAATTTCAAATAGTAGCACTTCCTTGCTTAAACCTTGTCCTAAATTTCCTACCCACATTTTCACACAATCACACCTTCGAAACAAAATGCATTTAGAGTTGGAAGTGTCTACATCAAGTCTGAGTTTCCCGAATTTCTCAGGAAAGAAAAAAAAAAGTATTTTTGGGCCAGCTTCTTACTGTTCTGATCATATAATGTTTGCTCACAACTGATATAGAGACTGAACTCAGAGACAATAGAATCCTTTGAAAACTTATGGAACCAGCAACCAGGAGAGCAAGATATTATGGGTGTCCTCATAAAGAAAATTTGTCAGCACACATTCATACTTTATTTGATTCTGAAAAAAAAAAAACAGTGGAAAAGTGATTAATAAATGCCCAAAAGTAAAGGCAAAGTTTGAATCTCAATGACCACTGCAAAAGACTCAAATCAAAGAACTACAAAACACAGAGAAAGCTGAGAGTCACTAACTCCCCACTCAGGCCATTCCCCTAAGAGTTGTACTTGATCCTTCTGGGTCCCTTCCAACTCAGAATATTCTGTGGGTGTGATTCTGTGTAACTCCAGCTCTGACTACCATTGCTTTAACACTGAGGAGCTTAAAGACGGCAATTGCTTGGGATGTATTCTAGGCTGTATCACTGAAATTCACTGTAACCTCTTCTTTCTGTATCCTGAACTTTCCTGGCCAGGGGTTGTGCACTGGAGGGCTGGAGCCAAGCACGTTGCAAACAAAATCTGTATGTTTGTAGTGTTTGAATGCTGGTCCCAGGCAGCTGTACCTGGCCCTGCAGTCAGCCCCGTGATGTTTATCTTCAAGTGATTTAGTTTTGCATGTTTGCCCTTTCACACAGCCGAGGCTTTCAGCTCACCCTGCTGTAACCAAGCTGCCCCACACCTTCCCAGCTTGAGCATAGGTAATTATTTTAATGGATATCAGTTTGCTCAGTCACCTCTGCTGAAGCTCCCAGGCTGACTGCAGCCAGTCTCCCTCTGACACACGCTCCCAGTTTGTGGCACAGTGCTTCCCACTCCAGGGAGTTATCTTAACTTTGGGGCACTGAGTGGCAGAGGCAGGCCCTAAGGCATCTGTCAGGGTAGAACTCATATTTACCACGTTCCTTTCAGGTATGGGCACAGACACATCTTGCTGTTTGGATTTTGAAAACACAAGATTTTGGAACTGCATCCAAAGTTGCAGAATGTTCAGAGTTTTTTAACTGGCTTTGGCAAAACTGCCACAGAGCTTCAGTCTTACGTTAGAGACACTCAACCAACATCTGAAAGATACATGCTTACAGAATACTTATGAGTTTCTTTCCCCTCGAAACAAGCCAAATCAATACCTCAAAAATACCTTGAATTATGGAATATTCCCTAAAAAGTTCACTTACTCTTCCTTCTGGACAGGATCTCTGCAAAGCACAAAATCTGGAGCAGAAGAACAGAGACATTAAACTACACCTACTTGGCAGAAAAATAGTATTTCAAAGCATGACAAGCCTATTTTTGGCACTTGGTGTGGCTTGCTGGCCAGCTGTAAGCCATCCTGTAAATCCAACACCACCAGCCCTTCCTGCTCTACAGAATTACACAAACTCCAGCGCTGCTGTTGCATCCCTGTCAACCCCAGCACCCCAGAAAGGATTTTCCAGCTCCTTTCAGTTTACATACCTTTTTTATTGCATCAACTTGAAGGACACAAATAAAATTATCTAATTTGCAACAAGTTGTCATTTCTGGCACAGTAAATTTTAGCAAAATAATAGGTACAAAGGGAAAGTGTAATAAATACTGAGAGCTTCATGAGCAGTTTTTAATCATAAAAGCAGACATTCAGAATAGGTGATTAAAACACTATCTACTGATAACACATGCAAGAATGCACAACATAGTGTCAGAGATGGCATCCCCAGAATGAGGACTTGCACTACAAAATAATTATGGGCACTGAAAAAATCAATTATTTAAATAAAAGAATGAAACTACTCATAAGAAAGTGCAACTAAGCAAAGAATTAAACACAAAGAGCAACAAAAAGTAAAAAAAGGCTTCTCATTAATGACTTGGGAAAAGATCCTCAGAGACAGGAGCTTTCTGCCCTCAGGAAATAGTACAGCTCCAATTTTGCACAACGGAGTCGTCAGAAGTTCTGCCATGGATGTTTGTGATTTCACCCTATAAAGAGCAGGAACAGTCAGGACCCCTAATAAATGTTCTGTTTGCCACTTTTTTAAGCCCTGTCTGTTCTCTTGCTTCCTATCCCTTCAGTTTTGTTCACACCCTACTTTTACAAGGCTGTGAGACAAGAGGAGCCTCATCTCCCACGTGAAATGGGAAAGAGTCAAGATCCAAGAATTAAGTAGAGAGAGTTCTGACATGAATAAAACAAACACATTTTTCAGCTACTATATATTCTCCCAGGCTGTAGTATGATGTATTATTCTTAATTGCATAAGATTCATCTTTTTCAGATGAGTACACCTTTCAGACAACAATATGCTTAACACAGCCATAACTTCCATAACGGTAAATAATATTTCTTCTTGGGGTCAGCACTTAGGAGTAGTATCCTTTATGGTATATAATGCTTACAGTTAGATTTAAAAATCAGATCATGCCATTTCAAACTCCAAGGTGACAAATTAGCGACTGTGAATTTTTTAACACAGCCATTGGTCTCGTCTATTTCCAAGCAGCTCAACCTCCCACAGTGCAAGCAGATACTGAACAGCTCTTTGGTCCTGAACAAAGCTTACCTGTCTGCACAGAGAGAGCAGGGGTACCATTTCCATGAAATTCCTCCTAAAAACTAGGCAGAAACTTGGTAAATCCAGCATATATGTGTGTGTACATAGGTCTCCCACAAAGCAATGAAAAAAATACTGAAAGAGACTAACTGGCCATAGCAGAGGGAGAGTTTGCAGGGATTGAGATAAGATTCTTTAGAAAATGATTGGTAAGAGCATTACCAAGAAGAAAAAAACTCATGGAAAAGACAGCAAAAGCGGTAAGGAAAGTAAGAGGAGAATGGTAATACAAAAAGGACATGAAGTGTGCCATCAGAGATGACAAAGGTACGAGCTGATCCTGCCTTGGGCAGGAACACTGAGAGACTGACAACAGGAGTGGCTGAGTCCCTTCTGGCCCCGCTATTCCGCTTAACTTCAAGGGGGCTTTGTGCAGGGAGCAAGGAGACACTTCAAAACCCACCAGCACTGACAGCTATGGCCTCAGGATATAACATCCCCCCTCCTGTGCAGCAGCGCACGCCAGAAGGGATTATGCTTGGAGTGTGCAGGCATCACTAGAATGATTCCCAGTGCTGGGAAATGGACCCTGCAGTCCGACATGTGCACCCGCATTCTGTGCTGGAGAGGGAGCACGTTATGCACAAGAATTAACAAGCCCGCTCTCTTCCTCAACACTTGACTCCTGACAGTATTTCTGTCATTAAAGGGTACCCTTTCACAAAAGCCAGAACAGCATCCTCATCATGTCAAGGACACCAAGTACTTCAATTACAGGAACTATAAAAATCATCAACATACTGTGAATTTTATTCATTACATTTGTCAGCTCTATTACTGATACTCAGCTAATGACTAACAGAAAAAAGAAATATAGTCTTGACATTAGAAATACAGATTTCATTTCAGGAAATGCCGGATCCTTTGTCTAATGTATTTACCAGAAGAAGAAACTGTAAATGAGACTTGGGAAGCCAAGCCTTCAAAGCCTGCATAAGTCGAGTAGATCTCAACTATAATCAGATTTCCTACATAAAAATAGCTTCCCCAAAACCCAGTAATGCAAAACATTCTAGTAAAAGCAAATAAAAATAAATTTGAAATACCTGTTTTAAATCACTACAATCCTGATAACTGGACCACGTGATACCAACCACTTTCCTGAAAACTAAATGATCGATTGACATACATATTGAAAATTCACACAGCCCCACTACTCTTCCCAATATATAACTTCTCAAGCAGCTATGACTATTTGATTTCTAAAACTTAATTATTTGATTATGAGGGCTAGCTCTGTTTTAGACTGCAATTCATCCACATCATCAATCTCTACCACAGAGTGACAAAACCTTGCTTTTACTTTTACAGCCCATGCATACAACTGTTTTCACACTTCCGAATGACAAATGAAACACACGGTATCGTTCCTCTCTTAAGTATCGAGCCTAGAAAAGTGAAACAAGGTACTTGACATTCTTGGGACACCATCAGCAGCGTCTGCTGTGTTTTATGATCCATCTCGCCTTAAATAAGCTGAATTTTATTTAAAGCGAAAAAACCAGTCAACACTAAACTTACTTCAGAATGTAACATACTACACCACATTTGCAATTCACAGAATAGATAAACAAAAGCTGCAGACTTGGACAAGATATTTCACACTTCGCTGACGTGAATCACTCCAGTCAAACTTCAGACCACATTCGTTTCACCATCTGCGCGAACCATGTTAAGTTGGCAGCTCAATGTCCAACAGTCACATCACAAATTTTGGAACCGCACGACGTGTGCCACTCTCACATTGCAAACCCATCTCCCAGTGCAAAGCCCTGCCCCTGCTGAGGAGCGGCATCCTAAAGGAACTGCCCGGACATCTTACACGGACACAGTGTCACTGCACCTGCACTGAACAGGTATTAAGGCAACACTGATACTTTTTTCATGACAGAGGCATGCAAGAGAAAAGGATCTGATGAATCGCCAATAAAATCAGCAAATACCGAGGACTTACAAGCAGGTAGTTTCCCAGCACTTAAATATCTGTACTCTTTTAACGAGCAACTCGTCAGAGCCCCGAATGCCCATGCTCCTCGCCGTTCCCTGTGTTTGGGAGCCACCTCCCGTGCCGCCGTTCTGCCCGCAGCCCCTCACACGGCGCTTCGCAGGCGAAAGCGGAGCCGGCGCGGTGCCCCCGACCCGCGGAGCGCCCCTG